>CAJQUW010009027.1:0-28856 GCA_907163375.1 Prostheceraeus crozeri | reverse complement strand
TATAATTTTTTTGTGTCCAAGACAGGTAATTGATCGTTGCTGGGGACCTCATTTCTCACACGCGTAGAAGATGATGGAGCGCAACTGGGTTCAAGGGTAGGCCGATCAGATTCATCAGTGACTTGTGCCGCAATGAAGTCCTCCTCGGAGCAAATGTCAGGGTCATATGGCCGTGCAATGTTTAGTGAAAAAGCATTGTTGGATTTTGATTAAAAGCGTTTTATCAGGCGTCTTGCCCCATAATAAAAACGCGTCTTGCCCCTGATCGTAGCGTGTGATTTAAATCAATCCATGAAAACACAGAAGAGATCTGGAATTTTACGACAGTCTTACAAATGACCCCTAAATTCAGGATTTATCAGAAGTTTGGTTTGTATTTGCCGTTTTTTGGATAGATATCTTATTTCCTGGTGTCTAAAATTTACATGAAAATCAAAAGTTGAAGAAAATGCTACATAATGAGCTCCTGTTCAAATAAAAGCAAATATGCAATCAACCCATCATGATTTTCTGAATTGCTGGACACTACCAAACATGTAAATAATGAGTATGGCGATTAATTTACTCATTAAAACGGCGTCTGCCCCCACGGGCGTCTTGCCCCACCCTACCCTAACTATAGTTTTGAAAAAGAGGTAGCAGTGGATGAAAGTGTGTCAAGATAAAATGAATGCCAACTGAATTGCTTTGTTGTTTAATTAATGAAATAAAGATAAGTACAAGAGTAAAATATTTACCCTCAAAACAGAAGAAAATGGATGTGGTTTAGAAACTAATCATAGGATGATTTCATGAAAGTTGGAGTTCACACATGTTGAAGGCAATTAATTAACATGAGAAAAGTTTTTATAAACACATCCTTGCCATAGCCACTTTCTTGAAATATTCAGATTTTGAGCTGCACGCAACAGTATCGATTCAATGTGTACGCTCATACGAATTCAATAGGAAAATCTCACTTGAACTAGTTAGTAATGTACATTTTTCCAACATTTGGAATTGTGGACATAATAAATGATCGGACATCGATCGCCAACGAGCAGGGATTTTCCAGACAACAGAGGGAGATTTTTCAATATCATCCTACTTGATCTAAAGTGCATACTATCTTCGAGAGCGTACTCATGATCCTGATCGGCTCGCTACTCGAACTATATAGTCCAACTTTGATGATCTACCCTAGTAGCCCAGCCATGGACACAGAATCCATGATCGATGATTCCTATAAATCCATGGAAAATTCAAAATCATTGTTGGCAAGCATGTTTAATGATTGGAAAGCTTATATGCATTGTCAAAATACATCGATTATCATTATTGAACCAAAAATACGCAATTATAATATCTTTGAAACTTGCATTGATGATTCATGCATATGCAGTTTGATTTCACAGACAAGCACAATAACAGCATCCGTATTCCCCATACTTTATTAATAATTGCAGCTCTACATTAATATGAGAGTTTGTTTCTTACTTGCATGCCTTCAGTCGAGGACTTCTGTATACGATCGAGTGACGTCATAACAACATCAATCTTGCCTTACACGTAGGATCATTGCTTTATAGAGTGACTCACGCATAGAGTGCGCGTGCCCTCGCCGTCCATGGCGCGCACTGACTTACTTTGCGTTTCTTTTAACAATGCGTGATCTCACTGTCTGGCCATACTGCTGCGCTCGTTTCGATATGCTCTCCTCAGTCGAACAGAAGGGTTGTGAATTGTAAAACTTTCACTGGATGTGCCAAAGACTTTTCATGCTGATTCTTTACATTGGCAAACTATGATTTCGTGAAGCTTCTTCGAATTAGACGAAATATGATAGAAGTGTGAATCGAATACCTGTGTGACTCAATTTCTGCCGATTCTCTCAAGTTTACGTGCTGGTAAGGATAGAGCGGAGGCCATTTAAAAGAAGGTAAGACGATCACTCATGCTACAAACCAAGTTATTATTCCATGAAGTGTGAGTTAAATTGTATTTTAGCTGTAAGCGTACACCTTCATGGTCTCCTTTTTGAAATAATGTGCTTGAGATTGAAAAAAATTTAACGTTTTTTCTAGACTTACCGGTGCTTAAGTTTTTGATCTAAAAACAATGAATATTTTTCTGAAATTCAGTAGGAAAGTTCAAGCTTCGCATCATTTTCAGCGTGATCATTTTTATACTGTGCTTCAATTGAGAGTTCCATTTCTTTTTCTCACTCTGACCCGAGTTTCATTCGGGAATAGATATTGGAGAATGTAACACGGCTGTTTTAGACTGGGTAGGAATTCAAAAACAGCTTATGTTTTACTCCTTGATCATCCAGTAGATGTAGTGCGTACTAGGTTTACAGCATCAAGGTTTCAGGTAGTATCAGGCAAGGAAACTAAGTAGGTCTATTCATAGAGGGTAGCATTATAAATTGGAAATTAGTAAGATTTCTGCAATTTTTTAAGTGTCATGCTAAAATCATGAGTTAATGAAATTGAAAAACATGATATTATAATATACTATAAAATGAACCAACACATGAGGTCTTGAAATAAAGCCTTATTTTCTCAACCACTGAAACGAATTTTAATGCGCTCATTCTGCGGTCATGACTCAAAATAATTCAGAAAGCAGCGCCACTGCACTCGGTTTATACAGCATGTTTGAAACGAATAGTAGGTGGATACTTGCTTTTTTTAGATGAGGCTGCATGAATCCAAATGGTCCCATCCCTTGATTAAGAAATAGGGCTCAAGCTAGCTACATTAGACGGCTGACCAAATGGACCTCATTTGTCATTTAGCTGGTTATAAAAGTAAGTCGTTTAATTTTCATAACGACTGATATGTCAGAGCTTCCGAATGTTTTGTAATCCTGGATATTTTGTGGCAAATGATTTGATCGGCAGTCGCGGATTGTGAACTACTGATGTTGCATTCTTAATATTTTTTTGAATTGTGTTTGCATGCAATGCATTATTACAATAATGTCTGCTTCTATTTGTTGAATATCTATTTCATACTTCCTACTTATTGTCAAAGTGAATGTATTTTGAACCAGTCCTCAGTATGTGGATTGTGCAATGTAAGTCATCATGTAATTTTTGTCACAATATATGGGTTCTCTGTTATGACAATCATGTACGGTGTCTACTTAGTTTGGGGGAGGAGTGTACAGTCACAGTCACCGGTTTGCTGGATTATCATCACCTCGCTAGAATTCAATAATAATCAATAACTTGATACAGTAATGTGTAACACAATAAGTGGAATTCAGTAATATTTTGCTGAAAACATTTTAAACAACATATTCATCACTCAAAAATTTTAAATTGATAAGATTTCAATACCGCGTTGAACCAGCCCTTGCTCCCAAGACTATGAATTCACTGTCACATATTCAACCAGTATTTAACAGAATTCTGTGATGACTATTTGGCACCACACATTTTAATTGTCTATTTAATTGCTTTTACTTTGACTACAATTAAGTCTTCTATGAAATCCTCGCACGACGACTTACAGTCGTTGGCAGCTCAGAACTAATTTATAACGAAGTTATCTAAGGATCACTTATCAAAGTAGCGGGCACTATAACAGATCTTGGGTCTTCATATGCGTCTCTAAATTAGTTTAGACAACTAAGAAGTATCTCAGTCATAGTGAATTTATTGGTCATTCTTATTTGCGAATGATTGTAGAATTTAAATTTAAAAATTAAATACCATGACTGCAGCCTCCAAAAATTGATATTGATAGTGATCATGCAACTTCGCATAACAGGGATGAAAATCTTTAGCGGATACGCGTTTCCGTCAGTGTCCCTTGAAAGACTATAATGAATTTTTTTAATTTTCTATTTAGGGCCCACGGAATTCTAGAGGATTCCTTGTTAGGGCCCTTCAAAAGTTGATTTTTTGTCAGAACCCCTGACTGCCTGTTCTCATCATTGGTCTGTAGGCCGACCAATTAATTGCAATAATTTTATCCAAAAAATCAAATGGATTGTCAGCTTAATTTCGTCAATTGAGAAATTAATTAATTGCACCTAATTGTAGCAAATCCCTAGCAATTATTTGAAATTAATTTTTCATGGCCCCTGTTTATCAGTGATGTTTGCGCTCGGTGAAGGTTTCTTTCTTGAAGACCATTATTTATCAGGGTGCAGTCAGAAGTCAGGTAACATCTAAATCTGCTTGTCGTCGGTAAAAGGATAAAGGAGCTTAGCGGACGATAACTGATTTATTGTCTTGTATATATTTCATATCACCTGTTTTTCAAGTGAAATCAATTATATGTAAGCCGTCAAGTTTGGCGGTTCGTCCAAGTAAATGCAGATGAAAACGTCTTTGTGGAAATTTGTTGAGCTTGCAGCTGCTGTCCACAGTTGCCCTCCATCCAATGCTGGTACGGAGCGAGTATTCAGCTTATGCGGACCGACACACACAAAACTGAGAAACCGTCTTTCACACCCCGTGTTGTGAAGATTGTAACAGTTCAGTTAGCTCTATAGATGATGACATTGGCTTGATTGTGAACGAGTGAAGGATTGTTGTAATGATTGGGGCCGTCTGTTGGCATCTTGTTCAAAAGTCTACTCATTGCTTTTATATTTATGTTGCCCCATATTAAGTAAGAAGATGATGCAAATTTGTGTAGAGATGTAATTAAGGAGTTGTTATGTTTAGACTTTTTGCACTAGTACATTTATTTTTTTAATTGTTTTCTGATTTTCGTTAAATACACACGTATGTTTTACAGTTTTCAACAGATATCCTGATATTATTTACATGTGGGCCTAGTTCTTCTTTTTATATTTGTGCCTTCTTTCTGTACCAGATGAGAATATCTGTCAATTTCAGACTGATCAAACCAAAATATATTTGTGTAGCGAGTACATGTGCATGTATTCCAAATTCATGGCATTATCAAAACTTGACATGACTAGACTACTGTATGTCATTGACCTTGAACAGCCCTGTTAATATCAAATGATATTAACTGAGCAATGCTAATTCATATATGCCATATCAAAAGGTCGGTTGATAATTTCGTTATATATAGAACTATCTAAATCTGTATATAATTGCACGTAATATTAAATGGCAGATCTATAGATAAAAGTGAAAAACTTAAGTGCATGCATTTTTTTCATTGGAATTTTTGATTTATTTGTGTAATAGTCGTTCTGTAAATGTAAAGCTATTATATTGATCAGTCTGTACTTAATCCCTTCTATGTAGATGGTTGTTTTCCCATTACACGTATTCTCTCAATTCCATTGGATGTTTCGGGCTTTTCTACGGCTCATTTAAAGTGGTCTCGTTATTCCTGGTAAGTTGCAATTATCATGGTCATTTAACAGGCATTTTCGTGTGGATTGACGTTGAAGGTGGACGTTTTTCCAGATACACATGTTCTTCCAATTCCATTAAAAGTTATAATTGGTACTTCTGAGTTTGGCAGCTCATTCTCTACTTGTATATTAAAGTATGTATTTCAAAGAGGAATCATTTTCAAAATTTGTGGCTGTTTGAGAATGGGACTAGGTCATTCTCTTTTCCCTGCAGCTCAGAAATTCTAAGTCGTTACATGACTTTCATCATTTAGTGTACGATGTAGATAATATAAAAGGAGTTTATCGAATATTGATAGATAAAAAGCACGTGATTATATAATGAACTAGAAATAAGAATGGAAATAAATGATCACTTTAAGTAATCGAAAATTGCCGATGCTGTTGAAAATATATTCCCAAACTTTCGTCTGTCTCAGACCGCGTCAGGGGACGACGGAAATTTGAGAATATATTTTCAACACAAACTGTAAACAGCATCGGCTATTTTCGATTTTTTAAAACAGTAGGCTGTTTGTGCGGAACAATTAAATGATTATTTGAAAATGAGATTATTCAGCTTCAATTTGGTCATCTTAAATCAATAAAGAATCTGTCTAATGATCCGCGCGTGTCCCGAAATTTGAAAGAGACAAGTGTGAATTTTTGGAAAATCTGGTATACTAGTTGCCATCATGTATTCATAAAAGGTGACTTAATCAGTAAAAGTCAACCACCAAATGTCAATTTTGAGTAAGTCCCTCCCCCTCCTATTTGACGTCAATTTCAAACAGCCCTACAATGGTTTTAAAATAACATAATTTTTGTTTCGTTGCAGGTGGTTAATGCTCGTGGTGATATCCACATTTGATGCTTTACTTCCATTGTCCTCGATAACTTTTGGTACTCGTTGCTGATCACTGTGTCAATGTGTGCAATTGGATTGATTATCTGTGGTCGATCTTTCAATATTTCGTGCGAATTTTATGGGATGAATACTGCGAAATAATCTTTGTGTTTTTGGAATCCATTGACTTCATGCATGTCATACTTGTGTGTCAGTATCTTCGACATCAAACGTGGTTATCGTTTTATTACTATACATATATGGCCCCTTGAAGTGTCAGTGGCTGGAAGCGCGGTCGATTGACTTGCCTTATTAACTTGATATTATCGTCTTTTTGTCAGTAGAAGTGCAACAACGTGTTTCTTTTCACAATGACTTAATGCAACACACTTCTGTTTATGATGCCAAATTATACCGATGACTTACTGATAATCATTACATCTATCGTGTATATGCATTTTTCAAATCTTGCAATGTCCTAGCGTTATGTCACCATGATTATCGTGAATGCTTCGTGAATTTGTCGTCTATGAATGTATTGCATTTCATGTATATTAGACCCAGTATAACATGGATTATACAGTGAGATTATATCTTCACAATACACGCATGTGTCTTAGCGTATCTATCATTTCCGAGTGTAATTCCAGTTCATAGAATCATAGAGGCCAGCTAACAGGTCTCTTAAAGGCGAATTAGATGTAATTTTTCTGTTGGATACTGAATTTAATTCTGTTTTTAATTAAGTTATAAAGTTTTTTAGAGTAAACCCCAGAACTTTGAATTGGCTGCTGCGGCTGTGCCTGGGATAAAAGTATGTAAAACAATTCAATTTTAATTTTTTGAATTGACTCTTTTGAAGGTTTGTTCTGTTTTTCTTTTATGCAACTTAATTTAGCTTTTTTTATCCAATTTCAGAAGAATCTCAATGTTTGTAAAGAGAAAGACTAGCGAACAATTAGGCCTAAATTCTCAGTTTATACAGTGTGTGAGATGAAATGACCCAATGCTTCTGTAATTCAACGTTGAATTAGAATAATCATGTCATGAGTCTTTGGTGCAGAATCATCGGTGCGGCACGTGCGTTAAAGAACGGAATCTCAATTGAACTCAAGAAAGATGAATATTAACAATGATACACGTTTATTGATAAAATGAAGGGTGGAAGAAAAATATTTACGTTGGTCTACATTCTTCAATAAGTGTAGACTAAAATTAGATGATTCAAAAGTTGGATCGCTGTATACAAACATCAATTATTAGCCTATTCATTTAATAAAAGCCTTTCGGTAGACCGGTAGCCTGAAGACTGATTTTGTTAATGTTAAACTAATTTCAGTTTCGTGACGGATCCAAGATTAACGGCAATTTTTTACGTGGATCCTCTTAGTGATGAACGTCCGATTGAGCAGGAGTTTCCGCGTGGAGTCCCTTTCTGAGTGTCCATGGTTTTCGGTAATTGACTGTCTGAGATTCCAATTGGTGAATAGTTTAACTGCTCAACATCAAATTATACTTGTCCCAATTAAAAAGATGACGTTGAATCAACGGTGAAAAAACGTTGATGTTCAACGAGATTTGGTTGATAAACGGTTGATTCAACGTTGATGGATGGTTGATATCGTGGCGCTTTGGCCGCTGATATAACGTTGATTCAACGTTACTTAAAAACGTTGAAGAAAGTGGGGTGATCAACGTTTTATCAACTACTTTCTGTTAATATAAAACCTTCTTTAAACTGATTTTCAACCTTACATCCTCATTACCCGTTCAACGATATAAGTAAGGAAAATATCACAATTGTTGATAGGCATATTTATTTACATTTCAATGACGTAATTTGACATGAGTAAAATGACATAAGACTGGAATCACAAACTGCTGGGTCACTTGGAACATCCGCTGAAAATATCGGGCTTCATGCAATATGGAGTCATGCATTAAACACATAAAATCATCCTATATCCGTACCTATTATGGTGATTGAATATAAAAATGCAATTGAGTAATTTGCAGCAGAATTGAATTAATCTTGCAATGTTTTGACCGGGAATTGGTAGAATAGCTGTAGAAGAAAATGTTTCATATTTGAGGTTCATAAACTCTTACATGCTCTAAATTTTGCTGATCATTGCTTATATGACGATTATGTGACTTAAAACGAAAATGAAACAAGGTGAGCTACATAAAACGGAAAATCGGGAAAAACCAGGGTTTGAATGCGTAAATTTGAAATATTTAGCCTACATTAGTTTAATTTCGTAAAAAACGGAAAATTGCGATCCCTGATAACAAACCTATATAAAATGGCAGCGCAAACGATTATTCGGAAGATGCTACTCTGAAATATTCTTTAGATTTTTCTTGATGGAGCTTTGTCGACCGCAAGGGTGCCATCATAGTTTATTGAGTAATATAGTTAGATATTTGAAATTTGAATAAAAAACGATTGAACAATCATTCAGCTTATGGAGTTTTCTTCTGATTAAAACAAATACATAATGACACGATGCGCTTCCTTTTAAGCTATAGGGCCTACAGAATATAGCGCTTTAAACTGAAGTAAGTGTTCTTTATTCAAATTTCAAACATGATCGTCTTTCCGTACAATAGTAACCTCGCAGTAAAACAGTGGTTAGGCCTACACATTTGGTAAAATATTCCTACTAAAATTTTACTTTGTAGGATAACATCGAGATTACAAAAACTGAGCCCTTCTCTCCCAAGTAAACAGCAGAAGGGATGGAATATCAGAATATCAGAACGTTTATTTTTTCAATTGAAAAACACGTATATGTATACAAAAGAGAATGAGATGATTGATGACAAGGCGATTGAGAAATTTACAGAATGATAAAGTGGAGGTGAGATTAAGTAATGACATTGAAATACGAGATGACTCTGTCTGGAAGGAGAGGACATTTTCATTCATATTTAATATGTTTAAGCAAGTCATGATTTCATCTTTTAAAGTTATGCATCATCATACTTTTGCAATGAAAAATGTTAAAGTTTGATAAAAACGGCATATCAAAGCAGATCGGAATATGTATTCGAAATTAATAACGCACGCCAGCATTCGTCTTGCCTAATTATTAAGTCCTACTTATTAAGAGGTCCGGAACGATAGGTGATATACATGCATGAAACAAGAACATCATATTGTGATCATAAGAAAATTCAGTAATTCGCATCATCTTACCTGTAATAGAATCGATTAATGAGAAACGTAAAGTTGTTAGATACGTTCCGGACCTCGGTTTGCTGTTCGTCTCACTAATTCGCATTGAACGATATGTTGCGCTATCAGAACCTTTAATACATCTGAATACTTATCACGATGTCATTGGTCACTGACGCAATTTATCTGCTCTGATACTATTTGCACTGTTTATGTATTTGGTTAATGTCACAATTTTACCTATTTCCAAAGTTTCTAGCATTACATAGAAATCTTGCTTCGAGATATCTACAAAGAATGGTGTGAAGTGCAGCCTGATATCATTGTACAATGCACATTTACAAATGAAATGGTATACAGTTTCAACTGTTCTATCATCGCATAAACTGCACAATCTTTCGTCATAGCTCAATCGATTTCTATAACATCCAGTTTTAACTGCTAGGTCATGATTCCTACATCGCAATTTCAACAAAGGTGCTATGATATTTAATTTTAGATTCAGAGTCTAATAACTTTTCAAGCTGCAATCGAATTGACTTAACTCCAAGTAGTCTATTCCGGTTCTACTTTTCTTGGTATCATTTATCCAAATGGCTCTAAAATGCTCCATTAGTCTGGTTTTTACTATAATTTTACATTTGCGCTTATTTATCTCTAAGCTGTTTTGATCTAACCAAAGATGTGATAAATTAATTTGCTTTAAAAGATGCTTTATTCTCCAGCACCATGTATATGAATAATTGCTATTGTCTAAATTATTTGAAACATGATTATAGCATCTTTTCATGATGCTACTATTTTCATTAAAGATAATTTTAATCCACAAGTTGATTGCAGCTTTTTCAAAATGATATTCGAGAGGAAATAGTCCAAACTCCCCTATCAAACAATAATTTGCAGTGGTAGTTATCAGATGATAGAAACGTTTATAGAATTGAAATTGTATCCTATTCAATTCGGATAATTTATTGTAGAAGCAAAATTCACCACCATATTGCATTTTTGATAATGTCAACATTTCAAAGGTATTTTTCACTATTGTTCCATTCGCACATCCTATTTCTTTTAGTTTTTTAGCAGTTAGATATGCCGATTTATTACCATTCTTAGTTAGTGAAGACAAATGTTTTTTAGTGTTATTTCCTATCCAAAATCCAAGATATTTATATTCGCACACTACATCAATTCGTTTCAATTCATTGTTCAAATTAAGTTCTATGTGATCATTTTCATATCTAATATTTTGAAAAATTAATTTAGTTTTATCGAAATTCATATCCAGGCTGTTGCGTTTACAATATTCATTGACTATCTGTATTTGGTTCATTAGACTGTTTATATCGTTACTCATCAGAAGTATATCATCAGCATAAATTAAACAAGGTATTTGAGTTTCACCGATATTCACTGCATTCAAATTTCCAAGATTAGCATCAATCTCCTTTGACAAGTCATTTATGAAAATTGAAAATAACGTTGGTGACAAACTGTCGCCTTGGGGTATTCCATTTTTCAAAGTAAATTTGGAGGATTCATTGCCATCATATAAAACTTTGAAACTTTTCTAAGATGGACATCTTTCAAAAACACAATTTTTCATCCGCTTAAGAATTTAGCAAATGAAGAAAGCTTTACCACCATACAAGATGACGTTTATATAGTAGCACACATCGAACGATCAGATACAAATAATCTTGATGAAAATCACTTTTATCAACATATATGGGAAATTTCTCTATCCGGATTTGATCACATCCTTCATTTGAAAATCCTTCCAAACAGAAAACATGCCCACAGCCCGAATGCGTATTTCACGTCATCTGGAACACTGTCATTTCGAGTCGAACACCGTCGCGCCGCTATCAGTCGCATTTTAAAGAATAGAGGTGATACCATTTTCTCTGTTACAATTCAACACAGAAACATTCACTACTCAAATGAAATTTGAGGCGATGATGCGAGGTAACTCAAAAGCATCTTTGGTTGGATCACAAGGCGGTTGTCCGAATCTGATGATCACTTGGACGCTGCGAGTATGAGAGACATATGGATAAATAAAATTCCAGTAGCTTTCGGGCTAATTAGCTCAAATAACAAGACAGAAAAGCAGCCGAACGTAGGTCAGGTCTTGAGTCATCGATGCACAGATAAGACGAGTTTGCACAGCCTCAGCAATCAACACCTGTAAAATGAAGACAACTTTTGTGCTGATGTGCAGAGCAGAATTATCAAACTTAACTACCCTCAATTTACATTCCATGGGTAGGCCTACTCAAAGTTTAAAAAAGAAATCATTTATAGTAATATTAGGCGTTATAGTAAAGATAATTAAGAAAATTGCTTTTGGATCATTTAATCTTCGACAATGTGGCATGCGATATTCACTGGAATTTTGATAGCAAATGAAGAAATTCTGGAGTGGACAAATTGTGATTATTATCAATTTATTAACAATTTTCTAATCAATACTCGTAGTATTTATCAATTTCATTCTGATATTCAAGTAACTTTTTTTAGAAAAATGTGATCTGCAAATAAAAACGGAGTATGTAGCCTATTGCCGACCGCTTTTTCAACAATTCATGCGATGAAAATATTCAGGAGCGCTTGAATTTTTATTATAAAATTGATACATGTAAAGTCATTTTGATATCCAAACAGTTTGTTTAAAAACACAATCTACAAACACATACACACATAATATCCTCTTGTCTCTACTATTTATATGACATCTCTTCAAGTAATTCATGGTGACATATGGGCATACAGCAAACATGTGACCACAATACCTAGGCCTACAATAATATTGAAAAGTGCGAAGCATAATGTGTAGTAAGTCAACACAAATTCAGATGAAAGAGTAGCAATGAGTTTGCATTTTGATTGTTTTATACTTGTCGTAAAGCATGAAGAATTATTGATTAAATTGCACAACTAAACCCATTGTAGGGCTTTAACACAAAACTAGCCTTGTGCGCATAATTATACGGTGTGCATGTAGCCGTATACAACGTGTAGTTCGTGGTGTAGCATTTATACCTTTAGTGTGCTTGATTATTTTTCTTAAACGACTCGAAATATCAAATTGATGGTATTTTTTTAAATGTGGCAATTCTGAAATAAGTAATTACCACAGGCGATAGCTACAGGTTTTCAATTCAATGGAAATTAAAATGGAAATAATGACCTATTTAAACATGTTTCCTTGATGGATGCATCTTTAAGAAACGATAGAAAAATTATACACTTAAGCAGAAATCGAATAGCAATAATAATTGTCGAAATTGATAAAAACATTATCCACCCAAACTTTTTGCGGTCCTGAAATAGAATTTTTAGATCTTGCCGCATGTTAAACTGTTTCAAAAAATTTTTCAATTATTTGTCATCCAAATATTAATGCTATAGTATAAGTAGGCCTATAGCCTGATACACATCTAAATATTGAAGTGCTAAATTACAAAGAGTTTTATTGTGATAATCAAATTCTTTCATGCTCATAGTTTCTCAAATTTTTAGCATGCAACTACTCTGCCTCAACATGCCCAGATGTTTGTGCTATTTTAAATACAAGTAATCAGAAATTACGGATTTAAAAATAATATAATATCATTTCAACATAATTCCATTTAATTATAATTCTTTTCACGACACAATCAACTTTTTATCAATTTTTCAACGAGAAACGTCGACTTGAAAACTGATAAACATGCACAACTCAATTTCACATATTGAATTCGAAGTAAATAAGCCTTGAGCATGTGACATCATTTTTTTTGCATCACACAAATGAATTCAAAGTATTGGTAGGACTCCTTGTGATAAGTCTGCTACACAGCTAAGAGTAATTGAGATATTTTGTTGTTACCAGTAAATTACAGTCAACTCTCGATATAGCGACCGCGCTCGGTTCCGCTGGAAACGGTCGCATTGGCGCGACGGTCGCTATACCAAGAGAGTGCGATTAAGGCTTTTTAATGAGTAGTATTGCATCAAATGATTAGTTTTGAGCAGTTTTGAACATCCCATTACTTTCCCAACTAGCATGGAACATTCTACATTGGAAAATATCAACTCTTATTCTACAATAGATGTATTATTTTTCATTGCCAAAACTACATGTAGGCCCTATATAGGCCTACCGCGTTTAAGTTAAAGCGACAGACCTAACAGCTTACCGATACTTCAAACACCACCTCAGTTACTGACTGTCTCTCTTGAAATAATTGTCGATGGTTGATTGTCGACGTCTTGCTGTAGACTCCTTTTCGTAAGAATTCCACAATGCCATCACTGCTGCAGATGATTTCTCCATTCCCGTTGCATTGAAATGGCGACGTAGTGTATCGAGCATTTCATTTATGTGGAAGGGCTGAAGGGCAGTTGGGAAGTCGCTGTCGTCATCTTCAGATTCCTCATTGTCTTCTTGTATGGTTGGTGCTGTATATGGATTGCCCTCGAAGGATTCAGTTTGACCCTCTGAGCTAATGAATTCGTTGAATGTTATGGGATCCTTGAGTTTCAATCCATTGACAGCTTTTTCGAAAAGCTGTGCCAGTGGTATGTCATCCTCATCCTCAGATCCTTCACCGGCGCTCTCCTCTCCGACCGTAGCTTCATTTCCAACTGTGTCTTCTGAAACGCCAGTCCGCCTGAAACATTTGGAGACGGTTTCAGGTCTGCATGCAGAAATGGCTTCACTCATCCAAGTGATGGATAGATGGACGTCGATACTTTTGTGAACGCTGTTGACATCGCCATCCATGGATTCGGCCTTCAAGATGACGAAATTCAATAGTCTCTGTTGATATTGTCGCTTTACAGTTGCAATGATTCCTTGATCGAGAGGCTGGAGCACGGACGTGGTGTTCGACGGCATGAATAGGAGTTTCACATTGGTATAGCTGACATCGTGAGGATGAGATGGAGCGTTATCAAGGAGCAGCAAGATCTTACGTCCTTGCCTCGCCATCTTGCTGTTGAGTGAGTTCAGCCAATCTTGGAAGATTCTGCTCGTCATCCAAGCTTTCTTGTTATGCGTCCAGGTCACAGGGAGTTTCTGCATGTTGCATCCCTTGAAACATCGCGGTCTTGCGGCTTTTCCTATCACGAGTGGCTTTTCGAAGTCTCCAACAGCATTGACGCACAGGAGAAGAGTAAGCCGTTCTTTGCTCTTCTTTCCACCGGCAGCGTCGTCCCCACGCACATGAAGTGACCTGTCAGGCATCGCTCGAAACAGGATCCCCGTTTCATCACAATTGAAGATGTCCTTCATGTCATATCCATGCAGGAGAAGAGGTAGCCTCTTTTTGTAGTCTTCTACAACAACGGGATCAACGGAAGCTCTCTCTCCGGAGAGTTTGACGGCGCAAATGTTGTGTCGTTTCTTGAAGTTGGATAGCCAACCCTGTGATGCTGAGAACGACGATATGTTGAGTTCCTTAGCGACGCGAAGAGCTTCAGCTTGAATAATGGGTCCATTGATGGCCATATTCATTGCCCGCTTCCGCGTGAACCATTCGAAGACAGCATTCTCAAGCTCCTCGTGATGAGAATGCCCAAACTTCAGTCGCTTCGCCTCCCTGTTCGATCCTTTCTCAATTTCCTCTAGAACCTCAGCCTTGCGCTTGATGATGGACTGAATTTGAGTCTTTCCAACGCCGAATTGCTCGCTGATCTTCTTCGCAGATAGAGTCGATGAGAGTTGCAAGACTTCAGCTTTCCGGTCCAACGTGAGAGCACGACGTTTAGCAGTTAAGATCTTGCGGCTAGCCATGCTGAATGCAGATGAGCTTGAAAAGTGATGCACTATACACTGAACATTCTCCACAAACTTTCATCTTACATGACTGACGCAATCCAGCCTTCGGCAGCCTATCAAAATCCAGTCACAATCAATATCCACACATGCCGATGAGGGGGAGATCTGCAGTTGTGGCGAGCATCTGGATTACGTTTCATCGTAATTGATGTCGACTTAAGATGTCAATTGACACAAACAAAGAGTGACATTTCGCTCTGACTGTCTACAATCAACGGATCAAATTACCATCCAAGATTACAACATCAAAAATTGCGTCAATTTACCGTCGGTCTATTAGGCAATTGGGTGAAATCAAAATTACTTTGACACTTTGTTAGTACTCTACAGTGTTGCACGGTCGCTGTGTCAAGAGAAAATGGTCTGTTCGTTCCCGATAAAACCGGTCGCAAGACGCGACGGTCGCTATATCAAGGGGTCGTTACATCGAGACTCCGATATACGTGATTTCCTATCTTGTCATTCGGTACCACGAGAGACCGGTCGTTAAAGCGCGACGGTCGCTATATCAAGACGGTCGCTAACCGAGGTTTGACTGTATATGAAGTATGACGCTTATATCTTTTTATCATTTGTAAAAGTAAGAGGAGATATAACAGTAATCACTAATAGAAAGGTCTATACGTTCATGATCAATGAACCCAAATCCATGCCTAAATCTCTCCTTCGATTTTGTTTTTGGGATTTCCAAATACATGTACCTAGACTTGCAGTTAAATGCTGAAACAAAATTGACAAGCTAAATCTGAAAACATTTAGAAACTTACCCTTTTTCTGTAGTCTGATCCAATAGATGCTTTTTTAATTCAATAATTCTGATACATGAATCAAAGGAACTTGATGGCTTCATTGAGTAGAAGAACTCACTGACTACATACGAGTGCTTTTCATTTTCGATTTGTTGATAATTGAAAGAGAATTGATGGTAAATCCATATAACTGGACACATTGCAGGTCATTGAGGTAGTCGTAAGTAGATTGTGCTCCATGTATTGTGCATGATATTAACGAAGTAAGATGATGAAAAACGTGGACGATCTCAAAACCGACTAAATAACGGTGTGTAAGTAGAAACATCCTCTTGATGCGCTGACTTTTGTAATAGCAAGCAGCACACGTAAACACGGGTCAAATAAACCACGAGCGCGAAGAGTGCGCAAGCTACTGCGCCTGACTTGCGCAGCTTACTGTTTCACGTCTGGGCGGACAATAATTATAAGCAGGGACTATGAGTCACAGGCATCAACAATTGGCAGCGGGAGAATATTATCGACCACTACTTCTCAATCTGCACGCAGATGCGGCCACAGCCATCACAGGCTGCCAACAATGTGACTGAACTCTCTCAGCTGCGTGCGCGTGGCGATCGAATTTCCTTAAGTGACGGAAAGTTATAGAAGCGAAATACGATTACGCAGATGGAGCTGGATGCTTATGCATTTGTTAGTCCAGTTACACACTGATTTAATATCAAAATTTTTGCAAATTATTAGCCAAGCAATTTGGCGAACACACGAGCAAATCGATCAAAATCGACATGCTGATGGGTACGGTATACGTGGAGCTTATAGATTTCAATTGGCAGATATTCGATTTGAGAAGGTAAAATGTGTGCCAGTAGAATTGCTTAGGCTCCCTTTGAGAATATACGTATGTCATGTGTAATTGTTGACCTGATTCGTTCGTCAGTGTTGATTGATGTTGTTGCTATAATAGCTATACAGTACACATGTAGTGAGTGTGAACGATGATGAAAAATGAGAGGAAGAAGAAAAGGGGACAGAGTGAGTGAGAAAGAGAGAAGGAGATGATGAAGTCACCCGAATATCTATTTTATACAGGCATAAAGTAGATATTCGGGTGACTTCATCATTTTTTTCTGTAGGTCTACAAAATTTCATCAAATAAAAAGAGCACATGTATATAAAATACTCGAAATGATAGTATATACGCATGTTTCATATGTCAATGTTGTATCCATGAGCGATTCTTTGAGTTATTTAAATGCATTTATGTCACTTCTTACAGCATCAATATTATTAGTTAAAGTCGGTATCTAATTCAAATGGACAACTCTTCAAATGGACAATGAAACGCTCTTTTAGTTATATTTTATCCACTTACATGGATGATCGATGTTTTAACCATGTACAATTCCAAATTATAATTTAGAGCAAATTATACATACATTTCCCACTCTTCACAGTGTTAAATATTATTAGTAGCGTATAGCCATTCTTATTCCAAAGAAAGACCATTTTACTTAATATGTAGCCTAACGATACGTCTTGATAGGGTTTATCCATGGTGCATGCATTATCCATGTTTTATCCAAAAACGGTCATCTAGGGCTTATATCCGCAGAAACAATTAAAATGTTTAATCAACGTTTATTCGACGTTTTTTCAAAGCTTTTGACACCAAGTTGATTTTTGGTTATTTTTCAACGATGATTTCAACCGTACGTTCATCAGCAACGTTTATTCAACGTTTTTTCAACGTTTGTCACACCAAGTTGATTTTTGGTTAGTTTTCAACGATGATTTCAACCGTTGAAAAAACGTCATTTTTTACTTGGGGTAGCTGTTGAAAGATAAGAAATAGTAAAAAATATTAGAAATACATGTATTGGCGAAAAATGATAGAAGTTCGAGTTAGAAATCATCTAGAAATTTGATAGGTAATTACCCGACTCCAAAAATCTTGAAATTACTAGAACTGTGAAGGAATTTTTAAAAATTTGCTTATAACATGTCGAGGAGGCAATACTGCACAATTCTAATGATTTATAGAGTCGTAAAATCTATCAAATTTCTAGATGATTTCTATTTAGATATTTCTGGCTAGAACTTCTAGTAATTTTCGCCAATATTTCTATCATTTTTACATGTATACATGCATCATCAAAATTATAAACAACCTGATAACATTTAAGGTATATTTTCAACATCTAGTATAATTCCACCTTACCACCTAAAATCTATGATTTTTCTAGCTAGATTCTAGAGTTCATTTTTCACCGGGAAGTTCGTTATATGAAGTGAACTTTTTTCGTTATGTTTTTTAGCCTCCATGTTTATACTGATTAATTGTTTTTTTGTTATAAAATCTATTCATGCCATAATGAGCTATGTATTAATTATTTCCTTAATATGTGAATTTCAGGTAGATCTAGCATGCAAATCAGATATGATTTACCATGCAATTGATGAAAACGTAATGGCGCGTCAGGTTGGTGAAATTTATTTTTTGAACCGCATGATCGATCCAGAAATGAATTGAATAGAAATATATGTGAAGAACCCATTTGTGATTACGAGCACCCCAGTCGGCAACTAGCTGTGCAATGAGTCATTGCATATTTCTAACACGAAATGGTCTATTCCACACTCAGTTGGAGAATTCAATTCTGTATCGATCGTGCTGTTTAAAAGCGCATTCCACCTTCCTGGGGACCATGGTCAACTTCATCAAGTGCATCGTAAAATCATGCATGATTTCTTGAGCAACATCAAATGTCACATTGATAAATCATTGATACTTAATGGATAAATCATGCATTCTCATGCATTCCCATGCATGATTAATTTCTGATGCATGCATGAAATCATCCATAAATATCCATGGACGGGCGACTAGGGCTAGTACCTGAAGCTAGTGTTTAAAATTTACCTGTAATTTACTGGTAATTTATCGGTAAATTACTGGTAATTTATATTCAAGTCCGTATAACTTCAAATCGAGCGCACCAATATGCTTTGATATTAACTAAATACACACTTGGCTTAATCTGATTCTGATGAAGGCTTGAATTTTGCTCAACATCTGATCTGTTGGTATTTCACCCAAATATACCATAGTAATCAAAATTTTGACGGCAAATAAACATTGTTCTAGGGAAAGGCCACACTTTATAATATCTTGTAAATTATGCACTGCAGATCCTTACTTTCTATAAATACAATCCAAACTACAGGGTGTTCAGTGTATAAGCAGGAAATTTCAAATTTATGCTTGCATAGTTTGTAATCTGGGAATTCCAAGAATTGTAATTGCGATTTCTAAGAATTGTGACTGGTTGCTATAGCTGTTATATAATTTGTTGATTTGTATTGTTTCGTAGTACGAAATAAGAATTCCAGTACCATCAATTTCATTATATTGTGCAAATGCTTCAGCTATAACTGATTTCCAGCGTCAAGTGATCATGTTATTTAAAACTGAGCATCCCACTTGGGGCCTTGGTAAATGCGGCGAAATTCAGCCGAACTTCTTCAGCACAATTACAAAAAATCAGTTCACCCTTGTGGCTAAGCGAATAAAAGATTAAGAAGGCAATGCAGCCCATCGCAAGAGTGGAGCAGGCACCGCCACAAAATGTGACAGCAATGCACGGACTGCTGTTTTGGATTTGGATGTTACGCCAAAAGGAAATATCACACCAACTGAATATGTCATTGGGGACTGTGAATGACAAAATTCTCAAAATGTCATCGCTAAAATGCTATCGAAGAATCAAGTGTAACAACCTAAAAGATGCTCATAAAGAAAGAAGACTTGAAAAATCAATGCTCATGATCGATAAGTTTCAACCAGGAGATTCGTGGAAGTCGGTTTGGTTCTTTGACGAAGCAAGTTTCATGCTCAACGCCCCACTAAATTCGCAGATGTATCTACAGATAGTGATGCAAATGGAAAATTTTCCAGAAAATTTTGAAATTTTTTTTCGGTGACTCACGTTTTTGCCTTTGTTTTTGAGACTTGTTGCAGTCGCTTGAAAAGAAGTAATATTCAAAGACCGAAAACTTCTCTATCATCCCTGCATGTTAACTTTTGGAACCAGCTGCACCCTCCATATGTCTATTTCAGATCTTTCCAACTGAATATCAGACATTGGATTTCAGATATCTGTCAGAAACTCAACTTTGAAAGGATCTTAGATTCAACTGGAGAATCTCCAATTCATCTGGAAAAGCCTGAAATTCATTTAAGTAGATCTGAAATCGATTTGGAACTATCTGAACCATCTGAGCTAGAAATGGAAGATGTGTAGTTTGTCCTCCACGAAGATATCGGACAATACGCCAGAAGTTAGAAGCTATCATATAGATATTCTTCTACTCATCACAGATATCTTTAGTTTCCAAATATCTCACGAGTTTACAGTCTTTATACAAGGTGTTTCAAAAGTAGGCTAACAGTAGAAATTGGCCTTGAAAAGCTATGTCTTAATGATATGATTAATAATTAATGATTAATAAGCTATGTCATAATAATCTTTTTCACGATGCCACAGATAGCTAATATGCCTTGTATTCGTAAGGGGCAAAAATTCAATACTCTTTGACATCGCGTAAATCATATTAAAATATCTCATGATCTCCAGTGTTTTCATGCCTACATATTTCACTACAACCCAATTTGAATCTATACCGATCATGAGAAGTCGAATAACTATCCAACATCTATCAAAAAAAATTATTAGGAAACCATGTAAACAAGATAGTAGTTGTTTCAGTGTTACTGCGGAGAAGGAAGAACAGCTGACATTCGAATGTCCTCCGCGCCCCTCAGCCTGGTGCACGAAGACGCTGTCGTCAACACAAGACAGGGAGGCGAAGAAGGAAGAACAGCTGACATCCAAATGTCCTTCACCTTTGTTAATTCCAGCCTCCTCTTAGACCATCGTCAGAAGCTTCTGACGATGGCCTAGAGGAGGCTGAAATTAATAAAGGTATTAACATTAAAACAACTACCATTTTGTTTGCTTGGTTTCCTAACAAAAAAATGAACAAATGAATAACCAAGGCCTATTCAACATATCAAAAAATTAATCAACTTAAAGTTGCAAAAATTCACGAACGCAAATGCTCAAAATGTCCACCATGGACATCGGCACATTTCTTGTAGTCTTTCGGCCACACTGTGGCACACAGTTCTGCATAAGTTCCTGTCATCACTGATCTCTTGACAGGCATCTGTGATGTAGGAGCGGAGTTGAGAAAGTGTGTGAGGTTTTCGTCCGTACACTTTCTCCTTTACAACGCCCCAAAAGAAAAAGTCCATCGGAGTTAGATCGGGAGAGCGAGGAGGCCAAAGGATGCTACCACATCTCCCGATCCACTTTCCTGGAAAAGTGTCATTCAGATAGCTTCTGACGCTCACTGCAAAATGCGCTGGTGCACCATCCTGCTGAAAGTACAGCTCATTGAAGTTGTTCAATGACTGCATCTCAGGAATCGCAAAGGATTGGAGCATTTGAAGGTACACCTCAGCCGTCACAGTTCTTTCAAAAAATACTGGCCCAATCACACCGTTGCTTGACATACCGGCCCAGACGGTGAAGCCAGGCTGGTTCAGCTCATTTGTTGATACCATGTGCGGATTTTCAGGGAACCAGTAGACACAGTTATGTCTATTTACGTGACCTGATAGTTTGAAACTGGCTTCGTCAGACCAAACTATCTTGTCAAGCAAATCTGGGTTCTCCCGAATTTCCGACAACATGAGCACAGCAAACTGCAAGCGTCGTTCAGCATCATCCGGTAGAAGGTGCTGCAACAGTCTGGGTCGGTATGGTTTCAACTCAACTTTCCTCATCAGTCTCCAAGTAGAGCTTAGAGAAATGTCCAACTCCAATGAGGCTCTTCCTGTTGACTTCTTCGGACTTTGAACAAATGTTTGGGCCACTAGCTCCTCGTTTGATGTTATTGAAACTGATCGAGGGCGTCCTGACTTCGGTGCATTCTCTACCGAACCGGTCTTTTCAAATTTATCTCGAATGCGATAAATAGCAAATCTTGATGGAGGATTGCTGTGAAAGGCATCTCTCCATTCCATTCGCACCTTTTCAGCATTCTTGTTTTTCCAAAAGGATTTCAAAATCCATTTTCTCTGATCATCTTTTAGATGACCTGACATGACAGAAGCAGCAAATTCAAAAAAGCTTCAAGCTTGTTTAATTCACTTCAAGTCAAACTAACAGTGTTTGATTCAAATCAAATTAATTGAACATATCCATGTACGTAATGTCAGATTGGTGCTATATCTTGTCCATGATAGATTTCAAAATTCCTTTGCCAATGGAATGCTACTGCATAGACTTCTAAATGATAGTAGCAATTACTTCGAAGTCTATGGCTCATGTTGGACTGATCATGGATATCCATCGACTGATTCAGGTGTAAATCGCCAATAGAACGGTCAACATAGATTTCCTAGGGCAAAATCAACTGTTAGCCTACTTTTGAAACACCTTGTATATCTTCCAATATGGTCGCTCATGTATAATGCTGTGTTGGACTGTGTCTGCTTGTACTTCACATGTTCATCAACACATGGAGAATTTGTATCATTGCAATCAAGGCTGCATAATAAAGCTTAACTTTCAAGCCATAAACAAACTCCCAAATAAAGTGCATTATTTTGCTCCAGATCTTTCACAATGCATGAAATTATACCCCTATTGTAAAGGAAAAAATTCACGTTGTCCCAAAAGATGTCTGTGTTATAATATTAAAAATGGCAACGAATTGCCACAAGCCACTGATGGTGGCAAAGGAATGCTCAAAAATCCGCGGACGGGATTCGTATAGCTACGATTGTTTTAATCGAAGTGATGTGATGAAATCAAGAGTTTTAGAACAATTCTATTGATGTGTCTATGCCTCGGCTGTGATAGAAAACGTAAAAATTATATCACAAAATTCAAATTTCTTCATTTTTCAAATCGTTTTATTCAAAATAATAATCAAAATCACCAGTTTTATAGACCCATTCTATTGGTGTGTAGCTGCCTCGGCTGTGGAAGCGGTCAAAGCATATAGGGCCTGTCACAAAAAATCAGAACTTTCAAAATTTTCCAAAAGTTTCCAATTTTTTTCCAAATTTTTCCATGGAAAATTTTCATCACTATCTGAGCAGTGAACGTAAAGACTGCAATCGATGACAACGATATTTTGGCCGAAATCGACACTCAGCAAAAGTCGATACTTTGTTATGCTGCGGTTTCCTGGTTTGGGAAGTCAAAACTTTACTTTATTGAAGCCGGCCAAAATCACATCCCAAAGTCAAAAAAGAAGAAGAAGACAGTAAATCAGGTCGACGTTCATCGAAAAGAAATGTGCCCTCGGGTTTTCGAAGATATCAATCGCATAATGCAAAATGAACCATATGGACGTGACAACAAGATGGCGCAAAGCTCTATACACAGCACCCCTGTGGGAACACATCTTGCTAATATCAACAAATTATCTGGCGAGGTAGGAATTTTGTGGATAATTTTTTTGAAGGTTCATTTTCGTGTAAAAACTATCTCCGCATGTGAAAATGGTCATCATCTATCCAAAAACATGTGTAAAATTAAAAAGCGACAGTTGGCGAAAAAGTTGCTGTAATTAGTTGGTAGATATTTGTTTACTGCGAGCTTATTTTTCGCCAACCGGCGAAATCGTGGATATTGTATGATATACTATTACCACTAATTAGTGGTAAGTAGTAATGTTCGTATATTACCTTTGCATGAAAATATATTGTATACTCACTCTGATCTGATGGGATCTTTTTTAATTCACGAAGGCTTAAACTAAAAAAGTATTTATCTTCCATAAATGTCGCAGTAAATATTATTATATTATTCAGATATTTGTCATTGTTGTAATTTATGTCAAGAGATGTTATGAAAATTGATATAAGCGGATTCTCTATATTCTTATCATTATCAAAGAATGATAATCTGCACTTATTTCTTAGATAGATTAGCCATATGTGGGTGATGGTGAGGAGGTGAGGGTGAAAATGGAGAGGCAGATTACTAAAGAAAATAAGAGAGAAAGTCAAAAGTAAAAGGTGGTATATAGAGCGCGAACTGTCGCCGGCGAACTTCGCCAGCGAATATGCCGCAAATATGACTGAACTGTAGCATGATATTCTGCAGCTGACATCCGCCAGTTTTTCGCAAGATTCGTTCCCACAGTCGCAACAATTAATTGGCTTAGAGAAAGCACACGCTGTTTTTATTGAACCAAGTGATTGGCCTTCAAAAAGCCCAGATTTAAACGTCATGGACTTCTGTATGTGGAGTATTTTATTGTCTCATCTTCAGCGACAGTGTGGGCATACTGACATTGAAATGCTTGAAGATGTTTTGACAGAAGTGTGGAATGGAATACCCGACAGAACCATTCACTCAGACACTTCTGCATGGATACAACGCTTGAAGCGCTGTGTCAAAGTCCGTGATTCTCATTCTGAACATTATTGATATTTCCGAGTCTTTATTATTGTTTTTATAATACACAAATCATACATTTGAAATTTCCTGGTTTTTTACTGAACACCCTGTAGTTGTCAATGTTAGAATATGAAATCTATGCGTAGTAAATTTAGATACATGGAGACAATATATTGTTTCAAGAAATGTATTTTGATAACTATAATTAGTAATAAATATTACTATAATATGAGAAAGAGAGAGAGAGATCATCAATGGAAAGAATATGCAGATATCGTCCCTATTGTAGCCACCTGGTAAAATTTGACAATACGCGCGCAGGCTACAATAATCATAAAGGTGTATAAAGACATTGATCAGAGAGCAATAGCGATCGTCTCAACCAATGAGGGACCAGAATTAGAATATTTTAAATTCGTGTTGAAGAGATAGCAACTAGCGTGGAATTTGATAAATTCAGGCATTCTTTAGTACTGCTAGGGGTTGGTGATAGCAAAGTGAATGGTATAATCACAGAATTAGATTGTTTAGATTATGCGTTATACAGTTAATTCATTGCTTTGAATTAGTTTGCACTTTGCTAGAAGTGCAAACTGATTCAAAGCAATGGCACATGCAGGAATTTACTAAGTGGGCAAAAAGAAATTTTTAATACCTTGCAGAAATAGGAAAAATAGTCGAGCGCCGCTTGCGGATTGCTGTGAATTCCTTCAAAATGCTCTGATCGTCACGATTCCTTCAGCTTCGAAGAATTCAGATCACTGCGCAAAGGTTTTCTTGATAATATTGGGCACTCCGATCATTATTTAGAATGTTAGAAGGCGCACGAAAAAACGCTCACAAACTTCTCTGTAGAATTTGACATCGACTGTGTCTCTTTGTTGTGTGATCCGGTTGATAACAGTCACGGAAGCTTCGCACAATTTGGCGTATTTAATATCGAACTGGCTGCTTTGTTCGATTGGTATGGATATGTTAGCAGATTGTGCCATTTTAATAACGTTTATACATGTTCCCATGTTTCCTTTCTAGTCAAACAGAAGAAGAGGACGCCCGGTCTAATTCTGTGGGTATAAATAACTATTATCATCGAATCATTCATGCACACCTGGTTGAATACATTTATAGGTAAGATGCATAAGCTATGATTTAGTAATTTTAAGAAACTCTAAATTCTTTAGGCTACCTGAGAATTGTGAGTGTACTGGATATTTTGTCATAGCAAAATAAAATGAGGAAACCCCGAAAAATGATCAATTGTGTATCGGTAATTTATTTCAACCTTGCCGGTAATTTAACACACTTCAAACGCTACCTGCAGCATACAGACCTTTTAATAAAGCCGACTAGGGATGCCGCCGCTTCTGAAAGCTGCTCCCAGGCCGAGGCATCCGCGTCAAGATCGAGTCAGGCCCTAAGTGAATCTGACTACATACCATTCTCAATCTAAATAATGCGATCCGGCAAAGAGAAAAGGAAAATTCCTTATCTATTTGTAGACGCCCATGAAGTGCCAATTGAATGTAATTGAAATTGATGGGAAATTCAGTCATGTATAGATAATGCGCGAATAGAATGGACCACTATTCACAATTATAGCGTCATTTTAAGTCAAAACTATAAGACGTTTGACCTTATGTAAGCTCCTTCAATTCAGCGAGGGATATGGTCATCTGTGTGAATGAATCAAGAGCGCTACATAGACATGTAGGCCCATTATATAATGGGCTATATAAAAGCGAAATATCTTTTTTAAGCAGATCAATTATATAGAAAATTAATAGAATCATTTTTCATGCACGGTAATTTAACCCTCGGGGGATTTTCTGTGTCCACGTGGACCCATTTTTCCAGATCACTTGCTGTTATTTATTAAGTTTTCATTATTTATTATTGATATCACTGGACTTTATCTGTATCGATATGTCAATTATAACTGCCAAGTGAAAATGTATTAGCTGTTGTTTAAATAATTGCAATACATCGCAAACCTTTTAGTAAATCTATGGGTCCAGCTGGACCCAGTCACACTGATTCGTTTCATCGGTCGTCATAGTCAGAAATTCAGTCACTGCTATTCCAAATAACAAAGGCCCGTGTTCGTGAAACCAGATAAGGATTTCCCGTATCCTTAGCGACGCTATATCTTAGCCTTATCCTGACCGTCATATTCGTGAAGGCAGCTATCGTCACGCGCTCACGATGTGTAGCATTTTTTCTATTTTTAGCCTTAACGCCATGCACTTCAAAGGCTGACAACTGGTCAGATTTTGGAGACGTTGAAATCACAGGCGCACTTGCAAACGATGCCATCGATTAGTTTGTCGATCTGCCCAGGCCGATTGGGCCGCCTCAACTCGCCTGATACAATGCGAAACAGTAGATAATGAAGCATCGGAATAGCGGTAGTGCTTATTGGCTGCACACAGACACACGCACACTCCTTCCCTGCACACAAAGACACACGGGATAACGCAGCTGAAACTTCGCTTTGCTTCAAAGCTTTTGCTATCGTCGCTATTGTCGCACGCAGGTGCAACTGTGACGAACTAATGAAATCGATTTTGATGTGACGCGTGAACAATGCTCCCTGCCTGCGCTTGGCTATGAGACCGCGCAGGCAGGGCCGTTCTGTCATTACACCGCACTGCTGTTTTATGCTACGAGCGAAGATGGCTGAACGCTCACAACGGAGCTCAAAAGTTGAAGCTTTGAGATGATTGAGGGGCGCGCAGGAAGACGTTCCGGATGCTTCTTCATCTGCGAATGACACGGAGGACTCCAGTGAATCATCTGGTTCATCTGATATCGATGAAAGTGACAATATTTCACCTTCTGATGACGACGTATCCATTAACCAAGCAATCGGCAATCAAGTGAATATTTCATCCGCTGATGGAGAGCAATGGACTTCTCTCCTACCTCAAGAACAGAAGACGTGGCAGGGAGCGAAGAGAGAATCTGCTTAGACCAGCACCAGGTCTTACAAGTTACTCTCTGCGGCATATTCGCGCGCCAAATACTATTATAAATAGCTGGGAAATTTTGTTTGATCACGATATGATGGAGACAATACTAAAAGAGACAAATCGGCGAGGGAGATCTATCAAAGGTGCAGCATGGACGGACGCTTCGATGGAAGAAATGTTAGCCTTCATTGGCCTGTTATATCTACGCGGCGTGTATCGTTCTCACATGGAGAGTACTGAAGAGCTGTGGTCGAAAGAACACGGAAGGCCCATCTTCAAAATAACAATGACCCATTCAAGATTCAAAGAGTTACGTATCATGCTTCGTTTTGACAATCCTGAAACAAGGGCTGCTCGACAACTGCGAGACAAATTAGCAGCGGTTCGTCTTCTTTTGGATGGTTTCACGAACAACTGTCAAAAATCGTATGTGCCTGGTGCATTTCTTACCGTTGATGAGGAACTATATCCTTTCAGAGGTCGCTGTGCATATAAGCAATATATGCCAAGCAAACCATCAAGGTATGGACTTAAGTTCTGGCTGTTGTGCGATGCCAACAATTATTTTTGTTACAATCTACAAATGTACACAGGCACAGGAAGACAATCCCAGTCATCACGGACTTGGAGAACGTGTTGTCATGGATTTGACCAGCTCTCTAGAAAATTCTGGAAGACAAATAACAACTGACAATTTCTTTACTTCTTTGAAGCTCGCACGCTCTCTCGCTCAAAAGGCATGACTTTGTTAGGAACTCTGAGGAAAAACAGACGAGAAGTTCCTCCGCAGATGAAGAATCTACAGGGCCGTGCTGTTTACTCTTCAGATTTTCCGATTCAACCTCGAAGATCAAACATGCCTCCTCGACTCCAGTTACAAATGCAAGAAAAATGATTGTGTCCTTCTTTTGAGCACCTTCCATCAAGAGCCAGTTGTTGATCAACAGACTGACCGAAAGGTTCCAGAAATGATAAAAGACTACAATGCGACCAAAGGAGGTGTAGATAAAGCTGACCAAATGGTGGCGACATATACGGTGAAATACATCAGCCGAAGATGGCACACAATCGTGTTTTGCAACCTCTTGGATTTGTGTGGGATAAATGCATATGTGTTGAATTGCGAAATTGATCCTCATTGGGGAAGAGACAAGCCTCACAAAAGAAGACAATTTCTGCGATGCTTAGGAGAGGAGCTGGTCAAGCCATTTTTGGAGTCAAAAGACGTGCCACGGCCAATCATCGAAGCAAAGGTGGATGTTGAGAGAGCAACACGAAAAAAAGACAGATGTCAACTCTGCGGGTGGAAGAAAGATCGGAAAACGAGAAAAACCTGTGCTCGGTGTGGGAATCACTGTTGTGATGAACATTCGAACTCTGTGACTCGTGCTTTCTGTACTAATTGTGCTTGATTGTGAAAATAAATCTTCTGGTCCACGTGGACCCAGATTTTCACGAAATGGAATAGCGAATTTTAAACCTCCCGAGGTTAA
>CAJQUW010009026.1:207500-610116 GCA_907163375.1 Prostheceraeus crozeri | reverse complement strand
AGGAGTATGTTGCCAATTATTTCTGTGTGAAAAAGTCGATACGGTGTTCTTTTATGGCAATTTCTGAAAAAAATTAAGTAAATTACCAACCAAGAACACCGTATGTGATTATAATATAATTTCTAGCTTTTCTATGATTTTCTATCACTATTGAATGCCTGTTAAATAAAACACTTTACTTGTTTTGATACATCGTCTATCATATGAACATACATGTAAATATTTTTTGATTAGATATGATCTCGTTTCGTTTTCGTCATCATTACAATCAACTCAAAGAAAACTCAAAGAATCATTACAATCGGCTCACACAGGAAAGTTGTTGACATAACTCTCATCAAAGATCATATCGAGAGTTTCAATCCAGCGATACCACACTATCGTCGTGAACATGCACCATATCGAAGATATTTACCAAGTGATCTAAATATTACAAAGATGCATAAAGACTATCTCGACAAGCATGAGACTGAGCAGGTAGGAAGAGAAACATACCGAAAAGTTGTGAAACAATCGAATATCTCTTTCACTCCGTTAGGAAATGAGGAGTGCGAATTGTGCACCAGTTCCTTATTACACAAAAAGGAATTAAAGCACGATGAGGAAATTGAAGATTGTGAAACGTGTGTACACAGTATCGTCAGCACAAACGTGAGTATTCTCGTGCACGGGAAGAATATTCAGATGACAAAACGAAGAGCCAAAATAGCGACGAAGTTATTGTAAGTGCTGATTTGATGAAAGTGACTGTCATACCTGAACTACCACACAAAGTCTGCATATTTACTCCTCGAGAAATCGTGTTTACTGAAACGTTTTCACCAACTGGGAAAAGGAAGAAAGGCAATCACCTTGCAATTGTTTGGGATGAGGTGACGAGCGGAAGAGATGCGGAAGAAATTACATCTTGTTTCTGGCATTTCATTTTGAATGAAAAAGATGCCAAATCCATCATTATCTATGTAGATAACTGCGCGGCACAAAATAAAAATTGGTTGTTATTCAGTTCCTTGCTACGCATTGTTAATAATGAAGAAGTAGCGTGCGATTCTATTACGTTGAAATACTTAGTTGCAGGACACACTTTTATGTCTGCAGACGCTGACCATGCCGCAATTGAAAAATCATTGAAAAAGAAGAAAATAATCTATGATCTGGATGAATTTTGCGGATGTGTAAGTGACACGGCGGATCTCATTGAAGCGCCTGGAGTTCAGTGATTTTCGAAAATGGACTGATGATGTCTCCCGATACCAATTACAAAAGCTCGGAGACAACCGACCTCATTTGAAAGACATTTGCGTTTTCATGGTGCTTCGTGGTTCATCAGATTTTCATTTTAAAAGAACCTTCGACGACTCAGAATTCCAAACATTGAAGTTGCTGAAAAGTTCGGATGATCAATTTCTCCCTCCAATGAAAACAAAACCGAGAGGTATTTTGAAATTGAAGAAAGTTAAGTTGAATTCCTCACTTCTTCCCTTGATTCCAAGCAGTCGGCGCGATTATTGGATAAATCTACCAGAAAGTGATTCTCGTGACCTCTTACAAAGTAGAGACAAAACACAAAATGGTGTATATTAAGAAATATTATTTTATCATGCATATTTACGTACATATGTTCACGAGTAAGAATCGTTTTTGAGTGGCATGTTCAGTAATTCATTTCACTTTGTTTGAACTTACTTAGTAAAAGTATTTTTTTGTTCTTTTGTGTAACCTACACATGTTAAGTCGAAGTATTCTATGCTAAACATGTACATCAGTTTTGATCAATTATAATAGTATACATTATTTACATGTTTAGTTTTGATAAGCTTACAAAAAATTGTTGGTACTTAGGGAAACATATGGTACTTAGGACTTATTTCAAGCATTGTCAATTACGTACTCTTTTCCTATCTAATGAACTGAAAATTGTGAACTTTAGTATATATTTTAGCAGCCTATGGTTTTATGAAACTAAAAATATGTAGAAAATAATATATGTTTACATGTAAAAACTAATATGAAACATAACACAAATAATTAATTTAGATATGGTTTACTTCATTTATACGTCAAATATGTCATATAGCAGATACTTTATCATACACACATCGAATTGCGGCTTTTAAACTATACGGTGTTTTAACGTGGTAGTCGGTCTCTATAACGGATCGTTGTTACCAACAAAGAACACCGTATCGCATATTATTTCAAAACTAGTGGATATATTTCAATTCTGAAAATTGGGAGGTAAATGATAGTCATATGCTATAATTTGCTACATTTAACTTTTACTCACAACAAATTGATCACGATTTACAGAGTTAAACTCGTTTTACTCTCTCCTGTAAAATTTGAAATATGTCGGTTACGGTGTTCTTGTTTGGTACGGCAGACTTGTGATCAAAGAAACTGATGGACGTTCTATCACTATGATGTAGCATGCAATTACAAAATTATTCTTACACGGATCAGTTAATTGATTTCCGATTACAGGATTGAATAATTTGACTAAAAAATCGCTATTGTTGTTGAGAAGCAAGAGTATCGCATCAAAGAAATTTATTTCCACAATCAAAGATCCATGCAACCAATTTTTGTGAGCAAAATATAGTTATTGTGCATTATTATTTCCACACGTCAGCACTGAGACGACATGATGAACATATGGCTTCATTAATCAAATATCATCGCAGTATTATTTCATTTATAAATGAAAATGGTTATTGATGTTAATTTACACATATTGATTAATGGCAATTAAAATATTAATTTGTTTAAGTTTACTAAATAACTACCGCTAAAGTTTCAAGTTTGTGTTTCACCTTTTTGACTAAAGGCTGTGAGATAATTATCGTTTTTTGAGTTATCGTACATTGATTACTATAAACATCTTCTGTAAGCATTGTACAGGTTTTTTAGTAGGTAAAGTGTTTTTTATCTCTGTTGTGGTAAGGAGAAAATTATCATCACCTTATATGAATACAGGAATTAAATAGATTTATTCGTTCTGTAATAAAAACTTCTTCAGGTGATTTTCAATAAACCTTTTAATAAAATTCAAAGGTAGCCAGAATTTTCGCCTTACGGCTTTCTCAATGTCAGATAGGCGAAAATCTGCCATTGCCATTGAGATCTCTAAAAAATCTCTATCTGCCATTCAGAAAGCCGTAAGGCGAAAATTCTGGCTACCTTTGAATTTTATTAAAAGGTTCATTGAAAAGCACCTGAAGAAGTTTTTATTACAGAATGGATAACACTATCCAGGTGCGTGGAGAATTTCCTAATTACAGATTTATTCATATATATGCAACCTAGATGGGAATTCTAGAGCATGGACAACCTAGAGCAACTTTGGACTTGCTCAACGTCTTGGGATGAGGAGAAGAAGATTTCATTCCACTTTTGATTCCAGTCGAAGATGAGGTTCGCAACGACGTCGCTTTACTTTTCCACCCATTGAAGAGATATGTGTTGCATCATTAAAGGCTTTATATTATAAAAGAAAAACTTGTATGAAATACTAACCATACAAGCAGAATTCAAACCTGTTTCTAATATATGCTGACATGGATAATAGCGGCTGAATAATAGATTTATTATTATGAAATATGATATTTTTACATGAATGACATAAGTATAATCAATATGCTTGTCTTTCTCATATACAGACTCCAACTTCCTTCAACATCATCATCATGGCGGCGTCACAAAGAGAAAGTGATGTGAACATGGCTGGATGTCATATTTACACAAAGCGCTCTGGAAAAAGGAACGTGTGGCAATGTTTTAAGAAGACCACTTACAGGCGTCCTTTACATCAATAGGAATGAATGAAGATTGTCTGATTATTTTTTTCCATGTGTCATAACAACTATTAAATTTGCAGTAAAATTCATAATGACATTTGTTTTACTATGACATGGGGCAGTCTGAATAGAATCATGATCGAAATCAAGTTCTGTTATAATTTTACTTTTTAAATTGCTGTTTGAAATTCATTGAATTGCATCATAGTATAGCAGTTCCTTTGTGAAAGAATTTATGATAAATCACGACTAGTTCGACTAATAAAGTCCGTGAAAAACGTATAATAATAAAGGTAAGCCTGAAAGCAACTTATTATTATGCATAACTTACCGGTATATTATTCAATAGACAATAAATAGAATAAAATATATCTACAAATGCTTCATCGGAATATATTTTCATGATCTTCAAATGAAAATTGCATTATATCTTTTTGAATGTTGTATAATTTCAAGGTTCAGTTCAAGGTGCATCTTGAAGTCACAACGAGTAAAGTTAATCGCTTTTACTACGTTCCGTTTTGTTTCATCATGGAAATTTAATAATATTCGGTATCATATTCATCTGTATTTCAATTTGGCTTATTTCAGATTCTGTGTTGTAACCTGTACATAAGTGTAATGGCAAGATATTATCATGGATAATGATACTGACAGGAACACTTGGTATTATGGAATGCTCATGTCTGCTGACCAACACAGTGGCATGTTCCGAAGCTAAACTTCCTTGACAACAGCAAGTATATTCACACATTATTCCTAATAGGTCTACTATAACATACTAAAAAGTAGCCATGCACATGAGCATTAGTTACAATGTCATGGTAACAATTTGTTATCTTTCAATCCTTCAAATAATATCAGACTGCATTAATGCAAAACAATTTCTATCTAGCAATTAATGTATTTACTCTGATATAATTTCAACCTTAATTTGATATTATATACTCCAACATAGTCAATAGAACTATTGTACCCGAATTACAATTTGGATTGGTTAACCATAATATCAATTTATACTTAAATACATTGTTGAATCTTCAAGGGCAATAATTTCTATTATCTTCAGCTCTACATCCATTCTGTCAAGCGTCTGTTTCCTAACTTCTATAGCTCAAGTCATTTTGTTCTCAACTAATTGCAAAAAATTATAATAAAGTGTTTCGTAATAATCGTAATAATAGTGGATGTCGCAATTTCAAGACGCTCACAGGAACAAATTCCATCTGCCCCTCGACCAGTTAGGCCGACTGTTAAACACCCAACAAAGATCATGATGTGGGGATGCATCAGTTACAGCGAACTGGCCGCCTTCAAATCTACAAAGGGGCATGATGAATACTGCAAAATATCTGGAAATCCTTCGTGATCGCGCAGTACCCCAAATGAACGATTGGTTTCAGAGCTTGAATAATTGTGTATTCATGCATGACGGCGCACCAATTCACACCGTAAGGACTGTTCACTCTTGTCTTGAGGAAGCAGGCATAGCAGTACTTCATTGGACAGGGAGCGGCCCGGACATGAATCCGATGGAAAACGTGTGGGGATTTGTGAAAACTAAACTGGCAGGGAAGAATGTGACATCGAGAAATCAACTGATGCGTGCTCTTCTTACAGCATGGCCCCGGGATGAGGCCTTTGTGAACATGATTCAGGCTTCCATCGACAGTATGCATTCAAGAACGCAAACTGTGATTAAGGAAAAAGAAGTACAATGTATGTATAAAGTAGTGATCAGAACAATTGTCTAAGACAAAGTGAGACCCACAGAATGATGCAAAATGCATACCACCATTCGAAAGATTGCATTCGGAATGTATCATAACCTTGTCTTTATCACGAAAAAGTCATTAGAACGAGACATTTGCAAAGATAGAAAAATGCAATGATGCATGAAAAGACATTATTTACGTTCAAATTTCAAATTTCTACTTACACTGTTAAAATTAACCCAGAATATAATACTTATAAAACCATATGGATATGCTTCAGTAAAAGTTTGCAGAATTACTTTAGTTGTAATGAACAATTTTTGAAGAGTCAAAAATATACACAGATTCATAAAATGAAGAAGATTGAAAATTCAACGTTTCATGCAAAATAGGCACTACCATTCGAAAGAAGAGACTCGAAACATATATACAGTGAACTCTCGTTTTAAGAATCACTCGTTATTAGAATCAAATCCATTTTCCCGAAACATTTCTATACAACATCATAAGTTTTCCGCTCGTTATAGGAATAATTATCATGTCACTTTCGTTATAAGAATCAATGTATAAATAGTCATTCAACAATTTAGCATGAAATACTATGTATTTTGCACTCGTTTTAAGAATAAATAAGGAAACACTTTCGTTATAAGAATCAGTGAATGACACGTAAACTGTTATTGGCCGAAATACCCGCCAATGGCGTAATCCTACTTTTTATTGATCATATTTGACAATGCACGTCAGATAAAAGCGTCATGATATCACGATTAACCTTGAGAAGATGAAATCCACTGAAATCCTCGCCAATTGCGTTATTTTACTATACCCTTCGATTAGAATTGACAATGTGCGTCATCAGAACTCATAACACGAGGTGGAGGTGACTGTATCTCATCCCGGCCCTTAGGAAGATAGAAGAAGAAATCCTAGAACGAATCAATGAGAGCCGTCACCAAAGCAAGATATCAGACTTTTTTGAAGTTGAAGCTGAACTGAAAAGAATGTTACTTTTGTCTTCTTGTTTTCTTTAAGTATGTAAGTGTAATTATGGTAATAGGAACCACAAAGAAACATCTTATTTAATAGTTACATAAGCATTTATCTATACTGATTACTAATAAGGATGTATATCATCATTTCTACAAATAAAAGGCATGAGTGTTCATAAAAAACTCTCGTTATAAGAATAATCTCGTTACAAGAATCAAAACATAATTTCCCGATGTGATTCTTATATCGAGAGTCCACTGTAATAAGCATGTTTTCAAAACATTTTATCCATCTGAACACGGAACATTTGAGGAGGGGCACTTTGTTCCCCCTCCCCCAGTCGTAGGATGCTAAAAATCGACCGGACCAGATAGGGTTGAGATTCCATTCACTTAAAACTGTGCCAGCATTAATTATTCTGCAATTTAGATAGTTGTTGCTCACTTATTCCTTAGAAAACATGTTTTCAGAAATTTGGGGGGATAAACAATGTACTCCGAAAATTCTATGTTTTAACTTATGTTCTAACTTTTTTATCAAAAAGTTCCCTTGTTATAGACTTTGTCCGGCAAAATTTATGCAGCAAAGCATGGGTAGCAATTCGCAAGAAAAACATCAAAATGAAAATTATAACCGGTACCTTGAATAGTCTTTTATTGAATGATACGTTAAACGGTTGAGGTTGCTTTTTGCCATATGGGGTTCTGTCAACAAGACGTTGGGGTTACCGCAGGCCATAAGAATGGGAGGGCAAGGGGTAATAGTAATAATAATAGTAATAATAGGCATTTATTGAAGCATAGACAGCTGTGGCTGATCATAATACATACAAGAAGACAAAGGCATGTAAAAAGACATTAGTTAAGTTAAGTCATACATCCACGTCCTTATCATTAGATTCCTCAAACTATGAGGCAGAAATATCACGCGACAAGAAAAGTCGCACCACTATACGATCTTGAACTGTCTTTTATCTTCTATCTGGATTATCTCTTCTGAATATATGATAGCCATTGTTGACAGTCATGTTTCAAAAAGAAAAACGGTCTCTCCCTTTGTTTCGACACGTAGTGTTTATTTTGTAAATGACAATAAAAACCCGACGCGTTTCGTCCTGTGGACAGTGTCAAGGGTGCTGGCGGTTCTTGTGAGATTACAAAAGTATTATATACTGCCTGCTGTGTAATGGGAACTCATCAGATCAGTTCATGACGACGGTTTATTTTTGGCATGTTCAACGCAATACAGCGTTCTTCGGCCATCTTAGTTGTAATCGCTGTTCTTTGCTTATCCATGATGGTGCAGTTGAAATTATTAATGGTCATCACTTCATCGGAATGTACTGTTAAATTATGTTCACTAAGGGCGCTTTTTCTGTCTCTGCTTCTCAAGCTCCGTTCATGTTCTTGAACTCGATATCGGAAGGGTCTACACGTTTGACCAATGTAAAACTCGTGACATAGCAAGCACGTGAACTTATAAACCAAGTGCTTGTCAGTACATCTGTACTTCGGTCCAATGTCTTTACATACATAGCATGCGCAGTCATTTTTATTATCTAATTTATTGCTAACAGAAGAAATGAGTTTATTGCCTGGTTTGGATGTGATCCTGATTGGCAGGTTATATTTACGTTTTAATTTATTTAATTTACGGTCGCAACTATCGCTGACAAAGTTAAGAGCAAGCGTAATTGAATCTTGATTTTTATTTTTTGCTTTATTGTTTTTACTGTCATTAGAACAATGAAAACCATTATTTTCGAGTCTATTTTTCATAACAGCTAGAGATTCACTCGCGTTCTGAGCAGCGACTTTGAACGTATCTTGCACTATTCTTCACAAAGTTGTCTTTAATATGATTCGGGAGCCAACTATCTTTTTTAAGGGTGATGCCTGAATGACAAGGTTTGCTAAACCACTTATAATTAATCTTGTTGTTTTTTATCGAAATACTTAGATCAAGAAAATTAAGAAAACTATCTTTTGGGATTTCGATAGTAAACTTGATTTTCTTGTTAATGGAATTAAATACGTTGAGGATTTTTGAAAAAGCATCGTGGTCAAATCTCGAGAAAGGGGCTACTGTATCTTTTATACATTTTTGGCACAATATCATATTTATCTTTAAGTATTTGTAGGGCTTTATCTTCAATTGCTTCCATAAAAATGATGGCAAGCGGTGGTGAGAAATGAGTCCCCATAGGACATCCCGAAATTTGTAGGTATGTTTTTTCGTTGTAAGTGATTTCATAATTATGCGAGATGAATTTTAGACAGTCTATGACATCTGCAACTGAGAAACCTAAATTGTTTTTGGTATTCCAGTATTTGGTAGCAAATTTTTCTACCGTATCTAGAGCTTCATTAATGGGAATACTTGGATATAAGTTTTTGACGTCCAATGACACGGCAGGCAGTATATAATACTTTTGTAATCTCACAAGAACCGCCAGCACCCTTGACACTGTCCACAGGACGAAACGCGTCGGGTTTTTATTGTCATTTACAAAATAAACACTAGGTGTCGAAACAAAGGGAGAGACCGTTTTTCTTTTTGAAATATGACTTTGAAGAACCTACAGTACCGACAGATGCTGGCCATTGTTGACGTTGGAAGTCCGAAGTTAATAGTGTAAATCGGAATTAATTGTATTGCTTTCTCTTTTTCTTCTTGAGTCTATTTCATACATTTTTTGATGACTGAGCTCTTCCTTTCTGAATGACTTAACACTAGAATGGTCAACAAAAAATACAACCGAGAATGGTCTTGGTATCAATTTTGATACCATAGAAACTTTTGAAATGACATGTTCTAGTTGGGAAGAAAGAACTATTCCATCCCTATGCTTTCATTTACTATTTCATGTTGTTTTAGTTGCCTATTCTAAGATTCTACATCAATATGTTTACCATCATTGTTGCAGCTATTGTAGTTTATTTTCCTTAGCTTATTTAATTATACAGAGAAATTTGAATTGCAGAACGCGGCAGAATTTGTAGCATTATTTTTCAATAGATTTTTATTTGGAATTGCACGGTTGGTCCGTTGTTGTTTTATTCGACAATATCGAAGAAGCGGTAGCTTATAGGAGAATTTTTCTGTGCTTCCTCTTAGACGTGAAAATCAAATTAAGACACGACACGGTCAAAAAAATTCGAAGGATCCAGGAAACGGAAGACGCCAAAGTTAAACAATTACCCTAGTGGAGAATCTTGTAAATAATTAGGTAATTAAAAGTCATGAATGAATGAATATAAATTAATACTGACAACATAGAGTAACCTACTCTAGTATAGAGCAGGTACTGAAATACGTATAAAGGCAAGTTTACTCAACTGAAGACGGTAAGGGAAATAAATTAACACTTATAAACGATTTAATTTTTATCAAATAAGAACTGTAACAAGAGTTCGTCATGGACCTGACGAGAAGCTAACTAAAAATAACAAAAGGTGAAAATTAGAAACCTAAAAAACCAAATTAAGTTTGCTATGTATGGAGTCATCAGGGAGGAACCATGTGGCTGCATGAAGCAAGGTTTCGGCCCCTAACCTCCAACCTATACCACATGGCGGGGCCAGGCCAACCATATCGGATGCACGATATGGAAGGTCTCTCCAAGCCTGAGGAAACATAGCAGAACCTAACCGAAAATAAATTTTTTTAATATATTAGGACAAAAGGACGCACTTGAAACTAGAAGAGGTTATCTTAGCCCAACATGCCAATGATGGATGGCATCTTAATTAAATAAAAAAAAATTATAAAAAAATTTGTGCGCATTACAGTCGTGTCGTGCGGTTGTGCGCTCTTGCCTGTCTGCCGTCTGGATTGATATTTTCCGTCGTCTTGGTGTTTCTCGGTGTCCTTTTTGGTTGAGTCTGGGTTCATTGAGTTCGTCTCGATCTAGTCCGTCTTTTGCTGTCTTTGGTTTTGGTCAATTCCTCGTTTTTCGGTGGGATATTTGTGTTTTCGCGATTGCCTGTGGATTTGGTGAATTTGACTCATTCGTCGCTTCGCTGTGGCTGGTACACATTCGGATTTACTAAGTGTCAATTCATCCTATTGTTATCCGACGTCATCGCTTGTGTAGCTGATCTGCAGTGCCTCCGTTAAAGTTTGATTGATCGTGGTTGCTTGAGCGAGCTGGTATTGTCAGCCGTATTCCGACCATCAGCTGTTATTTCTGGATTTTTGTCCACACCTCCTCGCCGGTTGGATTGCGATTATCGATCGCTTATCACGTGGCTGTGACGAGAATCTCCACTTGGAGCTATTTTTAGTGGAATCTACAAGCAGCTCGATACAGGCATCAAGCACGCTAACATTTCTATGTTACGATCTGTCACCGCTCTTTGTAACAGCAAACAATGGCGAACAATCCAACACCGAAACGTTTGAGATCTGGATCCTTACAGATAAATCAACTGTCTGAAATAAAACATCTGATTAAAGAATCAAAGGAAGAGACCATTGAGTCTTTCAAAAATAATTTCAACACGCTAAAACGTGACATTGAAAACTTGACTGTACGTTTTCAAGCTATTGAAGAGTCAGTTGCCTCCATTAAGAGAGACCAGACTATTTTTCAATCTGAAATAGCTTCATTGAAAGAGATGATCGAATTTTCAAATGAGGAATCCATTGAATTGGGCTTAATTGAGATGGATGATCGAGTAAATAGGATGAATAGCGTCATCTTTCACGGTTTGGGTGAAGCAGTGGGAACAGTTGAGGAGAGAATCGCTGCAGACAAGTGCGAGGTAGAAAAGATTATTACTGAAGAACTTGATGTTGACACCGTGGTTGAAGATGTCAGACGAATAGGACGTCCTGGTAAGAAGGGAGTTCGCTTACTTCGTGTTTCGCTTACCAACAATGCGCGAGAGCCAAAGTGTTAAGAAAAGCAAAATCATTAAAAAACACTGAATATAAAGACATTTTTATTCATGCTGACTTGACCAAGATGCAGCGAGATAGAGAGAAAGCAGTAAGGACCGAATTCAAGCAGAGACGAGACAACGGGGAGGATGTTGTGATGTATCGTGGTTCCATTCGTTTGCGATCAGATCTGACGAATTTTCACCGTTGATTTTACCTGAGAGGCAGTCATACCCATCTATTTTTCTAACGAACGCTCGGTCAATTCTTCCGAAAATTGATGAACTTCAAATAACAGTTTCTTGTCTACGTTCTGACATAATTGTCATTACAGAATCATGGCTTCATGGGGACATCAGTGACAATCTTCTTTTATTAGATAACTATAGCTTACTTAGACAGGATCGAATCGGACGCCGTGGTGGTGGGGTTTGTCTCTGGATCGAAAACTCATTCAAGTCATCAGTTCTTCTTCCTGAGTTGGATGCTCCACATTCAGTTGAAATCATATTCATCCATATTCAAAAACTGACCTGCTCCGTCATTTGCTGTGCAACTTATTTCCCTCCTGGTTTGAATAGATTTCATCATGACGACGTACTGCATTTCATTGTGTCCGAAATTGATAATTTTCAACTTCGGTATCCTGAGGCAGGGATAATGGTCACCGGCGACTTCAACGATTTGAATACTGAGTTTCTTCGAGAGCAGTTGTGCCTGGTTAATAAAGTATGCGATTCCACTCGAAATAATAAAATTATCGACCATATTTGGATTGATGAAGACTTATGCTCGTCCTACACAACTTCCGCGATAATCGGACCCCCATTGAAGAACTCCGACCATAACAGTATTTTACTAATACCAAGATCTCACCGATTGACCACAGAATCTTCTCGTCAAGCAATAGTTTGGGACTATCGCAGGTCTAACATTGCTGAATATTTGAGTCGTCTATCTGCTACTGACTTCAGCATCATTAATTGTGAGCAATCAGTTGATGATATGGTTCAATCATTTTACCAACTGTTGTCGACATGTGTCTCCGCTGTACCGCGTGAAATTATCTACTTTACATCTAAAGATAAGCCGTGGATAACTCCGGTTTTGAAATCGTTAATAAATCGAAGATGGGCGGCTTTCCGTTCGAGAAATTGGCAAGAATACCATCACTATAAGCAGAAAGTGAAACAAGAAATTGCAAGTGCTAAACAAATATGGGTTGCAAAGAATTCAAAACCAAAAGATGTATGGAACGTGGTAAATGTCATCAGGGCTCGAAATAAAAGATCCGTGGAGTGTTCTCGTGGAGAATTCAGGTAACCTGGAGAATCTGCTTCACCAAATGACTGATGAATTCCTTAAAAATTTCAATGATGGTAATGATGAGAATTTATTACCTCTGATGGATGAATCCTGGGACTTTTCGATAGACGAGCAGAGTGTCTATCATCACCTCAGTCATTTGAGCCTCAGAAAGTCACAAGGTTCTGATCTCATTCCTCCGAAATTGCTGAGCGTTGGGGCCCACTTTCTGTGCAGACCTCTCACAGAAATCTTCAACATGTCAATTTTAAACGAAGACATTTCCTCGCCTCTTTAAAATGGCTTTTGTTTGCCCTATTCCTAAGTGTACTTCTCCTGAAATAAGTGACTTTCGACCTATCTCTCTCTTGCCCTCAATCTCAAAGATATTCGAAAGAATAGTTTTAGGCCGAATGAAATTTGACATTGTTTCATGCTACGGACCTCGTCAACATGCGTATAGACCGTATGGGTCTACAACTACCGCCCTCGTTGAGTTGTGTGATATTATAACACGCTTCCTCGATCAGAAATCAACGGCATCCGTTAACGTGTACTGTCTCGACTTGGCCAGGGCTTTTGATAAGCTTCAACATCGGCGTTTAATCAATTATTTGAATTCTTGTGGCTTGCAACATGGATTTTTGACATGGCTTCTGTCATATTTGAGTGGTCGTGAAATGTGCGTTAAAATTTTGAATAGTTATGGTCCAACAGCATCAGTGTGCTCTGGAGTTCCCCAAGGTTCAGTTTTGGGTCCAACACTATTTGCAGCTTTTATGGGATGCATCAATCTTCCTTTTGGAAACATTGAATGTGTGTTATATGCAGATGATGTGACAGTTGTTGAATTTGTACAACATGATGGTTCTTCTTCAGTCGATCTTGGTATTTGTGAGTCCATATTTCAAGATAAAGGGTTGTCCTTGAACAGGTCAAAGTGCAAGCAATTGACTATACAGCGTTCCACTGGTGCTACCATTGCACATGAGAATGGTTTTGTAAAAGAAGAATCCCTTAAACTTCTCGGCATAACTTTAAATAATCGTCTGAAATGGAATGTCCAAATTTCACAACTCTTAACAGCTGCATCTCGCAGACTTTATGTGATTAAATCTCTGAAGTCCTTCTTGCCGTCTCATACTCTGATAAATGTATATCATTCTCTGATAACTCAGTATTTTCTATATGCATCCCCTGTGTACGGTTGTCTTCCCTCAACCCTTTGTGATCGATTGGAAAAGTTTCAGAGAAGAGCCCATAGACTTATCTGTAACTCTACTTGTTCCTGTGACAAATTTCCCCCGATAGCCGAGAAACTTGAATTTTCTGCTTTGCGTCTCTTGCAGACATCAGAGATAAACATTTCGCATCCTCTACACGACTTGGTTCCTGAGAGATTAAGTGTTACTAAGAAATTAAGAGTGCCATGCTCCAGCACGACACGTCGATTGAATTCATTCTTTCCGTGGGTTTCATGCCTACAGAATGGTTTATGTTAGTCTACTTATTTTTTTTTGTTCCTTTATGTTTGACCTATTGATTTCACTGTATTCGTGTCACTTCTTTATTTATATTTCTTAACCGTATGTCTTGATTTGAATTCTGTAACATTGAATGTGTAACTTTGTGATTATCAGTTTGTGAATAAACGCTACTACTACTACTACTACTATCTGGCGGGGCGAAAAACAACCAAACTTAAAAACGAGGAACCTATTCTTGGAGAAGGACTTAATGCAAGAATTAACCAGCAAATTATTCTTATAACCCCGTCCTTTAAAGATATCAAAAATGCCCTTAGCTCTTGATATGAAGGCGGAAGCATCAGATGAAATCCTAGCGAATCTGGTGAGTTGGGCAGCAAAGATGTTTAAGCCAGTGTTCAAAGGCATTTTACTCTCGGGGAAAGTATACAGCACCACTGGGAAGCTGAACTCATCAACCTTATGGTAAACCTCTGTGATGTAATGGCCACCATCTTCGATCCTGATTTTTACATCCAAATAATTAACACATTTGTTGTTGTCCCCGCTTCTGCTAGCCAAGAGATCTACCGGGTAGATTTCAGGAAGGATCTTATCAAAATGTTTGAAGTTAAACACACAAATGTCATCGACATACCTAGTGGTACGAGAGAGAAGTTTGGCTAAGCCAAATCTCTTACTCGCTAGGAGCCCCCTCACAAAATTAAACTCCCTGTAAGCCAAAAACAGGTCAGCTAAGAGCGAGCTGGAATTCCCACCCATAGGTATGCCTCGAATTTGCTTGAAGACAAGTCCCCCGAAAGTGACAAAAGTGTTATTCAGGATAAAACTTATTGCATTAAGGAATTGGGTTTTGGACCAGCAATGATACCCTCTGTATTTTTTATTCGAGAAGAAGGTTCTATAATAGCCAATGCAAATAAAACTCTTGGAACTGCTAAAAATTAACTCACATAAGTCTTTCAATGACTCCATAACCTGGTCTAAATTAAGATTCGTATAGAGTGTGGAGAAATCATATACCTGTAAGGAGTGGCAATTCAAACCCGACATCCTGTCAAGGAATTCCCCAGAAGAGTTAATGCTCCAGAAGGCGTTCACACCTGAATTATGCTTGATGGAAAGGCAATAACTACTAAACTTGTCCCGGACCAATTGCAAACCTTTGTTCACCAGTATGGCCAAATCTTTGGAAGTGCTGTTCCTGGCACCAGCAATGAATCTACTTTTATACGGATTTTTGTGCAATTTAGGTATCCAGAAAAGTTTAGGTAAAACCATAAACTTATCTTTAACCGTTATGCCAAAGGAATCCTTGAGGGTGGTGCAATGTTCGGCAATTATGTCATTAATGGAAGAAATTACTGGTGCGTAAGTCTGATTACCAACAGCATTGAAACTTTTAAGGTCAAAGCCTAGTTCGTTCAAGAGGACAATGAGGTAATACTTCCTACACACAATGACAAAATTGTTGGCGGCCTTATCCGCCGGAGTAATGACGTAATTCTTCTGAAAGTTTGAGATGAAGTTTTTACACTCCTTAGATCTTAGTACCTCGTACGAATGTAAAGATGGAAAGCTAGAACTTAGGAAGGAAATGCGATTTCTAATTATCTTAAGGACAGCCTCCGACCAATTCTGGAAGTCAGAATTCTTAAGGGCGATTTTCTGCAGGACTTTTCAATAAATGCAACTAGTGCATTTTTAACACTGACCCTAACAAAATCCCAAGACTTGTGAATAGGCTCTCTATAATTAGTGCCCTTAGCCATCAAATCCCTATGTTTAGGGTTGGATATAATACTCAAGTCACCAGTAACCACGTGTGAAGCGGGCTTGTAGCAGAAGATAGAATCAGAACAAAGACAAGGCTTGCTAATAAATTCTCTGATTTCATCAATAGAAGCATTCTTCAAGATCTGGTTGTAATTTAAGAGCTTCCGACCAATAGGGTGGTGTATTTAAAGAAAACCTGTAGTGGACATTTACTACGAATTGGATTAGGCAACATACTGTTAACATGTGAATCAGCGAAAATGGAAGAAACTTTTAAGAGATCTACTTCTTTGCACTCAAAAGGGATAATAATAACTTCCCTGTCGATCTTATCAACGGAATCTTCGACTTTTAAGAATCTCGAACAGAAGGATTCGACTAGATACGAGCAGGTACCCGGCTTGCTAAGAGTGAAAGCAAGAAGTTGCTTAAGTGTGGTACGACTAAGAGACTTCAAAGTGATGTAGAATTCGTAAAACATGTTGGAAAAACAATGGCTATTAATTTTATCGTAGAGAGACTCCAAGCATTTAGCCAAGACATTTCTCTTATTACTGTGAATCCCATGCCCTCTAGGTCTTCTAAGGACCGGAGAAGAGAAGTACTGCTTATGTAAGGAACCTTTGGAGACACAACCAAAACCTTGAATTCTATGGTTCAAGCCAAGTGGGAAGATTGTACATAGTGTTTTAATCCAAAAATCCTCCTTCTTCAGAAGCTCCCTATCCCTAAGGTCAGAATTATCAGAGAAGTTGGAATCTACATGGTCAATAATTTGCAATTTAATGTTGCAAAAATTATGACCATCTTGCCTAAAGTGCTCATAAAGGAAAGTAGTGGGTTTTGAGGATGCATGGTGACGGTGATAGAAATACCCTCTCTGAAGACAGGTTTGCTCATGCGTCTCAGGCCTTTCAATCATTCAGAAGTAACTGGGGTTTGTATATTTCACTCCGGCAGTGTCCTCCATCGTAAATATATCAGTAAATCCTATTTCAGTGGCATGCAATGCTGATACACCGCAAGATAATGTGACGTAGCATCCTTTCATCTATAAGCAGGTTCCATGTGTATATTGAAGACTCGCTATATTGAAGTCAACGGTCGCATGAAGAATCATAATGATGTTCTCACAAACACTCTACACTGAGAGTCGCACCATTTCATGAATATGTATTAGTTTTCGTTTACATCTGACAAATCGAATATCGAATGCAGCAAGTCTTATGCGAACTATTTCAAAATCAAAATCGACAAGCTTTTTCTCTCCATCTTGAAGGCAACGGTCGTGCGAAATATCACAATGATGATCTCATACACGCTCTACACCGATAGTCGCGACATTGCATGAAGATATTGGCCTATTGGTTTTCGTTTACACCGGATACATCGAATATCGAATGCAAGAAGGTGTCAAGATTTATGCGAGCTATTTAAAAATCAATATCATCACTGAAATATCGTAGACATTGAAATTGTTCATACATGAATTCGTTTTTGGATACGTTTAATGGTCACTAAGGTCTGGCCATAATTCACGTGTGCTAATTGGCATCAAAATTGATACCAATGACCATTGTCGGTGTAGTGCTCATGTTTGAGCAGTATTCATATAGAGGGAATCTAGCTATATTTCATATGGTAATATTCATCGAAAAATTAAGTGTCATTCATAGTCGAGACTGTTCAGAATTATTAAGAAGATAATAAATCGTGGAAAAGAAAGTTTAGTATCAAAATTGATACCATGACCATTCTAGTGTTAAATGGCTAGTGCTTTGACAATAACGCTGTACATTTTTGATCTTAAGAATAAAAATCTGTCTTCTAATTGATCTTTCTAATCCAAAACATCCAAGATATCAAACAAATTTCACGCAGCATTTCTGGGTGTATGTTATGCGTGACTGAGATCATATCCATGCTCAGATAGACAGAGACTCATAGATATGCAAGATGGTAAAACAGCTTACGAGCTACATGCACAGATTGCAAACCGCAGAGCTATCCAACCTTCTACCTTGAGGGCAGCCGATCGAATGATGAATGAGGGTACAGTGTTAGCACGATTTCTAACTTAATTGCTGTCCTGCTCACTGAGAAGAACTCATCAATTATGAATTGTAATTGTAATCATTAATTAGTTCCACAGTCACACATTGCAGTGTTGAAGTTAGAAGCCATACATAATGCTTGTTAAAGAATACAAGTAGCGTGATGAATGAACATAATGAATTTCACGACACACATTCTTCAATAAACAAGCAAACCGTTTGGTGCATGCAGATGATTGAGAAATTATGAATCATTCTACATGCACCAAACGGTTTGCTTAAGAAGAATGCATGTGCGCTCACTTATTAATGATCAAAATGCTAAAATCTACAATTGCCGGTGAACCTTTCGCTCAACAGTCGCCAGTGGAATGGCTTTCTTGAATGGTTTCGGTTCTATGCAGGCACATAATTAGCGGCAGAATTTCCTTTAGGTGGGCTACTGACTAGAGATAAAAATGAAAAATGACTCGTAAATGGATAAAAAGATTTCCAATCAAGTTGGTCATGAATAAATGTGTGCCTCATTGAACCCCAAAGTGACAGATATGTGCTTATGGGCTCATATGAGGGTGAGCGGTTATGTAAATGTGGAGAAATTCTATACTCCTGTGTTTGTACACGAAGTCATGAAACTTACATGACATAGTCCTGCTATTGTACAAATACAGGTAGCTAGTTTCTTGAGCTTTCCTGAAGAGCAATTCTTTTTTTATTATCAACTTCTTCATTAAGGATTATGTATTGTAGATCATTCTCTAACCCTCGGGCTACCAAGGGTGATTGTGACAAAAACCATCTGCTATTTAATACTCTCATAGACAACAAAGTAGTCTTTTCACGAAACATTCTTCAGTTACTTTCCTCATGTTTGCATACCATATCTGTGTGCAATGAAATAAATCATCTACTGAGTAGGCTACCGCATAAGGCGAGGCACTCCACCTCATGAACTCGATCCAAATATCACTCAAATTACGGTATATGTTCGGTGGCGAAAGATAGCAAATCACTCTTCAATTCAATTCTTAAGTTCATCAACTCAACCATATGAAGAAAATTGTCCCATCAACTTAACAGGAGGGAAATTCAAATGTCACCTGCACCTCTAATACAACGAGACTGTCGTATGAGGTGATGACACTGTCGACGAGATGTGTAAAGGATATTCTCAAACTTCTTCTAATCGCGTACCACTTGACAGCCGGAATCTCTGCCGCGTGCCAATACATACTCAATAAATCAACCCCCAGAGACCTGAGCTTTTCACACCCTCTGAGACCCGAGGGGGAGGCACTGGACCCCTTTCACAAATTCTTAGTTTACCTGCAAATCGATATCAAAACTTTGGGAAAGTTGATTTTTACTAAAACATTAATGCTTGCGTCTATAGCAGATCGATATAATTAATCATTCGGGTTTCTTTTAGCCCTCTCTGTAAACGCATGCGAAAATATTGAGTTTTCATAAGTCAACGACATTTAGCAAAATCAGTTGTACTAGGAGATGATTACAGTAGTAAGCAAAACTCCACCACTGGACCGCGCAAGATGGCCGCCGTCGCTGACGTCCCCCCCCCTCCTGTCAGCCGAGTCGGTCGTGGTGTGCCGCCGTGTTGCTTCGAGTGTGACGTCCCCTCCCCCTCTGGCCGGCCGACGTGTCGCGAGGTGGTGTGTGGTCCAGGTTGGCGTGGTGTGCCGGCCAGGTTGGGAGGGTGGAATGTCGTAGCTTACCTGAAAAATCCTAAGTGTCAGAGTGGCTTTGCATGGGTAAAATTTTGAAAATTTTCCAAAGTGTGGCATTTCGACATGAGACCTTTACCAAAACATTTTTCATCAAATTTCGCTGACCCCCCCCCCCCGACAGCGATCTTCTAACTTTGGTTCTAGTGGACGGATTTTGTCTTACAGCTACTCGTTTGAAAGAGGAGAAAAAACTGCTCGATGACATTTTTGTCGCGAGTCAATCTGACCAGCCGTTCAAAAGTTAGAGCTGTTACCAGATTTTAGGTCGGAGCTCACCTGAAAAAATCCTAAGTGTCAGAGTGACTTTGTATGGACAAAATTTTGAAAATTTTTCCAAAGTGTGGCATTTCGACCTGGGACCCTGACCAAAGTTTGTTTCATCAAATTTCACTGACCCCCCCCCCCCGACAGCGATCTTCTAACTTTGGTTCTAGTGGACGGATTTTGTCTTACAGCTACTCGCTTGAAAGAGGAAAAAAACTGCTCGATGACATTTTTGTCGCGAGTCAATCTGACCAGCCGTTCAAAAGTTAGAGCTGTTACCAGATTTTAGGTCGGAGCTCACCTGAAAAAATCCTAAGTGTCAGAGTGACTTTGTATGGACAAAATTTTGAAAATTTTCCAAAGTGTGGCATTTCGACCTGGGACCTTTAAAAAACATTTTTCATCAAATTTCACCGACCTCCCCCCCCGGCACCGATCTTCCAACTTTGGTTCTAGAGATCGTAGAAAGTCGTGCAATAGCTCGTTTGAAAGCTAAGAGTGAGACAAATTCAGTGAAAGAAACGGCTTGTTCATATCTGTCTTTGTTTAGATGTGAGACACCATTTAAGATTTTGGGAGATTGGTGAAAAACGACAGAGTTAGAATTTTGGTCGTTTTGGGCTGTAGCGCCAAAACGAAGCATCGGATGGGAAAACGGATGTCAGATTTGGAATTAGCTTGATGTTATTGTCCAATGAGGATCGTCATCCAATGAGAATCAAGCATTTCGATATAAATAGCGAGCCTTCCACAGTGAGAATCATTCCATCGTTGAATCACACGAGTGACAGACGCACATTTTCTCTCTCTACTTCCCTATTCTATTATCCAACTAAAAATGGTAAGTCGTTACTTCCCTCCCTCTCCTCCCTTGAACGTTAACTTAATACAATCTTTTTCATTTTCAGGCATCTACCCCATCTGCTGCACTAGTAAGACAAAATGGCGCTCAAATGTTACAAGGTTCGCTACGATCAGATCATCTACAACTGAGGCCAGTGGAAGAAACAACCAAGGTACATAATCCTACACCGCTACAGCGTAAATTTAAACAAGTCTTGCGTTATGACGATCATGGCGTACTACTACAAACGGGAATGCTCCCTTCCACGGATGTCAAGATAATGCGCAATCAGTATGGGGACTACATACTGATCCCCGTGAGTCCGTACATTCGCCGCCAACTTGATATTATTGAGGAGTACGTGACATTAAATATGGACATTCCTACTCCTCTTGCTCAAGAGTGGTAGGCGAGAGACGACAAGGATACTCCCTATAGAAAGATTTGGGATGGTAATCACATTTGCCTACCGGTATCACATTGGTGTACTTACTATAAGAAGGAGGGAGATCATTCAACATCCATCACATGCGACGAGCTCGGAGAAGGTACTTGGGATATCCTTTTCAAAGTGAATGGGCTATATTATGGTCGGCACAAGGATAATAAAATAGCCTCTCTCTCCATGCATATGGAATCCATCCTATATATTCCAAAACCACCCAACGTGGACGACATAATTGATCAAATCCTTGACAGCAGTGGTACGAAGCGCAAGTCGGAGAAGAATGCTGCATCAAAACGCAAATCAAAGAAGGAGAATTACTAGTCCTTTCCTAACTCTACCCTATGACAATTCGCTTATGTGCTTTGAGTGTCGTAGACGTGGTCTTATTATATACATTTTACTTCTTCGTTGCCATCATATCATTTGTGTATTTTGTCGTGAAAAGCATCGATGTAATTCTTCATTTTGTAATATGTTATAGAACGTTTCCTTAGATGTGTAAATTTCCGTTTTAGGCTTCTATCATCATTTTTATGGATTGTGAGGGTGAACCTGTACAGGAGCTCAGTGCTATTGCTATGAACAATTGGACATATCAGATTGTCAGTGTCTATCATCAACATGCCAACTGCAATCCCAATGTTGATCAATGGGCGAGAAAACACATTCATGGACTTAATCTGAAATATTTGCAAGACTATGGCTTTTCTTGTGAGAGTGCTCTTCTTATTGACTTTAAACGATGGTTAGCTGGTTCCAATGTTATACGCATCTTTTGTAATAATCCTGGTAAGGAGAGGAAAGTATTTCCCAATCTAATCATTGATGACATTTTGCTCCCGCCTTGGGATAGTAGGGTGAATCAACACTACCATGAAGTCACGAAACGTTTTAAGGATTTGTCTGTTCCTATTTTGTCTGTTCGTTGTAGTAGCTACGTTCATAACCAATGCTTCTTTCCTCCTTACCTCAACACTGCCAAAGTCCTGTGTGGTTATCATTGCTCGCTGTATGATAGTTACCAGCTGTATCTATTTTATCTCTTTCAAACCATTGATTTATAATGCATCCTTGTTACCATTATTCAATAAATGTTGCTATGAGAAGAGTTGTTGTTTTCATGCAATGGATGGGTTAGATAAAGGGCGATCATGTCTTTCTCAAACGACTGCGGAACATTACATTTTCATGGGCAAAGTTTAAAAGCAGCTGTTCAAGATTATGTGATAAATTTTCATAAAGATGAGACCGACATCGAAGCAGTGGTCGATGATGCTAGCACTCTATTTCTAGAGTTAATGAATACATTCTCTGATAGCATTGTCATGGCGCGATTAGTTGCGAAAATTAAGTTTAGTCATTTTGGAAAGGAAGAGGTGGAAAGTCGCTCTTTCCATTTTGCTTCTTATTCAATGGAAGTGGTAGATCACCCCAAGAATTTTTTAAAAGACATATGATAAAAATTGCTGAACGTCTTAACGCATTCAACCATCATGGCAGCAGTCTAGTGATTGAAGCGATTTCAGATATTCACATTCAACTTTCCATAAAGAAAAATTGAAAATGCAGTGGTACTTGATTGTAGCACAACTGGTTTTCGAGCTATGTCTGCTCACTCTCGAAGTATATTCCTTCTGTACATGCGTCTATTATTTAGAAAAGGCTAGCAAATTCATATCTTCAAAAAGACTTGCTATAGACATCAGTAGCGGTGAAACTATGTGTTGTGATGTATGTAAGCGAAAGGATGGAAATGAAAAGCGCATCTTCAAGAGATGTAAGTATGCTTTTTGTCAACGCTGTTTCATACGTAATTGCATTCAACTTTGCAAATGTAACCACTGTGATATTGCTCATTTCGAGTGTCACTTATGCCGCAATAGTTAGTACCTATGCTAATGTGGTAAAGATAGCTTTTAGCAAAGACTAACACGGAAAATGGCGAAACGTAAAATGACGAAACGTAAAAGTCAAAAGTCTTCAAAGTTTTCTTCAGCCATTCAAGCTCTCCGACGAATGAAAGCAAATCAGCGATACAATGCTATATGACATGCTAATGATAAATTCATCCGTGAAATTATTTCTCATGTGAGAAAGTTGAGGACGAAGAAATTAGCACCAAATCAACGAAAGTTACTTAAGCGATATGCTACAAAATTTCGTTTCATCTCCAATCCTCAAGTCACCCTTCAAAGAAAGAGGAAAACTCTAACACAAAAGGGCGGTTTCCTTTCAGCAATACTTCCGATGTTAGCTCCTGTCGTGGGTAACCTATTGGGTAATATCTTTGGCTCTAAGCGTTAATTATGCAAATGTTGAATCTCAAAGTATTAAAATGGATTTCAGACTTCAATGCGATAATGTTCTGACTGTATCAGGTCCATCTCATGCAGGTAAAACTGTTTTCACGCTGAATTTATTGGATAAAAGAAGGGAGTTGTTTAAGGAACCTATCAATCGAGTGATTTGGTGTTATGGTATTTATCAACCGTCGCTGTTTCAGGAATTGCAAAGTCGCAACTTTATTCGACATGAAGGAATTATTCCAGTGGATAAACTTCAGTCTAATGATGTTGTTGTATTAGATGATCTATTAAAAGAAAGTAAGAATTCAAAAGATGTTACAGATATGTTCACTCGCGCAGCACATCATAAAAGGTGCTTTATCATCTATATCACACAAAATGTGTTTCCTGATGGAAAAGAAGCTCGTACACGAAACCTGAATACACACTATTATGCTATTTTCAAGAATCCGCGAGATAAAAGTCAATTTGAAATTTTAGCGCGACAAGTTGCACCCAGAGGATCAAAAGCCTTAATTGAAATTTTTCAAGCAGCTACTGAAAAACCATACGGTTACTTATTCATTGACTTTACGCAAGAGTGTCCGGAAGAATTTAGATTTCGAAGTGATATTTTGAAAACTCCCATGATTATCTACAAACTATGAGTTCTTATTCTCGCATGATTGTTATTCCTCAGGATGAATATGTACAATTGACTGCCATGCAGCAAGTAAAGCAACCTCTTGCAAATCAAATGTATAGGAAAGAAATAGATTATCAGCAAAATGTTCACATCAAAGATCCACATCGTGCTGTATTATTACAATCGGAAACTGTTGAGCAATTGAAAAACTTGAAGAATAAGATGCGTGACTCTGTATCGACTGCTACACCTTTAGCATCTCGCGCACATGCCATATCTTTTTTCAACAGTATTGAACCCCATCTCAATGTAAATGATAGAGGAGAAATCATTACAGATGAAAATAAAGTGATTGATGCTTCACGTTATGAAGACTTGATTCAGTATGCGACACGTAGAAAGCGCCGTCAGGGCTATGTTCCACCTGCTTGGTCATACTTTCTTAAACTATTGAAAAAGCATAATGTACCAAAATTTGTTTTGAATAATGAGACATTGAAAGAACTTGATTCAACAGTGGCTACTGCTACAATGCTTCAGACGATGAAAATGCCAACAAATTGGTTTAAGACGTCACCTGCTACATCCCCTCCCACACTCCCTAAGCAAACAAGAGGAAGAACTCGACGTAGATCTACGCCACCACTAAAACTAGTAAAAGGAAAACGTAAAACAGCTCCTCCCAGGAAATACATGTTCTCAGACTATTAATATGAAGCAGATGTGTTGCTTACCATGTAATGAGCCGCCAGAGGTGAATGTCGTTGTCACTTGCACTTGCTGCGCCAGCTCTCATAATGAAACCCCTAAGCAATGTGAACACGATCGCAAAATCGCTAAAGCTAAATGCTGCAGTTGTTGTAAATGTAGAAAGGCAAGAAAGCGAAAAGATGAGAAGGAGGAAAAAGAGTCAGTCGTCATCGACTGAACGTTTGAAGTCAATCTATTATGATGTAAAACATCCGGCAGGATTTGCATCTATCAAGAAATTATCAAAAGCGAGTGGTCTTCCACAATCACAAGTGAAACGATGATTAAAGGGTCAGGCTACCTATACACTCCACAAACAAGCGAAAAAGAAGTACCGCACCCGCCATTATATTGTTCATGACATCGATGAACAGTGGCAAGCAGATATGTGTGATGTTACCTCCATTTCAAAACATAACTCGGGTAATAATTTTATTTTAACCGTCATTGATATTTTCTCGCGTTATGCGTGGGCTCAACCTTTAAAAACTAAAGAAGGGAAAGGAGTAGCAAAAGCATTCCAAACAATTTTTCGAGAAGGTCGCATTCCAAAAAGAATTCAGAGTGATCAAGGAAAAGAGTTTGAAAATCAGCATGTGGGAAGATTATTTGAGAGGCATGACATTGAGTTGTTTAGTGTAAAGAGTGCTTATAAAGCTGCACTCGTTGAACGTTTTAATCACACATTAAAAAATCGCTTGTGGCGACATTTTACTGCCAACTTGACACAAAATTGGACAAAGGTTCTACAAGATACACTCCATGCCTACAATCACTCTATCCATCGTTCTATTGGACTCAGACCAGTAGATGTAAATGCTGACAATGTAGATAAAGTGCGCGAATCATTCCAACGTAAACGCACTCATGTGAAAAATGATGTGAAAATTGGTGATAAAGTTCGTATCTCAAAAGTGAAAAGTGTTTTTGCTAAAGGGTACCTCCCGAATTGGACAGAGGAGGTATTTACAGTATCAAGGATTAATCAAAATGACTCTCCGACCACCTACAAGTTGAAAGATTACGATAATGAAGAAATTGAGGGTAGCTTTTACCGCGATGAGATTGAGGCAGTTACTGAAAGTGAAACATATTTGGTACAGAAAATCATTCGATGTAAAAAACGGCAAGGTGAAGAATGGTGTCTTGTTAAATGGACTGGTTATCCTTCAAGTATGAACTCTTGGATGCGTCGTGCCGACATCTTTCATCTAAGTGATCGACAGTGATTCATGCAAAGTTGTAACTAACAATGTTTAGGGTTTGAGCTATGAATCCAACTGCCTCATTTTATTCACGACCCTCCTATGTAAGTGGTGGAGGACAAATTTACATCGGTGCTCGCCGCCAACGTGGAGGTAGCATACTTGGTGCATTGAAATCTGTTGTAGTACCTCTCATATCCAATGTCGGAAGATCTTTAAAACGAAATGTTTTAAGTAATGCCGTTGGCTTTGCTGGTGATGTTGCTAGTGATCTTTCCAGAGGTAGAAGTTTTAAGAGCAGTTTGTTGAATCGTGGGAAGGAACGCGGTTTAAAAACATTGAAGCAGACCTTTGCTGGTGTTACTCATGGAAAGAAATCACCTAAACGAATGAATAAAGGAAGAAGGAAACTTTGCGGAGCTGGTAAGGTGCGATCTTCAGTCAAAAGGCATTCACGCAAACGTCGTAGAGGCTCTAATCATTCATCAGGCGCTAAACGACGACGCTGCTATAACTTCTAATCATGGAGTGTAAAACTTCCGGTTTTTGTTTGTTTGATCAACAAGCCATACAGACAGATATTCTTAGTTCAAGTATTGTAGATTATCATCCTCGAACAGCTGAGAATGCTGGCCCCATTGAATTTGTTATTCCTGGTGGTAGTGATGACTACATAGATTTGAGTTATGCGATGGTTGATTTGAGGTTTAGAATTCAGCAAGCAGATGGAACTGCTATTGACGATACACATTAAGTTGGACTGAACAATTTACCATTGACTACATTACTTCGCGATGTTTCTCTAACGATTGGAGAGCAGCAGGTGGAAGGTGGTCAAAGCGATTATCCCTATAAATCATATTTCAATCATGTATCACAGTTTCATCCAGCAGCAGAAAAAAAGTCATATGGAAGCCATGGGATGGTACAGAGATGAAGCAGGAAAATTTGATGTTGAAACAAACAGTGGCTTTGTAAAGCGATCTGCTATGATTAAAGATAGTAGAGTATGTCAGCTATATGGTCCGCTGAATTTAGACTTCTTTAGACAGTCAAAGTTTTTACTCTGTAATACCAGCATGCGACTCAAGCTGACATTGAATAAGCCTGAATTTGCGCTGAATGCATTTGCTAAAGTTGACAATTTTAGAATTCATGTGGAAGATATTGCACTTTACATTCGTCGAGTAGTACCGAATCCAAGTGTCATTAGAGGACATGCTGAAGGTCTTAACCGCCAAAATGCCATTTACCCCATTCAGCATACAAAGCTTCTCACCTTTACAATTCCGAAAGATCAAAAGAGTTTCATGAAAGATGCCTCTTTCCATCGGAAGCACCGAAGCTCCTCATGGTGGCAATGGTTGAAAATGATGCATTTAATGGTAATATAAAGAAGAATCCTTTCAATATTAAACACAATCAGTTAAGTGAAATTGCTTTACGTGTAAATGGTGTGAGTCATCCTGGTCCACCCTACAAACCAGATTTTGCTGCGGATCAATTTATGCGCAGTTATGTTGATTTTATGGATGTCTTTGGTTTTTACAATACGGATGACACCAACGGACTCACTATGAAAGAGTTTAAGAGTGGATATACTATTTATGCATTTGATTTGACTGCTGACAGCGATATTAGTGAACCCTATTGTCAAGCGAACGTGCCTCATAATATTCGTTTGGATTTGACGTTCGAAAGAACACTACCTGAGACGATCAATGTATTAATTTATGCAGTCTTCGATTCAAACATTGAAATTACAAAGTATCGTGACGTGATTCTTCAGTATAATCGTTAATGAGTTGGTTGACTGCTGACGATATTAAGACTAAAGTGCAGCGTAATGCAGACGAAGCGACGTTGAAAGCTTTCGATAATGTCTATTCACTCGATACCTTACCACCTGCAGTAAATCACTATCCCATCTTTATTGTGCTAAACACTCATTCGCAGAATTTAGGCGGTGAGCATTGGAAAGCAATCTTTATTGGAGAAGACCGACGTGGTGAACTATTTGACTCTCTTGCTCAACCTCCAAATATACCAACACAGCAGTGGTTGAGAAAACATACGCGTCAATATCAGCGAAATGAACGCATACTACAACATCCACTTTCATCAACGTGTGGTGCTTTTGTACTGTACTTCATCTTAAAACGTTTACATGTATCTCGATTTGTATCTGTTATTCAAAACTTTTCATGTAATCCATCCTCTAATGAAAAAATGATTTGTAAGTTCTATCATGATTTGAAATAAAAACATCATGTTGGAAAAATTGTTTTTTATTTTACAATCCGCTGGGTACGTACATACTCGATGAGATAGTCTAGGATCACATTTGCTTGTACATGAGATTTTAGTCCAGTAATGATCACTTTACTATTATGAAAGATTGCCACATGCACAGGTAACCAACAACTAATGAGAGCTGCAGGAAAAAGTTCGGGTTCATAACACAAATTGTAACTGCTGGTACGAATCTTCAAAAATGATACACTTTCACTCAATTGAGTAGAGATCACCATATTGTCCACAGTCAGATTCGACATCACACACCTCTCCCTCTTCCATATCCGACGTAGTAGTCTCTGTAGCTCTAAGCGCATTGACTGCGCCGATGAATGAGAAAGGGCGCCGAGAATCTGTACAGTTCCATTTGAGAAGAGTTGAAGATTCCGTGAATTGCTCATCTTCACCACTAACATTTGACGTCGGCCCGGGTAATACTTGCTGTTTGGAAGCTGTTGGTGTAATGTTGTGAGATCGATTTTGGTGTAGAGTCTGAAGCGACGGAGAATGTTGACGATGGTGTAGCGATGGCGCTTCATGATGAAAAAATGAGTAAATTGAGCGATGTACCTTCCTCTTATACTTTTCCCAACTACCTTGATGAAATGTGAAGTTAGTATGAAGTTGGGAATGATAGAGTTGAATTCGCCGATTGTTGACGCGCAACCATATTCGATTTCCAATACGTGAATGTCTTTTCATATAGAAGTATTTCAAATCCTTCATGATATGATGTAGAGATTGAAAATGACGATAAGATAAAGCAAACTCTCTTCTCACATTTCCAGTTGAATCTTTGAAATAGACGTTTCGATCATGATCCGTTTCAATACGTTGTAGGGAATCTAATTTCCAACTCATGGTGCGTGGTAGTCATGTCTGATTAAGATTTGCATAGTAGGGCGATGAACTCACGACGAATAAATGTCATGATGGAACGATGAATGTATCTTCTATACTTCTCCCAATTGTATTTGCGAAATGAGAAACAGTTTGCGGAATGAGAATGGCAGATTTGAATTTCATTGTTACAACGTTGAAGCCAATCTTGATCACCCAAGGAGATGAATCTTAATGTTTCAAAATATTCCAAATCCCTCATGATATCATTGAGGTTGACAAATTGTCGCCATGTTAATGTAATACCTCTTGATGTATGACCATCAGAATTTTTGAAATGCACGTTTCCATCACGATCAACTCTGATATATTGTAGACAGTCCAAAATCCAAGTCTTCATGATGTCATGCAAAGCCGCAGATCAGCAATATAAAAATGTCGTTTTATCATATTTTGTTAGCAATGCGGCTACAAAGAGATTTGGTAATAATCGAGCCGCACTCTTTTCTACACCCATTGATCATACACAACAGCTAAATGGAAAGTGGGAAGTGGTTGTCACTCAACTTGTTCATAGCAACTGTGTCCATACTTTTAATCATGAAGTGATGAGAGAGAGAGAGGTGTATATATTTGAAGCAATGAAAATCAGTTTATACATTAAAGAAAATCAAAAGTACGTGAGCGCTATACATTATACCAACCGAAAAAAAAGTCAGTGAAATGTCAATATTTACACATGAGTTCATTTGATTTAGCACAAATCCAAGGAAAAAAGGAATTCAAGCGTCTTGTAGTATGAGATGCCGGAAGTCGAAAATGCTTGGTGTATCTTAGACGGCCCGGCACGAAGGCATGGAGTGGGTGACATGGGTTCTCGCAATTATGCAAAAAAATCAAGCCACAGTGTAAAAACTTACAAGATAGATCTTCAAACTTATTACATGAACAATTTTGATCACAAATCAAACGATGCGCTCTTTTTTGAAATCGGTTTAATTTTTTCAGCAAACCAACCGACAAATTACCATATACTGGCGACGCATAAATAAACAAAACTGTAATAATAGCATGATAAACAGATATTAGATCATTTTTACGTAAAGAATCTCGTAAGCAACGAATAATGTACAATCTACGAGAGGCCCTCTTCAAAACGTCCTTGATTTGCACCTCCCAACCAAGAGCCGTTGTGAGTGAGAAGCCAAGAATACGGAGAATGTCAACTCTTTCGAAGTCAACAGAAACAGGAGCAGAATATAAAATAGAACGACGTAGAATCATTTCTTTACATTTGTGTAGGTTCAAAGAAAGTCCTCCTCTCGAGAACACAGCTTCTATATCTGACATGCACAAAAAAGTGTGGGTAGTGTGATCTATAGTTTCGACAATCGTCACATCGTCCGCATATTTGACACACTCAATAAGAGGCCAATTCAAGTTGATTGACCCCATGAAAGCTGCAAATAAATACGGGCCCAACACTGAACCCTGAGGAACACCTGCTGCCGGAACCACGATTGATGGACCGCAACTCCCATTGATCTTCACACAATACGATCGAGATGTCAGGAAAGACAGCAGCCACTTGAGAAATCCATGATGAAGTCCCATGGAGTTCAAAAAATTCACCAATCGGTTATGCTGCAAATGATCAAACGCTTTTGATATGTCCAAGCATAACACTCGAACTGCAAGAGTACTTCCACAATCCAGAGACGATGATATATGGTCCTGAATGGCCACCAAAGCACTGGTAGTTGAACCATGAGGTCTGTAAGCGTGTTGATTCAAACCATAACATTTGATCAATTCACTTTTCATATGATATAAAACAAGTCTCTCAAAAACCTTGCCGAAAGCTGAAGATATGGATATAGGGCGGAAATCCTTAATTGTTGGTTTGGTCTTCTTAGGAATTGGATGCACATATGCCTGCTTGAAGCATTGGGGATAAACTTTTGTCTGCAGTGAACAATTGAATATATAACACAGCGGCACACACAAAAATTGAGCTCCAGCAGCAATCAAACGAAGAGGAATCTGGTCGGGTCCACATGACTTTTGTGTTTTCAGACGAAGCAACTCACGGAGAACAGATTCGGACGAAATTTCGTGTATCCAGGTATCATCTAGAAGAGGAACGAGCGGATCGTCACTACCACAAACAAAATTCGACTCAAATTCACGACTGAAGGCATTAATGAGGTCATTCAGAGTTGAGTATGCGTTACCCAAACTGCGAAAAACATCAGTTGATTGTCGATTTCCTCGAACTTCGTTGACAATCTTCCACAGTCCATTAGCTGTTTTTCTGTGTTTATTTGCCCATATGCGTTTTGCCGAAACAATTTCTTCTTGAACTTTAGCTTTATAATGGTAATACAGAGGCCAATTACGCCGTCTAAATGCATCCCAACGTTTGTCGATCAACAGTTTTAATACTGGGGTAATCCACGGTTTGTCTCGTTTGGTGAAAGTTACAATTTCAACGGGGATGAAAGAGATACAGTGGTATAATGCATCATACAAAAAGTTGCACATTTCATCAACAGTGTGAAGATGCTCCAACGCCGAAAAATCAATCATCGATAGGTGATACAAGAAGTCGTTGACATTGCTTTCACGAAAATCATACACAGGCACTCGACATACGGGATTGCACTCCTTCTGGGAAGACGATCAATGTGAGGCGTACAGAGGCTTATCAGTGTGAAGAAGGTTGTCGAGTATACATTCCACAGTGGCCAAAGAAAGATCTCTTATCATGTAAAAAGTTTGTATATGATTTCCTGAATAAAGAGGGTAGACACACCATCCATTTTCTCCGCACAATGATGATCATAATTATGTACATCATGTAGTTGAGAAAGATTTGATTGTTGGTTTAAGTCCAAGTTTAAGAAATGATTTAGGTTACCTTGCTACCGCCTTAACAAGGTATGATAATTATAACGTTAATTACCACCCAAGTGGTTGTAAAGATTTGATTTACAAGGAGAAAGCTTTTATGTGGATCTTATTCCGAAAAATGAAAAGACATTGGTGAAGAAGATTGTGATTAAGTCAAGAAAGACAAACATGACTCCTGAAACATTAGTGAAGAAATTTAATTTTCTCCTTCGAGTTGATGGTAAACAAGTGGCAACATTGACTTATACGAAATCAACGGATCAAATCGTCATTAGTAAATTAGATGATGATGATGATCTAGTATTAGTTTGCTCAGACGATTTTCATCAGTTCTTGCGACATCGCTCTGCAGCCGTTTATGGAAAATTTGATATGCGCTATTTGAAATGTGATGGATCAAATCAAGTTGATACAGAATGGTCGGTATCTTTATACAGAAAGTGTGTAGAGCCTTTGACTGGAATCTCACATAGAACAAGAGTGTTGACACCTCGCATGATCACTTCAGTTAAGATGGCAATAGATTATTTGAATGAAGTGATTCAAGATGAACATATTTCGTTTTCTGAAAAAGAAGGTGTGCCATCTATTCGTGTTAGCGGGAAAAATATTGAGCTGATCATGGACAATACCCTAAAGGACATTTTGGGCTTTGATCAAAATATCTTTAAAAGTGGTACTGTAGCAAAAGCTAGCGCGCATCTATCATTATCGCGTCGTATTAACTATTTTCAGTTATATTCCAATATTGGTGAAGATGTGCGTGTGGGAGATGCTGAAGCTCCTTTTTTAGCAATGATACCATACCAACCAAAAAGCTGCAGTATTCTATCTGAGCATACTTTTAAGAAAGTGCATTATACAGACCTGAAATCAAACTATATACCACAGATTGATATTGCCATATATGACGATGCTGGTGCGTTGATTCCTTTTCATAAAGACGCTGTGACAAGTATCACACTCCATTTCCGAATGAAGAATTAATGCAAACGCATTCATATTTTTCTCCAATGTGAATAATATGGAAAGTGAAAATAAGGACTCGTTTCTTATCTACTTGCCCAGTAATGCTTCTATGAATAAATTTCCCAAAAATAAACCATCAGACTATCGGGTAGAATTAAATCGCCCACTACATTTAGAAGGAGAATGGGAGGTTGGCGTTTCAGGTATTTGCTATGATAGCAATATACAGAATGTGAATGATGTGGAAGAAATGATATTGACTCCTCGCACCCATGATGGAATAACGATGAATAATGCATTCCAATTCCCATACAATTTAACGTCAGATGGAAAGTGGAACTATGAATGGATTCAGATAAAATCAGATTATTATGGTCCAATTGGGAATGAGAAAATTATTAAGGCATTCAATAGTGGTAATACTTCCATCATGAAGAATAAGGATCAGAAAGTTTATGAGTTTACTATCTATCATTGGAGTGGGAGACAGTTCCTTCGCTTTCATTCTTTTACTAAAGGTCTTACACTGAGGTTGGATAATGAATTCTATCCACATCTCGGTTTTGGCCATGGACTACATCTAACGTCAATTGCTACTGCAAATGTTAAAAAAGTTTATTCAAATCGAATCAACAAATTTCATTATAAATTTAAAATATTTGATGAAGATGTTGTAGAATGTGAAGAACGCATCATTTTGAAAAAGCGTGGTGCTCAACCTTTATCACTTATTGAGTTAGTAAAACGATGGAATGAGACTGCGGGTAAGAAGTATGGAGAGAAAATTATGGCGGACAAAAATAAGTTGATTATTCAGAAAAATAATGACAAACTTACAGTTTATTTCTCTCCAACCTTGCGTCATTTTGTAAGACATCCAACACCTATTATTGGAAGCGGTTTGGTTTATGCTTCTCATGAATATTACACTAAAGCTGATTCAGTTAATGATGAATGGTGGGTGGACATCTATGGTGATCGCATCAAGAAAATTTACCAGTCTTATGAAGAATCTAAAGTTGCTATCAATATAATGCCGCGTCTATATCATACAGTTGAAAGCTTCATTCATGTAGTAAATCCTTATATACAACAGAAGTTGAAGCATGTGATGAAAAGTAAATATGATATAAAGACACACCACATTTCGTTTTCAATTGAAAATCAACGCGTTGTTCTGAAACTGGGTGATGACATTTAATGTCAATTGAGTAAAAATTTGAAAAAACTCTTTGGTTTTTCAATGTTACAAACTGTGTTTACTGCTGCGCATACGATTGGTATAGAAACACCAATGACACTTGATAAACATGAACAGCACCTTTACATTCAAAATGATTTGATTCTACCTATTTCTGTTGGTGAGAAAAAAGAATACATTTTACGTGATTTCATTCATGATAAAGACGCTTCATATGGAATAGTCGAGAAGATGTTTGAATCTATTTTCTATCATCCCGTCGTCAAACAAACTATACCCTCTATTGCTATCAAAACTACAAATGGTTTACAAGAGTGCATCCATGTGAAAGATACTAAATCCCTCGTAACTTTAGTGTTTCGGAAAACAAAGTGAAGTCATTGTGATATGTTTATTGAAATAAAAATATGTGTATGAAAAAGTCTTTTCACAGATATAGGGGGAATGGGCTGACTGTAGGCATATATTCACACGGAAGAAACGATCTCATGCGATACATAAAACAACCATGTATATCTACAAAAAGCAACATCAAAATACTGAGTTAAAGTTGATTATGTCAATACATCTCCTGAATGTGGTAGCGTGAGTTTTATTCTTTTGGGTGGAGGTATGTTTGTGTCAGGATGTCCATGTGGAAGAGATGTGTTATGTCCTATCCAACACCTCTTATCCTCCCATGCTGAAAGCGCTCGTTTCCTGAACGTGTGCGTTTTCACAGTATGAACTTGAGATTTTAAGATTGTCATATTGACAAACGTTATAGTTTTATTTTTATAGGCCTTCTTATAGGAGCGATGTTTCATTTTGTGAACAATGGATTTTGATATACCTTTAGCACGCTTAATACTATCTGCACATTCTTTTAATTTCATGGAATACATTTTAGGACGGAGGAGAATCATTTCATCTATTTTCTTTCCTGCTGTTTCATCCTTAAAACAACCAAGTTTGGCTTTATTCTGTATGGAATAGAGTGGATGAGTGGGATTGTAGTTAGATGTGTCGAAATATTTTTCTAATGACTTACCTACTTCACTAAAATTTAAATCTTTTTGAGTGGTAATTCCTAAAAAGAAACTATCTGTATCACCACCCAGCAAGCGAACCTCTGTTACGAGAGGGCATGGTTTTAATATTTTGTAGAAGAGTTGATACATTTCAAGCTTGGAATAATCTAAAACGGCTTGCCCAATATAGATGGGCTTGCACAACTCAACTTCTGATTTTATCATTTTAACACCTACAAGATCCTCATCGATGATGTCTCTATCAATGAAAAGAGGTGATGAGGTCAATTTGTGATATTTTTTATCATCAACGACTAGTTTGTAGTTCATACGTTTTCTAACATCCTCCATGGTCTTTCCGAAAAGACTGTTATTCTTATATTTATAAAAATCCTTTTCAAAATTATTTTGGGCGAGTGCACGTTTTTGACTGTTACTATCTATGTAGGGTTTGAGGAAGGCTTTCTGTCTAAATTTGATGATGCGGTGAACTGACTTTAGAAGCATGCCCATTTCTAAATAGAATTTTAGTATGCAGAAGTATACGAGATAATTTTTCTTATCAAATTGGGTGAGTAAAAGTTTGCGGCATGGTTTGTACCTTGGCTGTCCACACTCTGTTAAGTTATTATGAAATTGTGACATGAATGGTGAAAACATATCTTCAGTCACTTCACCAGATTCAGGTGCGAGTGGGAAATCAGCAGTTTTATTTTTAATGCTATTTGGATAAATCAAATCCACTTCAAAATAATATCCCTAATCACCTTCATCTGGAATCTTCAGTATGTTTGAAGGGTTGGAGTAATACTCAAGCTCATCTTGATTTAACCAACTAAACTCGGAGTGAGGTAGTGGTTTAGACAGTGAACTGCCATATAAATTATTTTGGTCATAGTACTTTAGGTGGATATGATCATCACCTACTGTTTCAGATTTTATATGATGTTTATTTACAAATGTGAGGCCACCGCGTATTCCACGCTCAAATATATTATACATCTCGGGGTCTTGTAAGAGATGAATGGTCTCACCAGTCATTTTAAAGGCTGATTTAAAGGAGGACATGGCTGGTAGACTGACAAAGTGGACAGGATCTAATTTGTCTTCTTCTAATGCCACTCGTCGAAATTCCTGAAAGACATCAGCCAGCAGAATGACATCTAATTCTAAGTAAGCGATCATATAATCGCCAAACGTTTTACAATCAAATTTTAGCCATGCCTCTTGAGCATGTTCATAATCTTCTACTGGACAATCTTCACCCGTCAAATCGTTTTGGAATTTGTCAATGGAAGGAAGGGTTGTTTCATATAGTTTAGACATTGAGCTAAAATACGCATAGGGAAAGACTCCTTTACGAGTGATTATTTCATCCGTTAAGTTTGGATAGTGTTTCTTCAAAGTTTGACTATGGGGAAGAAACTTGAGATTACGAACGAGAGAAGCTAGTGACGCTGACATGAATTGGAATGAATCTAAAAATTTTATTTCGTAGAAGACTGTCTTATTTTCTTTAGTTTTATCTACTGGTACTTTTGCTGTCATTGCCATGAATTTTTCTCTCGTTTGCGCTATTACATTAAACTGCCACGATTTCATCTGGTTCAACCCTCCTTTTATGAGCATATGACTGTCATAGCCCTTAAAGTTATGAAAAATGACGGGTAGTACACGACGTCTCAACCCATGTGAAAAGTTACATTTGGAGCAGAGTGCGTTTCTAAATTTACCAGTGATGTGATCATGATCACGCACTTTCTTAATTTTATCATCATCAAACGTTTTATGACATTTAGGACAGGATGTGCAACTTTCAAATTTTTGTTTGTCTTCATCTGACATATGTAGTGACTTACGCTGCAATTGGGAATCATATGATTGTTGAAATTTGGCAGCTTTATCGAGATATTCCAGAAATTTTGAAATGCAATCTTCACCTTGCCAAGTATGCATTTTGTTTTGCCTATTCCTAAAGTGGTCATACCATACTTCATAGCAGGATATGGCTGCTGGCTTGTGGATGATATCATCAATGTAGCATTCTATGTCTGCGTAAATGACACGCAGGGGACTTAATTCGTCACCATTATCCCTATGTGAAAATATTTTATCTTTGGGAATGCGTTCCATTTGTAATTTACCTCGCTTGCACCATTCATAGTGAGTTTCAAATTTATCTTTACTCCAAAAGGAGCGGATGCAGCGGTCGCATACAAAATGTTCACCTCTTTTAGACTGCCCCAAGTGTGTGTACAAGCGAAAGATTTTGAGAATACCACAGTAGTGCCATTCCTCGCTATCATCTTGTTTTACTAATAAGAGGTTGACTACACGTTCATAACAAGTTGAACGTGAATTATAGCGGGCACCCTTCAACCCCTTCTCCCACACGTGAACGACAATTTTAATCTTATTATGTTTTTCGAACGTTTCTACATCTTTGATTTTCATGTTGTTACTATCACATCCTTCAAAGACTAGTTCATCCTCCCACTGTCTATAGCTATAGGTGCGATCTCGATGCGCGTTGATATCATTATAGTGAAGGATGGATAGGACTGCGTATTTGAAACACTGCGATTTACAATCGACATTGATGACAGCTTTCTTATGATACAACGTTTTTGGTAGTTTAAATGTGCCTCGAGCTGCATGACTTTCTAATAGGGAAATTTTGAATATGGCTGAGTCCACACCATCAAAAATGAGAGCGCTGTCGCGTTGATTGAATTTATCTACATTTGATTTTAAACATTGAATGTGAAAATTTAGCCAAGACTCGCAGTCTACAACTTCGGTTGCGGAAGAGGAAGGAACATGAAACTGTATTCTCTCCGTCACTTGACCCGTTTGAAAATCTATTTTAATATATTTTAGTTTAAGGTAGATGAGCGCCTTCATTCTAAAATTGTCTAAATTGTTGAAGAGCGCTTCGATAATGTTAGAATTTTGAAGGAGCCACTCAGGAAAATCTACTATTTGAGTATTGGACATCATGCAGTAGTCGCGTACTAAATTATTATGTGAAACATTAATGAGGGAGATGGTAGAGGTACCGTTGGTGTAGTGATCATTTGCATGCGTGTGTTGAAGTCTGTGCGAAGATCGCTGAAAGTATTTTATTTCGTATTATCTTTGCTTTCATACTGACTTACTTAAATGGGGCTTCAGTGGATGATTTAACCATGTATACTTTTTCATTTGGAAATAGTAGCACGCTTAGTTTAACTTGTAAATCTTATAACATTTCATATGGGCGATGATGGTAGATGAAATAGTGTTAGATAAAATTAAGATAGCTTACACATCTGATATAGGGATAGCAATCGACTGAGATCCATGTGTAAAGAGCTTGTTAGACTACGGATGGGCTTCAGTGGATGATTTAATCATGTATACTTTATTCATTTGGAAATAGTAGCACGCTTAGTCTAACTTGTAAATCTTATAACATTTCATATGGGCGATGATGGTAGTTGAAATAGTGTTAAATAAAATTTAGATAGCTTACATGATACAGGGATAGCAATCGACTGCGATCCATGTGTAAAGAGTTTGTTAGACTACGGAAGAGAGAAGTGTGTTATGTTGCGTGTGGCGCGTGAGTGTCCTCCCATTTCATTCCATTCATCAATTCGTCTCATTGATAGAGACAGGTAGAACTCATGGTTCTCATAACGTATGCAATGGAAAGTTTTAGGCAACCTTTGACAGTTGGCTAAATGTCGCCCTGGCGCGAATGCATACTACGTTGAGACAGAGGCAATCACTTGCAAACATGAGGCAGAGAGGTTTAACAAGATTGACCATTGCCGAATGTCCCTTGCGGTATACATAGCTACGGGTTTCACCGCCGCCCTTTACAGGAACGCCCGTCGAAAGGAAGTATTACACCGAACTTCATTTGCTACGTTCAAGTTGACTGATAGCAGATTCAACTTAATGATAGTATTCGCCAGTTCGAAGACTGCCCAGGGCAAACCGCGTGGAGGTTCTATCATGTCTTGCCCCATGGTGGCCTTAAGAGAGCCGATGGTTCGTTCTCGGGAGTAACAAGTTGACTATTGGCTTTAATAGTCAATAGGTATGACGGTTAGGTTCTCGTATACCCTATACCGCCTAGGCCGTGCTGGTGCATCTGGCACCTTTCGGATGCGGGTGGTGTTAGGAGTTCACACCTCATCCGTCCAAACGATCTTCTTAATCTTCCCCTTCTTCTCATCCTCTTCATCCCACTCGTCGAGGATGATGAAGTTGGGAATGGCGTTTTCTTCATCCCACTCGTCGAGGATGATGAAGTCGGGAATGCTGTTGGTAGGAGACGTTGCTTCCATCGTGACTTAAAATTGAATGAGAAGCGCTACAATCTTCTGGCTTATATAGAGTTTTCAACAATGAATTGCTCAACAGCGAATCAGAATGCTTCAGGGATAGCAATCGACTGCATAACGTTCAAGTTGACTGATAGCAGATTCAACTTAATGATAGTATTCGCCAGTCTGAAGACTGCCCAGGCAACCGCGAGGAGGTTCTATCAAATCTTGCCCCATGGTGGCCCTTAAGAGAGCCGGTGGTTCGGTCTCGGGAGTAACGTCATCTTACAGCCTACCGATTCTACTGAGAGAGTCTTTGACTTTGAAAATGATATGTATTAGTATAGGATATACTATCTTATTTGCTTTTCACTTACCAAGTTAGCCATCCTTAGGTAGTCTCGCGCGCTTCCTAACAGAGAATTTATGGAGATGGCCGCGCATTCTCAGGGTGGCATGCAGACATTTCTTGGTCGGATGGCCATTGTAGCAAATAATTGACTCGTCGAGACGACGGTTGACGAGGACTTCACCGTCCAAATGATTATCCCGAATAGGGATGTGAAATTCAAACAACCTATCCTCATTCACACGATTCCACTCATCCCTCATGCGCTATAACTTCTCAAACGCCTGTCTCTCATCACCCCGCCGAGGCAGATTCCCCTCCAACTCAACATTCCTCGCTCTCAACACACTCATCTCCTTCATCATCTCCTGAAACTTCGCTTCGGCATCTCTCATTCTTCTCTCCACAGCACTCGCCCTCTTCTCACAGTCATCATTCTTCTCTGCCAACTCTTGCGTCTTATTCTTCAAATCAGTCACACTACGCCTCATTCGAATATTCTCATCCGCTACCTCCTTCGACTTCAGTTCCTTCTTTTTCAACTCATCCAACTCCTTCACGACTTCATCCTTCACCTTCTTCAAACTCTCATACTTATTTACCAACAAATCATGCGCCATCTGCTGCGATACATGCTTCTTCTCTTCATCCTTCAACCACCTCGCCGACTGCATACGAATCCCACCACTCTTCACTTTTGGGGAAGATGAGCTCTTCGGGGGGTCGGTGATGACAATATTTGACACCTCCGACGACGAAGAGCTCAACTTCCTCACACGCTTCCTCACACGCTCCCTATCTAAATCCACATCATCCTCATCATCACTCTCAAGCACTCTCTTTCGCTCAATCTCAGCCTCCAACGAAGCAACTGCTTTCGCCAACTCATCATTCTCAACAACATTCTCCACCTTGCCGTCTCGCTCTATCGCCAACATTCGCTCCCTCTCTTCAACAATCAACTGCGTGAATCTCAAGTCATTCACCAAACCACCACTACAGTCAGCATGCACTCTGTAAAATCGAGCCTCATCCTCATCACCCTTCAACACTCTACACTTTACACACGCAACCCTATTCAGGATAATCATGTGGTCAGTGCCCGCCTTCTTCACATGCGCCTTGGCGTCCGCACTGCGATTGATTCGCCCACATGTGCACATTTTAATGTGAAATTTACGATTCTTATCGTTTGCCATGCCTGAGATTTTATCGTTAACTGTAAGATAATGAAATTTGTATAAGTTTGGAATCATGTAGTACAGTCATATTCCTAAAGCATTACACTTAGTGAGGAATGATAGATTTGAGTGTAGTGAGTGGCACTCGATCCCGTCGACAGCCCGAAGGCCTTGTACTGATCACTAGGGAAGTGGGAGATCTTCCCCGATACCCGCTATTTACAGCTGAAGACATCATTGTCACTGCCGCGAAGTGGTAACAGCAACGCCGAGTCAAAGGTAGTGATCAGTAGCTGGGATCCAACCCCTCAGAGCTGCCTTAGACTTAGTTACATTTCAAATCTGATAGCAGATTTGAACTCAGCATACTTGAAAACCTTAGTCTACATGTTAAAACTTTGAAAAAACTGAAAATTAAGAATTTTTAAAAAATGCTGCATATTACTACTCATACTACTTTTAAAAAATTTTATCAGTAGTAAATACACTATCAAATTCTATCACACAAACTTTGAAGTAAGAAGATAGCTTGCCTACTTCAAAAGATAGAGTCCTTTGAAACACCCGATATCGGGAGCTCAGAGCGACGACCGTCGCTTAATTCGTCTTTCGATGAAGTGATGAGACTTACATTGTCGGGGGTTTATATATGCTCGGAAGAAAACTTAAAATGGCTCTATCTCCGAAAGTATTCATCGTAGCGACATGCGGTTTATTGCAAACGATTTGTCTCATCATTCTCTATCATATGACACCTGAACCATTCTCATATGACCACGGGAAGTTGGTCCGTCAGCACATGTCCATGTAACATGCCACAAGTGAAAAAATTCCTAAGTGTGAGAGCTGCAGTGTGGTGAAAATTTTGAAAAATTTAAAACTTCCGAATTTCGACCTGGGACCTTTACCAAAACATTTTTCATCAAATTTCACTGACACCCCCCCCCCTCGTTCGGAGAAATTTGATGAAAAATGTTTTGGTAAAGGTCCCAGGTCGAAATGCCACACTTTGGAAAATTTTCAAAATTTTACCCATACAAAGCCACTCTGACACTTAGGATTTTTTAGGTAAGCTACGACATTCCACCCTCCTAACCTGGCCGGCACACCACCTCGCGACACGTCGGCCGGCCAGAGGGGGGGGACGTCAGACTCGAAGAAACACGACGGCGCACCACGACCGACTCGGCTGACAGGAGGGGGGGGGGACGTCAGCGACGGCTTACTACTGATTACGATGCAATTTCTGTCACCATAAAACCTCAGATGGTAAATTGCAATGAAATTGATTTTTCCGTCCAACAGAACCCTTACATTTGTCCGTCGCTTCAAATTTATGTATTCCTTACGGAAATAGGCCTACACAGAGCTATAATTGCAACAATATTTTAGACCCTCAAAACAGCTGTGGAGATCTCAAACTCATCAATTACTGTTGTGAAAACTTTGTTAACGGCCTTATTTAGTGTCGAACTATGAATATAGTGATAGCTTTCATATTGACCATTGATTTATTCTGATTTGTTGATGTGGGCCAACAAGTCATGCACGATCACAGGCGAAGGCAAAATATTCGCATTTTATTCACACTATATATTCGCAGTCTATACACATACACACTGTGTGGTATCTTAACATTCATTGAAAGATAATAAGCTGCCATAATAAAATCAAAAGCTGATAGCTATAATTTTCAACCACTCTATAAAGCTAGATAATTATTTCTATCACATACAATTTTGTTGATTATGAAATGAGTCGGAGCCGTAGATGCTTCACGAGTCACCGTCAGAAACTACTTAATTGAACTTTAAATTTTGCAGAACAGCAGAATTAATGATAATAATAACCTTATATTTGAAAAAATAGGAATCAAAACCAAGCACATTGATCACAAAATGGTGATGACAGGTAAACGGAGGAGGTAAGTCGAGTAAAGTGAATAAAGTACTGTGATCACGAGATACACGAATGCTGTCCATTTAGATCATTATATATGATGGAGGAAATAACTGTGAAACAATTTTGTCGTCGGCTTGTATACGAGAAATGGACTATTGTTCGATTTCCACGGATTCTCGGGACTATTTCGAATAAAGGGTGATCTGGTGAATTCGCTAATGTAAGAAGCTTTTTGATAGAAGAATTACATTTGAAGAAAAAGTGATTTAGTTGACGATAGCAGCAATTGCATGCTCTTTTAAAAATTCTGTCGGCGATATTAGAGCATCTAGAGTTTAAATTGCCGAAAAGCGGGGGCACAGTAAACCAGCAAACTCTCGATAATCGATTCATAAACTTTCAATAATTCATTGTGGGATAGTATCGGCTTTAACAAGCGTAGTAGATAGAGACGACTTGAGTAGCGTGATGCCTGTTTTGCAAAATGGTCAACTTATGATAAATTAGATGTCCATGTAACGCCCAGAAGGTTCAAGTTTGATTGTATGTCGATGGGCAATTTGAGGTCTAGATTCGCACCTTTTTTGTGAAATAATATTGCACGAGTTTTCGATTGGTTGATGTACAGTTTGTTCATATGTGACCATTGACTTATATTATCAAATTCGATTTGAAAGGCACTTCAAACATCACTTGAGCGCAGCTGTTCAAAGGGTATAACTTCACTGATGTCGTCTGCATACTGCATCATGAATGTGCTAAAACGTTTTGGACGCAGATCGTGACAATACAATACGAAGAGATATGGTCCGAGGAGTGACCCTTGTGGCACACCACTTGTCACAGGTAAGACATCGCTTTAAGTACCAAGCATCCTCACACATTGATATCGATTATCAAAATGGCTCGCAAGCCATTTGATGAAGCCAGTTGGTACTTTTAGACTTAATAGCTTCTGAAGTAAGATACCATGGGAAATACAATCAAATGCTTTGATAAAGTCATAACTTATAAGCATGCAGGATGAAACGCTCTTTGAATCAAGAAGCCTCGTCACATGATCATGCAGAGTTATCAAAGCTGACGTTGTACATGACTTTGGTTTGTAAGCAAACTGTGAACGTGGAAATATAAAATCATGAGAGTCTTTACTGAGTTCAAAATATGCCTTTCCAGAAATTTACTTGGAACACTAAGCAAACTTATAGGACGGAGTTGATCTATTCTTGGAGATGGCACTTTATGAATGGGGGAAACGACGCAATGTTTGAAAATCTGTGGAACTTTCCTATCCATTATAGATGTATTAATGATGTTACACAAAGGCTGAGCAATAAATGGAGCAGCAATCTTGCAGAATTTGTTCAAAATTCCATCAGAGCCGGTAGATTTTGACAATCATAAAGTATCCAAAAAATTGAAGGTTTTCTCAACACTAGAAAGAGGACACCATTGAACATCTTCAATTTCCAAGAAGTTCAACTGATCACGATCTTGAAAAACATGAGCAATGTATTTGTTGATGGCATTTGCAGCTTCTTGTGAGTCAGAATATTCACTGACAAGAGCACTGATGGGATTCTTGCTTGCTTTTCCTAACATTTCTCTCACCGTTGACCAAATGCTTCGATCACGAGTTTTGATTTGTTCATACCAGTCTTCCTTCGCTTTTGTTATGAGGTTACTGCATTTTGATTTCAGTTCATTGTAGTGTGCAAAGTTTCCAGTCCTAAAAGCTTCCCATCGTTTAGTGAATAGAGACTTTAATAATGGAGACATCCACGGTTGACTCTACTTGTCATGCGAACAGTCTGCTGAGGAAAGGCAAGTAAGCACTTAGAAAATTTCTCGTAGAAAATAGAGGCTTCAATGTCAACATCAGATTCTCGAAACAAGTCATTAAAATTTTCTCTTCGTAGTTCCTCCATGAAGCTTTGTACATGCTGCTCTCTTAAGTCATAGATAATGTGATCAGTAAAGTCAGATTCGAGGTATTCCGATGATTTAAGAAGAATTTGATTGTGTGAGCCCCGACGTCTCATACCCGACGAGCCCGACGTGCAATACCACCGCCAATTTTGTTATTTCTATCTTTTCGAAATAATTTGTGACCAGAGATTTGAAACATAGCTTATTCATGAGAGAAGCCTAGCCATGACATGACTCGGTAATGATGAGAACGTCAGGACGTTGAGTGGAACATGCTGATCGTATTTTATCCATTTTGCCTGGGGTAGCCACAGATCTGGCATTAAACATAAGAAATGTTGGATAGGTTATGCGAGCATGTTTTGACTTGTTTGATGGTAGGTATCGGTAGGTAAAAGCAAGTAAGTAGAGACCTCATAACATCCTCATAGTCCACGTATACAAAACCATCAACGAACAGTTGTCTTTTGGATATATATATCCGCTTTGTAGGATGTTCTTTTTGGAGTTCTTTCATCTTAGATCGTAATCTTGCAGACTCCCTACGATCCTTGACAGTGTTATCAGCATGAAAATAAACTACTTGTATGATAGGATGATCTTTCAAATCACGAGCTTTGTGCAACAGGCCATTTCTCTCTGATTTGCCTTTGGCGACAATTTTGATAGGTCTAGGTTTAGAACCATATTTTTTACCTAATCTCTCGACCGGGAGAATCAATGGGGTATGGATCGCCACTGATAGTATCAAGAGTTGTTTGTACCCTAGTCTTCGTATCACAGCAATCAGGGGCCGGTAACATAAATCGTTGTTAAATAACGGTAACTGTTAAGCCTACAGCGAGCTGCTGTAACAGCGAACGTTTATCGGCCACCACAACTTCGCTGTTCCTTCGCTGTTTAGCATGCAGGGATTTAGTGATTAACAACAAACTTGAATTCGGGAAATCGTGACGTATATTCTGACGTTGTCCAATAGAATGACAAGATCAGCCAGCTGAGTGGATCGAAAACAGCGTTGCAAGTAGCTACATTGTGTAAGACCGCACAACCAAGGATAATGCGAGAACACTTTGCTGGGGAAAACATCATAGTCTTAGAAAGACACCTAAATCTTGATTTAAAAATACCAATGCAAAGTTCGAACAAGCTTGTCCCTTTGTAAGAGCTTTGTTAAAGTTCTCCTCAGCGTAATTCAGAGGATTATTGTATGGTTTCATCAATGACGATAATAGGGGATAGGCGGAGTCACCTAAAACATAACAGTTCGATAAATTATCGATATGATTCCATGCTACACTGTTTCGCAGTATATAAGCATCGTGACTACTTCCAGGCCATCTTGGGCTGATGTCGAGCATCTTCATAGTCGAGTCGCATATGATTTGACAGTTGATCGAATGCCATCCTTTCCGGTTAACATAAACGCTTTCATTGACTGCAGGTGCCAGAATCCGGATCTGTGTACCGTCATTGCATGCAACCACAGAATTAGATTGTTTAATCATATCACTTTGCTAGAAGTGCAAACTGATTCAAACAGATGGCACATGCAGGAACTTAATAAGTGGGCAAAAAGAAATTTTTAATACCTTACAGAGATAGGAAAAATAGTTGTGCGTCGCTTGCGGATTGCTCTGAAATCCTTCAAAATGCTCCGATCGCCACGACTCCTTCAGATTCGAAGAATTCAGATCATTGCGCAAAAGTCTTCTCGATAATTTTGCGTCCTCCGATCATTTTAAAAAAAGTTAGCAGGCGCATGAAAAAACGTTCACAAACTTCTCTGTAGAACTTGACATCGACTGTGTCTCTTTGCTGTATGATCCGGTTGATAACAGTAACTGAAACCTTGCACAATTTGGCGTGTTTAATGGTGAACTGGCTGCTCATTGTTCGATTGCTATGGTATTTAGTCAGGAGATTGTGCCATTTCAATAACGTTACATGTTACAGTGCTTCCCTTCTAGTCAAACGGAAGAAGAGACGACCTGTCTAATTCTGTGGATGTAGCGTAATAGTCCGGCAGCCAGAACGAGTTTCTGCAGGGAACGAGGCCGAAAGTGACACTTTCACAGAATGATGTACACCCTATGCCTACTACGAATCGGCACGTCTGCCGAGTTCTAGTGAGTTCCTCCTCTTGTCAGACAAGATCAAAGAAAAACACATGCAAATCCAATGGGAGGCAGATTGCAGTTTTTGGTTAAAATGAAATTTTGTATGTTTTCTCTGATTAAACGATAAGTACAAAGCCCAGAGTCATAATTTTTGGCATGGAATGTCTTCAGGTCATTTTCTATGATGTTCATGCACCCCTGTCTATAAACCCAAACACATTTACATTTGATGAAACTCTTAATGTCGGCAAACACAAATATTTTGAGCAACATTATCCACATTCAACAACATTCTCACACACATTGTCGATCAGATGCATGATAAAAGCGCATGCACATCATAGGAAATGACCTGAAGATACTCCATGCCAAAAATTATGACTCTGGGCTTAGTACTTTTCCTTTAATCAGAGAAAACATAGAAGATTTGATTTTAACAAAAAACTGCAATCTGCTTCCCATTGGATTTACATGTGTTTTTCTTTGATCGTGTCTGACAAGAAGAGAAACTCACTAGAACTCGGCAGACGTGCCGATTCGTAGTAGGCAAAGGGCGTTCATAATTCTGTGAAAGTCTCACTTTCGGCCTCGTTCCCTGCAGAAACTCGTTCTGGCTGCCGGACTATACTCGTCACATATCTCGATGAAATCCTTTTTGAAATGATAGCTGTGATTTGGGTGTACAAGTTTTATTGCATACATCGAGTAAACAGCACTTTCATCTGCTGTATGCTACAGAAGACAAAATGAACCACTGTTAAGCAAACAGTGTTATATTGGTCATTTTAACATCGAAGTTACAGCAAGGTTACAATGAACTTTTAACAGTGGTTTGTTGGTATCGAAAATATCGCAAACAGTAAGCGTTAGGCTTAACGGCGGTTCTTGTTACCAGATCGATACACGAAGCACTGAAACTGGTAGCAAAGAAATCAGCAGCAACCGCTGTTGTGACGTCAGACGAAGCGAGAGACAAAGGGTAAATCCCTAGAATTGACGTGACAAATAGCGAACAATGAACAAGGTTCAGCTAAGGCAAAATTGAGTGCAGGAGTCAATGAATGAAAAACCAACCATGAAAATCACTACAGTAAGACTCACAATAACGACACGATCCCCACGAGTCAAAGAACGGTTTCCAAAGACCACATATAACCGAATTATGCCAAAAATATTCACAGAAAACCGCACATTGAGAGAGACAGGTCCGTTCACCACCAAGGTTGATGTGAGTGATTTGGTGAAAGTAATTTGGAAAGTGATTTGGTTGGCGAATTAGTACAGTAAACGCACGAAAAATTGCCACATACAGAATGTTTCACACCTACCACCTGAAGTGCCTCAGCGTACCACAGTTTGAGAAACACTGCTCTACAAGAACATTTTCAAAACATCTCAGTTCCAACTGCTACGTTTTCGATTTTAACCAAACTCAAAGATAATTTATATTGTCTTTGACACACTATACATTGTCAAATACAAAAGTGTACATTGTTTTTGACCAAACTCATCCAGAATGGAATTCACCTGAGAACAAGAGGCGACGAGGCGACTTTCATTCAAGAGATGTCTAGTCAGCTAACATGGTCTACAGACTTCGTGAGCCTATTGGTCTTAGCCATGAAGCTGTGGTTCTTCTTGCTCAAGCAGAAGGACTGCCTCATCCTAGACAGACAAAGCAGCAATCAGCTGATGCTGCCAAAGACATGCCAACCATGGACAGGTGTCAGCGATCAAGAACAGTGGCAACCCTACACTGTAAACCACTTTGGCATATGAATTATCATTTTTGTAAAAAGTTCAAATACATGGCATATGAATTCTAAGTTAGTTGTTTTAATTTAACTGCATCTGACTATTTCAATTGACTTATTATGTATGCACACTGTAAATCACTCAATACCAATCACATACGAAAGATGCATGCCAAAATATTTTTTGGCATACTTCTGTAACTATTTATATGCTTTTCGCATGTTATTTCAAGTGTGGTATGCTTTACATACTAAAGCCATACAAGCACAATGTAAAAGGAAAGCATCAATAATGTCTAAAGTATGTTGATTTTAGGCCTTTTGTCAATAAAAATCACACTAATGTTACTACTGTTTTGTAAGTAGTGAGATAATGACATTCAAAAGTCAAACTTACAATACTGAATTCGATTTTAATACATGTAAATCTAAGGCATTTCATAAATAAACAGTAAATATTCAACCATCAAGAATTATGCATTATCTAAATTTGAAATTGAGCACATTATCAATCCGAAATAAAAACACATTATAATTCATGAACGTAAAAATAGTTATGTTTGAAATAGTTATGTAAGTCAACATGGTGGCTCAAAAGTTATCGGTATTATTGAAATGATGGTTATTAACTTAGTTCATGGTATTGAGCTTATTATATGTGACATAAAGCTCTACATACCAGAGACGTACGAATGAGGACGAATTTTACATCGGGTCTCGTATATAAAACATACCAACAACTCGTATTTCAGTGTAAAACAGCCAATCACACATAGAATAGTTCGTATCGCTACAAACCAATCACATACAAAAGTAAGTGAGATTTCGTATGAAAAACATACCAGATCTCTGTAAACATACGAGAATTTCGTATCAAATGTTAGTTTCAAAATGTATGTGAATTTGGTATATGCTTGCATGTAATTTTCGTATTCATCGATTTGCAGCGTAGTGCGAATTTAGTGCGGTGCTTTCGAACCCATTGAGCATATCATTGCATGGCTTGCAGCTGTTGTCTTTCATTTTCTTCGTCCTTATTCGTCTTTGCTATCCGAAATGTATGATAGAACGGATTGTTAATTTTTTCTTAAATAAAGAGCAAAGCCGAGATTTAAACATGCAAGCAGTCGAAGATAAGAGTAATGATAGCGGTAATGTTAATGGAGCAATCTACACTGTCATACCGTACATAGGAGAAATATCTGAAAAATTAAAACAAAATTTGAAAAGAATATACATGTACATATAAGACATAAGAATAATACATAACGTAGACACAAAAGTGGTTTTTAGTACAAGCAAAGTAAAATCGTATTCCTCACTTAAAAGTAAGTCAATTCCGCTGATGAAGTCGTGTGTTGTTTATGAATTTTCATGTTTGGCCGATCCAAGTAGCGACTACATTGACAAAACTAAACGAGGACTTCAGCAGCGAATTGATGAACATAAAATGAATCCGACAGCAATTAATGAACATTTGTATAACTGCAATAGATGCTCAGAAATTGATCAACAATTTAAAATAGTGTACAAGGGTAACACATATTATGAGATTAGCATTGTTGAGGCTCTAAAAATCAAAGATGGACAACCTAAATAAATCGTGATGCTGAATACAACGGGTTTCATACTTTATTAAAGATATTCAATTAGATTTCTTTGGTTACTTAATCTGTTTCATTGGTTTCACATACTGTGTTGATTGATATTATCTGTCTAATGTCACGCTACTCTGAATGAATTTATCTCATTGCAGTGAACTATCAGTTAGCGCCAACGCTCAGTAAAATATCATACAAGCTTTATGGGAAATGCACTATTTACTTAAACTACAGAATTATATGAGGTTTGTGGAACTGTTAGAAGTTAGCAAACAAGGAAATTAGAAGGCATGTTTTTCCCGTGAATTTCGCAGTACATGAAAGTCAATACTTTGAGTCGAGATACTCATTCGACAAAAAGTTCGACTGTGTGCGCATGGCGGATGTACGTGAGGGTCATCCATTTTATGCATTTAAATCATTCCTGATTTCAACCCTCTCAGATAAATATCCTGTTTTAACTTCTGCAGGTATATAAATTCCCATATTAAAAACATTCATCCTAATTTCATGTGTTTTACACATCAGGCCATCATGAGTTTTTCACAAATCAACCTTGTAGTGGTCTTGTACCTTTCTTTGACGGGACGGATGACTTCATCAAAATGTCCCAAGCCTTTCATGAATTATTATGGTGTATGTTTGCACACTTTGTCGAGGAGCGCCGCAAGTTGGTGCGATGCTCAAGCATTATGTGGCAAAATAAACGGGGAATTACTTCGTGGCCTAAATGTCATTCACTTACAATCTCGACCTCTTCCATCCAGTCAGTTTTACATTGGTTTGACAGATTTTCTTAATGAAAGATGGAGGAACCAATCTGGTTGGCGATGGACGGATGGTACTATTTCTCCTGATACTATTTCGCTGAACTGGCACTCCAAACAGCCTACCGCTGCCAAGCAGGATGTCGTTATAATACAAAATGATTTCTCCTCAGGTAGCGGTAAAACGCCAAGTGTCTCAGGTGAAGTCATTCCCGTCTGCCAGCCCCGAGTTGGAAATAATATTGCAAATATTCGGCGATCAATGAATTTTAAAGAAGTCGAAATCAAAATATTTGCTGACAAAAATAGATACGCAAGCGGCGGAGGTTGCGTTCAAAGAGTTTCTTCAATATCTTCAACGATTGAATGTGCCATCGAATGTTCCTCCCATAAACTCAACTGGTGCGAAGCTTATTATTTTCATGAGGGAGAAGGTACCTGTCTGCTTGTTCTTTATACTGACCAAAGTATTGATATTGGAAGTGGTAAAGGATGGAGAAAATTTGTAAAAGCCAATTAAATACTGGCAATGACTATTTGAGTTCCATCTGGACATGGAAGGCTCTGGTTGACGATTATTGTATTTCATGTTGCTTTTATGATTTGGATCAGTAAAGATAATATGGACGCATGCTTTCATTTTGAGTGGGAGTGAAAAGATATCTTTCCTATATAAAATGCCGGGAGGATTATCAACTTTTCAGTCCCACGAGTTCCTCCCGCAGTTAACTTTTCCAATGAAAATTCCTACAAAGGACAAATTATAGAAGTCTATAAACAAGTTGTGATTAATATGATACTACCAAGATATTCATATGGCCGATTTTTAAAACGAGGGCTAAGTTAAGCCGCGGCCTCACTAGGCCACGGCTTATCTTTGCATTTATAAAACGAGGATGAACCGCGGCCTACCGAAGTCGTGGCTTTGAGCCGTGGTCTATCTTTGACACATCAGCCACACCGATGAAACGTTAACTCTGACGTCATCTTGATGTCATTTCAATCAAGGCCACACTGTAAACTGTCACCTCCTAAAATCGAAGAAATCTGCATCCTGAAGCGCAACACACTAGAATTTTAGGAGGTTGCGTGAAATAGAATGCTGACATACTAAAGAGAACAATAACACTAGTGCGCTAGCCTCCTAAAACGCTTTGCTTTAGGATTTTTTTATTAGTTACGAATAGTGTCTCGCTTCAGTGAGTGATTTAGGAGGTGCTGGTTTAGAGTGCACTATCTCATTGGATTGATTATCAAGAACGATATTGAGAAGAGGTTTCTGGAATTCTTTAATCGAACATGGAGTCAGACGCACAGTCAAGAAGACGGAACTTCTCTGAAGAGCAGAAGCTATATTTAATTGAGCTCTGCAATATCTACCCTGGTGTGAATGATAAAGGTTATGATACCAAGTCCATTCGAGTAAAGGATACAGCCTGGTTCGGCGTGTCCGCAGATTTCGATGCGAGGTTTCCCAGAGTCACCGACGTGGATGGCTTAAAACCAGTGGCGTAAAAACGAAGCGTTAGGAGCACTTGAAGCTGGACAGAAAGAGATGCTCCTCTGTTGTCACGATCCAGATCGGTGTAAAGGGTTGCACAAAGCCATTTCGCGGTTTTTTACTGAAGCGATAGCGGCGAATGAAATCGGCATCGTTATAGTACGACAAGGCATCCAGACGTTCGCGAAAAACGCGAATTTGTATACATGGAGATGTACATGTGAGCCTTCGAAATCTCTCCTGCCTTTCGCGAATTTGATGTCTCAACTTCAAGTAATTCATTCTACTTCCGTCCTTAATGATCGAAATTCCGCTTGATATGGATGAAAACCCGTAGCTCACCAGCACTTAGACCTGCCTCTGCCGAGGTCTAACTTAGACAAGAAAAAGAGAGCCGCGGCTTAGGCTGTGCAAGCGAAACTTCGTTTTAAAAAGAGAAAATCGAAAGCCACGGCTTAGAGAGAGCCGCGGCTGACAGAGTGAGCCGCGGGTTAGCCCGCGGCTTTAAAAGTCGTGTTTTATTAAGTGAAAGTTTGTTAGACCGAATTGAGCCGCGGCTTAACTTAGCCCTCGTTTTAGAAATGGGTCCATATAGTCCCTGAATTTGCTCAATCATAGATTTTGCGGTATAGCCATAGATTTCATAACAAACAATATATCAATCATGCCTAGCTTTTGAAAGTATCAATGAATCGTACAGCCGAGGCCGCATAGCGGCAAGGCAAGGCATGATCACTATTGTAGTGAATGCGTGCTATGTACATGTAGAAGTGTGTGGAAGTTTCTGGCTGCATACATCGATAGTGGTCTTTAATTCAGAAGCCGACAACAACGATGAAACAATACCGCATAGCATTCACTACAATATAACATTAACATGGATTTTTGAGGGTAACAATGTAGGACATTTTGAGGGCCTGAAAATGTCCTACATATTGTGGGTAATTGAAATGAACTGGGCCATGAATACACAGGTAGACATACGCGGATTGAAATTTCAAAAATGTCTTTCACATGCATAGATAGAGAAATCATCATTAAGCTAAAGGAGGTGAAAACAATGATAGGAACGATCTAAATCATGTTATATGCAACAATTCATTTCAAAAGCTGAATTACATGATAACAATTAAATAAGGTACACATAGTAACTAGACTCAAATTAATTTACATTTGAAAAAAGCACCATCATGGTTAACTTGCTTATTCAAAGTGGGGTTGAGTTTTTTTATGTACATGGCTTCCAAAATATTTAGGTCATAAGTGTTGGGAGCTTGAGATAGAATTTTGAAATTGTCAACTTTACAGCTGCAACTGCAATTTAACCTATGGCCAGAAATGGCGGACATTTTTTCCCGATGTTCTTTTATTCTTAAGTTTAAGTGTCTTGTAGTTCTACCTATGTAGGTAGTGCGAGGGTCCACCTCACAAGCGAATTGGTAAATGACATTAGACCTAAGAACTTTGGGAGTATGATCTTTGTTGGAGAAACCACTTTTTAGTTTATTGCATGTGAAAATCCAACGGATAGGAAATTCTTTATCTATTCTACGGAATAGTGATTGTAGTTTCTTTTTAAAATAAACCGATTGAATGCCAAAAAATGGAATTTTGACAGTATGGAGGTATTTGGATTCATCTTTTTCTTTTGGAGCACAGAATCTTTTGTCCAGATACTGTTTGACCACTTTTTGTATAAAGTACAACGGATATCCGTTGTTTTGAAAAGTTTTGGTCAATTTCTCTATTTCATCATGGAAAGTTTGCCATGACGAGCAGACGATGTAGGCTCTGTTGATCAGAGTGCTTAAAACAGAAATTTTCCATTGCATGGGGCGTATGGCTCTGAAATTCAAGGTTAGACCGGTGTAAGTGGGTTTTCTGTACACCTTAGTAGTTAGCGTGTTGGATGAAACGTCCAGGTCAATATCTAGAAAAGGTAGCACTTTACCTCTTACCTCTGTGCTGAATTTCATATTACTATGCCACTTGTTAATATAGTTGAAGAAGGATAAGTGGTCATCATCTTCAAAGATAGCCAAGATGTCATCTACATATCTGACATAGAATTTTAGGTTTAGTTTATCATTTTGTAGGAAAGTCTGTTCTAGGTGTCCCATAAATAAGTTACTGAGGGTTGGGGCTAGGGGGCTACCCATGCTCAAACCATCACTTTGACGGTAGAGAATGTTGTTGAACGAGAAAATGCCACCAGTGGCGAATTGAAGTAATTTTTTGAAGGTGTCCTTACTATACGGTGGTTTTGTGTTATTGGAGCTATACACCTTATCACACGCTAGATCAATGACTTCTTTGAGAGGGACGTTAGTGAAAAGACTAACAACATCAAAGCTGATGAGTTTCGAATCCGATGAGAATTTGTAGCTAGCGAGTTTGTCTAGCAGATCAGCGTTATTTTGTACTGAGTACTCCGTAGGAATTATAGGAGTAATGTACTGGTTTAGGTACTTGGCAAGGTTATATTCGGCCGTGCCATAACTGGCGACAATAGGTCTAAGAGGTACATTATTTTTATGTACCTTGGCAGAACCGTAAAGTTTGCCACTACAGGACCCACTATGAGTAATTTTAGTGAACACTTGGGAGTCCACGTACGGTTTCACATATTTGTTCAAAAAGTATTTTAGTTTATTCTGTTGTTTTATAACAGGGTGATCGAGCATCAATTCATTTTGGTTGTGTGGGATAGCAGTAAATTTGGTAGTATCTTCAATGATAGCATTGAGCTTGTTTACATATTCATCAGCATCTAGAATATCTATACCATTACCTTTGTCCAATGGGACAACTTTGATGTCTTTATTTAGTTTAAGGGACTTCACTACATCTTGGTTATGTTTGGCTTGTGGCGTCTTGGTAACGTTAAACATACGCTTATTGTAATTTTGTAACGCAAGTTTCACCTTATTGCAATCTCTCTTAGAGATTTTATTTTTCAGGCGCTCCACCACTTTTTCCAACGCGCAAGTCAGATGTTCGCTTCCATTGCCGTTAGGACTGCTAGGGTGCTTGAGTCCTGTCTTAAAAATCTCATTTTGGTCATGCGTGAGGGTCACCTTGCTCAAGTTGTGTACCGTACCGTTGGGGGTACTTAACTTGTTTTCTACATATAACTTGAGAAACTTTTTTTGATGGGTTTCTGAAATGGATTTTAAAAGGTTTTGATTTTCTCTGGTAAACAACTTTATGAAAATCATTTGGTCCAAGTAATTCAACTTAGAGAAAATAGTTTCTCGAATCTAAGCCAACTTACTACGGAGGTGCTTGACCTTAGATTTGTGTTGTGAAATTAGCCTCGAAATCTTACGTAATTGGCGATCATGAATAATGTCACGGTTCAATAGGTTATTCTTGTCTTTGAGGCTTAAAAATTTGGGAATCAAGCCATATTTTGAGCATTTGGACAGGAATGTGATATCACATTGTAGTTTTATAATTTTGTGGTTGAACTTTTCGAATTTACGACTATCATTGAGTTCGATGTTGTATTTGGTCTTTAACTTATGAAAGAAGGTTACAATATTTGTAATCCTGAGTAACCAAATAACAGCTGCTAACATATTGATAGAGGTAAAACAGATCTTGTGAGTTCAACTCGTGCACTTGTACGTTACCAGCTGACGAAGATACTGGTTTGATCGTAATGGGATTAAAACAAAAGTACATGTATTACAGCAAAACTTCTTGTTGCAATCTTTCGAGTGTATTGTCTACGCGTTTCGGCCCATTCCTTCTGGCCGTCATCAGGACAAGGTTAATACATTAAGGCATCACCATGCAATTATTGCAATAAACACCAAATGAAACCGTCAAATACGTGGTTTCAGCTGCGCCTAATTGTAACGCTATTGAGTCCCATTTTCCAAAGATCACTGATCCATGGCTACTAGATATAAGCATTACCGATACCAAGACATGAAATGCTTCATTCTCTTAAAGTCAACAAATCGCCGGGCTGTGATTCTCCTTTTTCTCGACTTCTGCGTCAGGCTGCAATGATCCCATCAGAACCTATCACTCTTCCTATCCTATCTCTTTCTTTGCTGTTGTTGTTCCTTCTCAATAGAATTTGGATTTCGCCGCGGATCATCTACTTTATGCGCTACTGTCCAATTACACAACTTCTCAACATCTAATTTGGATCATGAAGATTTATTAGAAGTGGAAGTAATATCGTTTAATCTCATCAGAACATTTGACCGCAAACAGCACTAGAAATTGTTCGCATATCTGACATTGAAATACTTTCCAACACAATTTTTAGAACGGTTGGCTGATGATTTCAAAGATCGATATCAACGAGTTTGTTTGAAACATGTAGCACAGCAATTTCCGTCAAGTGACTTCTGGCGTTCCTCATGGGTGTATAATATCCCCGCATATATTTGCCGCTTACATGGGCTCTTTAAAATCATTCTCCTCAAGTGCGCGAGTGATGCTTTAATTTCACTTCTTCTCTCTACGATGATGATGTAAGCCATGCCATTCAACTCGAAGCAACCAGCATATAAAGTTGGTATGATATTCATGGTCTAATATTAAATGAGCGGAAGTCAAAAGTGGTGATCGGCGAAAAGTGAAATAGTTGTGTTGTGGATGCTTCAATTTGAACATCTGAATTGCTTTGATGTATAATTCTCAGGAGTTTTAAAATCTGGAAGAAATGTACTGAGCAATGAAAGTTGAGATGTTGATTACCTTGTTGTTGAAGCAATTACAAGTCTTTTCTGGTATTGAGAGGAGGTTGCACCCCTTTTCCACAAGCGCCATTGTCGAAATAGATATTCGCATGCTTAATTTTCCTTGCAGAAATCTAAAAGAATGATCAATATATTGATGAATACCTTGAATTTTGTGATAACTGAAAAGTATTTTTTATATTTAGTGATACATGTATTAAATGTAAAGTCTGCATGTGCATAATCTCCCTGTTGTGGTCGTTTTGTCGACACAAATGATTTCAGGCAATGATATAATAGCAGATAGAAGTTTTGCCAAGTAAAAAGCAATTTAATCTTAACAATCAAAAATTTCAAAATGGAGATAGATGCTGCTGTTTTCAGTGCAATTCGATAAATTTATGAGAGAAACTGCATAAAGTTAATTAATTCAAGTTGTCTTTTAGCGAATTGTTGATGCTGAGATGTTGACTTCAATGTATTCAATATTTTTCAATATGACAAATGTCTTTATATGCTAAATAAAAAGTTGTCTTAACACGTAATCTATCGGTATTTAAACACTAAATTCATTGACAGCTGTAGACGCTGTGTTTCGTCTTACAAGGACTCACAAGTGCAGCTGGGAGCGGCATAAACTAACTTATAATGTCTAGAATCATAACAGTTTTGCTATGTTTTTTTCATACACAGCATAAGCGTGCGGCCTATAATCATGCGATGCTAAAGAGTGCATTCACTAGTTGACACGTGTCGCGTGATTCCACACCTCGTGTAATGGGAATAAAAATACAACAGGAAATCGTTCTTTCCCTGCGAATTTCATTTCTTTCCAGCATGTTCCACGAGTTCTGTTAGAATGAAGCACATTACACCACAGTAGCGGTCAATTCACGTCATTTACACCGACAGTTTTAATCATAGAAATCTGATTGATTTCAAGGATTAAGTTCCATAGCGAAGACGTTTCTGCTTTTCTGTGTTGAAGAACGAGTTTATTAAAATACCACCGGCGACACTGATGCAGTTGCTGAGATATCTATGATTTTGACGACCGTCCGTGGACCTCTTACAGCGTTGATATTTCTCGGACTGAAATACATATGTATATAACAGCATTCGTGTGCTGGCCATTACTGGAGGGTTGATCACACAGAAAGATAGCTATTGTTTGTCGACCATTATTGTGTTCAGCAGACGCTTATTGTGAATATAATAAACGGCTAAATGCGTACATGGTTCTTAATTATAGCTTAACTTCGTATAGAATTGTTCGATTTCAAAGCTATACCATTGAATTCACTGTCACTAGGCCCATTGTCTATCAATCAGCAAGATAAACTTATGGCTAAGTGTGAATGACTTATTATTCTAAAATCTTGGTGAAATTACATGAATTGCTAGATTTCTATGTCAGACAATAGAGAATAAAGTTGAATGTGGAGTGCGTATAACACTAGACGATAGCATAGACGGTGGTTATCTACTCACCAGCACAGCACTTTTGATAATGTGAGGGTAAGGAACTGTGGTGTAACCTACAATTGTCTACGGCGGCAAAAGAAATTAATGTTAGAACTGTTCAAGTGTGAGGATATGTTTCTATTCTGCGCCCGCAGGCGATAGATATGTGTCTCATGATACTAGAGTGGGATAATATACATGTGTATTTGTGCATATGAACACACATGAGCATATAACAATTGTAGTTAGGTTTACCGATCCTTGATCAATTATCCCATGCAGTTGATAACTTCTTAATGAATTGAACAGACATAATCAGTCAACAATCCAATATTACAAATGCTGATCATTGAATCATCTATTCATTTATGATTCTATCATTCATTCATATGGTTATTCCTTTATTTTGATACTTGCTTGCTCATTTGTCTTCATATTACTTTCTACAGATTATAGGAGGAAAATGTTCTGTTTACATCAGCTATTCAAACTTTTATTAAGTATGATTGTGTTTAAATGTGTTCATCCCAAGTGATTCGCTAAAATAGCAAAAACACCTACCGTGTCAATGGCGATGCACACCTGCTCCTTAGGGACGGTTACAGGTGGTTCTCTGAAAGTAACGCTTTCACATGACCCATTAGTCAGTTTTCCACCATAGAAATTGACAACAATAAAACCTCTAGAATGGAAATTAAGCTTCATGCAATGCACAATAACGGCACATAAATCGAACGCATTTTCACTTGCCAACGTCTGTATCATTTGGTTAGAATCAGTCACATGAGTAAATCGAAGGTTTTAATTGGTTCTTCATGCCCCAACTTAGTTCCCCCCGGATGTGCCGCGACCTTGAGTCAATTTCCATTCTAGCGAACTTCAGATAAACAGTTAATTTCTATGTTTTCCACCGATCAAAGTTATCATAAAGTCATCTTGAAATGCTTCCTCGGTAGCATTAATGCCGAAATCTGGACTTTTACGAGAGTAGACCATGATATTCACTTGAACACCATTCTCCTTTCTTGATGTGGCATATATTTGCTTCTCCTGGCATATACCGGCATACGCTTCAGCCAGCAGTCTGCAAGCAATTGTATGAGAATTTTCAGGGGCATCCGATGCATGAAAGCTAATGAGAGTAATCGTTTTTTGGGAGAAATTGCTATATTGGAGTTGGTGTTGCTGAAGATCATCCCAACATCAAATCAAATATAAAGTGAGTTTCATAAATAGTTGGAAATTACTTAAACTACAAGATTATAGGGATAACGCCACGCTTTCGCAACTATAATTTGAAGAATAAGTCTCCTATATGATATTAAACGCAGCTTTGTTAAATTTTGACCCAGTTAAAATACACTGTTAAACGATCGTAGGGTCCACATTCATAGGTCAGGAGAGTCACTATATAGGGACCATGAGATCCATGTTCTACATGCCATGCTAAATCGTCCTCTTTGATGGTCGAAAGGGTACGTGGCCATGTTGTTTAATAATTGTTATGAGATTTTACTAACAGTCTCTTAATGAATGCGTCAATTTAGTGTGCAAAATTTCTTGTAGAATGTTTGCAACTGAAAATTTTAAATGAAAATAGAAATTTTTGATTACCTTTCTAAGATTTTCCGTAATCTTACAGAACTGATCATTAAAACGGATCACCTATTTTTCGCTAAGTTCAATCGATTTCTTATGCCTTCCAGTCGTGTAGCACAACGAGAACTAGTAATCTCAGCTTTAAGGGAGCCATGATAGACTTGTTTCCACTGCTGCATTTGCTGAGCAGTGCTCAAAATATAAAATCGCTGAATTTAGAAATCGCAATTTTTCAGTAAGAAGACATGTGAGATAATAATAACATGCGAGACATGAGACATGTAAGACATATGATGATGAATCAGGCACGGGAAGAACGAGCATTTTCTGAGCTCTCTTTTGGTCATCAAAATCGGTGAACTAGGAAAAAGTCAGTGATATCGTGAGGTCAAACCATGACTCCTTTGGCTGAAAATGTTATTCTCTCCATTTCATCAAAATGTGCATGTTTGGCATCTTCAAAATCCTTGCGATGTAAGGAGTGCGAATATTTAAGTTTTGTTCTAATAAGTTCAATAGATCTTTTTCAAACTTCTTCAACATTTTTTCTCATTTCGCGCTAAAGTACACAAACAATCAAGGCAAGGTGACCGAAGGTTCAAAACAAAACTATTAACAATGGCATTTCTTTGTTCTCTCACAGTGAGTGCCGATTGTTTACCTTTTAAATTAATAGTAAAAATTGTTTACCTTTTCCTTAAATTTGTATTTGGCACATACATGCAGTATTATTCTCCATATTTGTCATTTCGAAAATTCGAATTCGAAAATATGATCTGAATTGAAAATATACATGTACATGTATCTCCACAGCTCCGTACATGTAATTACGGCAATAATAAAGTAGCTAGATATCCAGTGGATGATAATGATTCCACGAAGCTATGGTCAGAAATATTTTCCTGATGTGGGATCAATATGCATGATTTATGCATCACAGAATAATTAATCGCAGCATTCAATTACATATATAACAACAGAATAACTTTCAATATCTAATTTGCAAAGATCGCTGTGAAGTTGTCAGACCCGCCCTGATCTTAGCTTTCTGCAAGCATGCATACCTTCTCGGTACTCTCGGGAAATCGAAATCCCTACATTAAACGGCAAACCTTTTTTGTATAATAGGAATAACGAAAAAACCTAGCTAGGTGAGGTTTGAGGAACCTTCAGAATGAGGTTTTCTCAATCGATGGTACTAACAAAGAAAGGAGGAATATCAGAATGTTCACAATGGTTTTCATGTAATTCGGAGCAATACTTTCGGAGAAGTGGAGAGAGATCGCATTGCTCCCCCCCTAATGGATCTCGTTGCGCTTATGGGCCCTGTGTGATGAAAATAGCCAAAAAACGAAGACACAGTCATAGAACGATATCGGCCGATGATTTAAAAATGAACTCTGAAAGACTGCACCAAACGCTGTAAGTGGATGTGCAGAAAGCATGAACTCGCCCGAGATAAACACGACCGAGGTGCAAACATGAGTGGGATCCCTGTGAATTTCCCTTCACTCACTGTTTTTCGAGGAAGTTAGGGGAATCACTGTTATCTTCAGTAAAATCCTTCATAATCTAGCATCCGATTCATATTTCTGTTATTGGATATCTGCGCATCTATCGTCAACTATCCTGACATTCCTAAAATACTGATATATTTTACTTAATAGCTCTTGATTGTAATTAAAGGTCCAACGCCGAGTTTAAGCTGTATTTATCGTTCAGGAATATTTTAAATAAAACTGAGTGCTCAAGTGTTTCACAGGCGCACAAGGTGACAAAATGTTAAGAATTTCTGTTCCAATTGTTCCATCTGTTCCAAGGAATCAAGGAACGAAATAAGTCTTCAACAGAGAAGAAATTATATAATTTCAAAATACAGAATGATTCCATCACTAGAAACATTTTATCAAAGTTCAGACATTTAACATTCATAATTCGCAAATTTGGATAGCACTTGTATCATTTGTAGAATTGTCATGTAAGAAAAGCATGTTCGGAACATTTCATAGAGATGATTCGCTTTGAAAACTTAACTTGATATTTAAATAGTAAAACGATCAATATTTTGATAAGGCATCATGCAGAATTGAACATTGAGACTTTTACAAAAATCTAGATATAGTTGTCACTAAAAGGCGACATGCCTACAAATAAATAGAGGAAAGTATCCCTGGATTATGTGGCTGTTCGCAAGCTTTCTGAAATGACGACTTCTCAAAGCATTAGTAGTTCCCAGCGCACTGAGTAGAGAAAGAAGAAAAGAAAAAACTCCTCGCATTTGAAATGCTTTGCATATGAAAGCAGCAAGTGATTTCAAATCAGAGAGAGAGAGAGTAAGAAAGAGAGAGAGGGAGAGGAAGAGAAAGAGATGGATGGCTGAAATGAAAGGAAACATTGTGGAAAGGGTAGTAACTGCAACGAAGATAGTATGGATATAATATTGTATGGGAGTGTCCCTGAAAGATTGCAACAAACGCAAATAATTTTAGGTATTTTTTAAAATTTTTAAAGACTTAAAATGGCAAGAAGCCTTTCCTTGGCAATCTTTCTTTGAAGTGTGTTTATCATGGTTTTATTCTTCTAGTGCTGGAGTACTGCTGACCATTGTTGATTGAACTCATGATAGGGGATGAAACTGTGCTTGAATTGGTTTAGCGTAGGGTGCAAAAAACTTACTTGTGGTGATCACGGTGAATGCGACAATTTTCCAGACTTAACACAACATCGTCGATTAACATCTGTGCGACTTCTGAAAACAATTTCTATGCCCCAACCATGAACAATGCCTTTCAAGACTACACTCAGGAAGATTCGAACCTCAAGGAGGCGAAATTCCTCGACAATCATTCTTGCCAAAAATACTTGTGTTGATGTATGATTCTCATTTGTCACATTTCCTTAACATTTTCTTTGCTCTATGCGGTGCCTCATTGATTAAAATTATTTTGCTCGTTTTTGTCCGCTTGATTAGAATCACCACTCTGCAAATTTTGATTCTCATTCACTTGCAAAATACGATTACTTACCATGGCAAGAAGCCGTGAGGAAGACCATGTACGAAATGTTGGCAACAAAAGAGAGATTTCAGCCGCCGATGAGTGACCAAGACTCGAACAGGTCAGACAAAATGCAAAATGAGAGCTCTATCGACACCACAAGAGTGGCAGCTTGCTGATACATACCGCATGATCTAATAAAGGCTGTGGTTGCCATTATTTCGCACTTAAACAGCTGACGCGCGTAAAGATTTATGTAATTTGACCTGAAATACATATTTATGAAATATTAGATGTAAAATTTTGCTAAGCGCCACTCATCAGCGGTTCTACTGACTTGTTCAATGCTGAATATGCTTTTTCCCTGTAGCCGTTTAAGACTGCTAATAAGTTTGGATGAGTTAGTGGTTTACAATGAACTGTAGACAAATCCATCAGACCAACAAGTGACAGCAGAAATAATTGGAGCAGTTGAGCCATTGTCTGAGCTTCAAAACTGGAATAAAATATAAGTAGAATTGCTTCAGTAAACCCAACCGAATGATTTGCACCTCGCTGACAATGTCTATTTATTTGATAATCGGGCTTGATATTAATCTCCGATTCGATCATAGGTTTTTAACCAATCATCAAGAGTGGTGCCTTGGATAGGCTGCATTGCTTGATTGAATGCGAATGTTAGCGGATAAGGATTGGCGGTGCATATCCAGTTCTGTGAATTATAGTTTGCGGCTGTGTTTAAATGCTACCTGAACCACCCTGCAGCTAGGGGTACAGCTGTCATCTTTTCAAGCGGATGCTGCTAATTCTCGAGATATTCACAATTTACAGCCCAAATGAAAGCTCAATAAATAGCTGATCTTAGGTTGGGTCTTGGGTTCACTCTTGGGTTTTGTGTAGTCTTGGGGGGCACCCAAGAAACTTGGGGTGCGGACCCAAGAGCTTGGTTACCCTCCCCAAGAGTGAAAACATAAGAGTAAAGAAATTGACAATGAATGATCATTTGCGGTTTTCTTGGAAAAATTCTGCCTAAGTATATGACCACATCATGTCATAGCAAGTCATCTATAAGCTTGCATGCATGTACATGTAAATATGCAACCTACTTCTACCACACGATTGGTCTTTCTATGATAAAACTGTGCTATCATCAACTTTGATGTAGACCTGTCGTAAATGTCTATCTGATAGTTTGTTTAATTAGCTTTCAAACTATGCTTTGATTACCTATGTCTTCCTTGTGAATTTAATCCATTAAACTAGATGTAATGCACATTGTGTTAGACAGAATTTTGTATATATCATTTGAAATAAAACAAATAATACATGAAAAATGCAATGCATTAAACCAATACCTGTAACACGCTTATGCTGTTAAATTGGTTGCCTACAACAATTCGTAGATAACTTGCTTCATATAGCCTCTTGCCCTGAAAGTTAAAAAACTTCTGCCTATATTGTTTATTCAACTATTAGTCTACATGTATTAGAAATAGAAAGATATCGGTATCATTTAATGCAATGACATTCTTTGATTATTGCTTCTTACGATTAGTGAAAATATCTCTATATCTACATTTGTGCCATTTTCATCATATACGAGGCCTATGTTATGTGTGTTTCGTTTCTCGATTAGACATCTAGACAAGGAATGTAGCTGAGTGAAGCATGTTGTTCTAATTAGGAAATTATTAGGCTGTAGACGTAAGCAGGGTTGATGATATTAAGCCCAGAGATAACCTATGCCGATAATTAAAACTTTTAGCTGAATACAGTCAATTTCGGTTAATTCGATATTCATTGGACTAGATGAGAATATCGAATTATCCGAGATATCGAATTATCCGATTCTACTGAAATTTGAAGTGTAATTATGGAAATCCTATTTTTGCTAAGGTTATTTTGAATTATTTTCATAAAATGAATAGATAGACCCCGTATAAACTCGCATTCATCCATAAATGTACATCCATTGTACATGTACATGTACTTGTAAAATGATATGGGTTTTTACTTTTACATTTATAGGAACTTTTATTATTACTCCACACTGCTTTGCTTTGTTTTTGACTGTCTCAGGAAGCTGTAGAATTGGACGCAAAGCGTCAAACAAATTTTGGAAATCTGTTGTTTCATCCTCTTCTTCACTCACGTCAGGCGAATGAATTTCGAAACCAGCTTTCTTGAAACCATTGATGATGGTTTCCGGTTTCACTTTTTTCCAACCGTCGCGCAGCATGATCATGGAATGATACAAATTGATTTGAAAGTCTGATGATTTTTCGTGAGCAATGAGACGACGTAAAGCCAATTGTTGTCGATAGAAGAGCTTCAAGTTTTTAATCACGCCCTGATCCATCCTCCATCGGTTGAGTTTTTGAGGTCGTATTCGGGGGTAAAAAGAAGAGTTCAATGTTTTTCAAAGCTGTGAGTTTGGGGTGAGCAGCACAATCGTCAAGGATAAGGGCCACTTTGCGATTCAATTTTTTGTCCCATTTTGTTATCCACTCTTCAGACAAAGCGCTTGTCATCCACGCTTTTTTATTTGACCTGTACATGTCAATAGGAAGTTGTTTAACATCCTTGAAACAACGCGGTTTGTCATACCGCCCGATCATGAATAAAGGAAGTTTCTCTCCTGTCATACTCACGCCAACAAGTATGGTCACACGCTCCTTTGCTCGTTTACCACCTCGAACATCTTCATGCTTGAAAGCCATGGTTTGATCTGGCAAGGCTTTCCAGAAGAAACTTGTCTCGTCGACATTGAAAATATCATACGAATCGAATTTCTTCAAAATCTCCTGCAGACTACCGTTGACCAATCGTTGACGAGATTCATATCGACACTGGCTGATTCACCGGTCACTTTCTTGGATTTTATTCCATGGAGAACTTTCCATCTCGATATCCATGACATTGAAAGTGGATTACAATCACTTCCAATTAGTTTGAGAAAATTCGTTTGCTTTCGCAAGTAGCATGTCACCGTTAATCAAAATGTTTGCTGACCTCTTTTCTTTAAACCAGGTAAGAAGAGCCTCATCCACACAGTCGTATTTGCAAAGACGCAGTCTCCTTTTGTTCGTCGAATTGTCGTGCTTCATTGCTTCTGTAATCTGATCTTTGTTCTTTATTAATGTTGCCAGCGTAGATTGTTTGAGGGAAAAGCGCTCACAGATTGTCTTTTGCTTCATTCCTGGATTGGCGTTCACATATCGAAGGATCTCTTGTTTTTCAGCTAATGACTTGCAGCTGTACTTCATCTTGAGATATGAATGAAATTAATCCTGATTCAGTGAGTTTAAGATCAATGATTCTGCTTTTGAAATTCAAATGCAATCATAGAAATCAAAAGCCACCCTCTCTCTCTCTCTCTCTCTCTCTCTCTCTCTCTCTCTCTCTCTCTCTCTCTCTCTCTCTCTCTCTCTCTCTCTCTCTCTCTCTCGCTCTCTCTCTCTCTCTTCTCTCTCTCTCTCTTCTCTCTCTCTCTCTCTCTCTCTCTCTCTCTCTCTCTCTCTCTCTCTCTCTCTCTCTCTCTCTCTCTCTCTCCTTAAGCTCAACTATAAGCCAGCCTATCGATTGCTATGATTAATCAATCGCAAAAGCGACCGATGTAAAATTGTAATAGATATTTTTGATATTACAAAAGACGCTTTCCCAGTGAGAGCCTTTCATGTTTTAAATTGAATGACCTCTTGACTGCAGCGAATTTCACTGAAAGAAATCTGACTCCGTTTATCGAATTAATGATGTGCATTTCTCTTATGGTGCAAAATTTCTTATCGATTTAACCGAAATATCGAATAAACCGAACAAAAACTACCTTAGTGCTTTGCAAAAAGGGTGGGGACTTGGCTAATCTATCGAATTAACCGAAAAATCGAATTATCCGGTACTGACTGTATTAATATGGCCTCAATTCCGCAATAACAAATTCATGTAATAAATAGTAATTAATATGAACATTAGATACATATTAATTGGATAGCAATATATACAATATGGTATGATTCAAAATATCTGCATGCAGTTTTAAATCTCAATCAAAATTCCAAGCATGTTCTGGAAATTGTTGATCCACTTCATTGGAGAAATAGCCACTCATGGGTCCAATCTTGGCGGTACCCCAAGATTTAACCAAGAATCACCTCCTAAAATCGAAGAAATCTGCATCCTAAAGCGCGACACACTAGAATTTTAGGAGGTTGCGTGAAATAGAATGCTGACATACTAAAGAGAACAATAACACTAGTGCGCTAGCCTCCTAAAACGCTTGGCTTTAGGATTTTTTTATTAGTTACGAATAGTGTCTCGCTTCAGTGTGTGATTTAGGAGGTCCTGGTTTAGAGTGTAGGTACATAACAAAATCAGCATTAATTGTAAATCCCCAGTATGAATGCAGCTTCGATTTTATTAAATGAACACTTGTTGTCGTAGTGCCATATGTGAGATTTGCAATTATCCACTGTTTTGGCGAAATTTGACTGATAAAGATGCCAAAACAGAGAATAGCATTTTACGAGCCTTCGAGTCACTGATTGCATGGAAAGATAATATTTTATAGAATTATGTTCGATGGGTGACTATTGCTACAAGACTCAGCCTCATGAATAATAGTACTTTCTCTTGTTTGATCATGTCACAAAACAGGGAAGAAGACCAAAATGTCATAATCAAAGAATGATCATAATGAAGTCTAACATGACACGTAAAAGATCGGCATTATTCAGATCAAAATTATTCTTTATTTAATGAATCATAAAATTCAAAATCGCACCAAAGAAAATTGAACTAATTAGCATGCATCACATTAAATTCCTAAAGTGCAGTATGATTCTAGACATTTATGATCTCATCACACTATTGCCGTATTGAATAAAAATTTTATTTCTGCTACCGAATTTTCTAATACATTTTCTGAGACTACCTCTATACCTCTATGCTAGGTGAATCACCATGTGCATCCTTGAGTTCTCCCCATTCAGTAACTGGTAGTTCTCTTTCCATCTATCTCGAATTTGTGCATCATCCATCAAAACCTTCACGTCACCATTTTTCACTTATTCTGCCTATTGATTCCATCCATTTCTGTTTTGCTACACGGATCGTCTTCTGTTTTCTATCTTTATTTTCCCAGCTATTATATACCTAGATCCTCAATCGCTGTACTCTTGGCTTTCGCCACCGCTCGCTTTGCATCTTTGATTGCTTTCTTGCACGTCTCGATGATTTCCTTACACCTCTTCAGATGCATCTTTCTTTCGCTCCTTCTTCTCTCTGGCAGCCTTCTCATCCTACCACCACATATATTCCACCTTTACCCGTTTTCCTGATGTGACTCCTACCACTTCTTTACCGTTTCTTTCATTACAGTGCTTTAGGCCATCCATGACTTTTCTTTTTCACGTAACTCTTCCTTGACTTTTTGGACCAACTACTCCCTGTGGCCCTCAGAATTCAACTTCCACCAAGAACTTTCCTATACTTTTACTGGTTTTCGTCTTTCTTTCGTTTGTAGTACAGTTCTACATATCAATAGCTTGTGTTGTTTGGTCACAGCTTCTTTGGGTGCATGAAAATCTCGCACTCTGCACTCTCTGCACTTCCTTTCTCTTGCACCGCTGCTATAAGTAGCTTGCCGTGCAAGCCTTTTCTTGAGATAAGCATTGGTAACCGCTAATAAGCTAGCTTCTTCAACCTCGCCCGCTCTTGATAAGGTAGCCGCACGTAGCTCATTTCTCGCAGCTCTAAGGCGATATTGCTGCGAATCGCTGCCGGGGTCTGCCCTAGCCCTATTCGGGGTTAAATCTATCCGCATTATCATCATGAAGTTTGGCATGCATTTCTGCAGCCGGATACCGCTCCTGCCACCAAGCTCATTTTTCGATGAGGAAAACTAGATGCGAAGGACCTGCAAAGGCTAGCGAGCATCACCGGCCTGGGTCTGAATTTGGAGCTTCATTTCTTAGCCTTTGCCTGATGAGGCACAACCTGCAAGGCAGCAGGTGGCTTGGATTCAGAGTTCCCTCTGTTAAGTAAGTTTGATTTTCCTGTTGCCCTTCGCTCAACGGCGAGCCGTGTTGTTAGAGATAGCCAGGGGGCACGTGAAATAATAGTCGGCTGATATCTCGAGGCTTTTCTTCACCAACAGCTACGAAATCTGCCCTCCATGATAAAATTCTCTTGTGGGATCTTATTTCAAAGTCCCATAATATCTTGACTAATTCCGCTTCAACTATTGGCTGTGGGACGGTCTGCCAACACGTTGGCATCGCACTGTAAGCATATGTCTCTATGTATTTGTCTGGTAACCTTACTGTGACGCTTTGGATATTCGTTTAGTTCCAACCTAAAGTAATCCTGTAACTATGCTCTCGAGTGGAAATCAAGGATGCGGAGCCCCATCATTTTGATGGGACTCCGACTCCGGGTGGCAAGTATATAAAGCCTAGTTTTTTGAAAAATTCACTGGTAGCCTACATCATAGATCATTATAGGCTTACCTGAACCTATCTTTTGTGATAATTGCTGTATCAATTATCAATTATTTTCGATGAAAGTTGATCAAATGTCGCTTTAAGTTGGATGCATGTGACTCGGCTCCTCTCATCTTGTTGATGTGTGCTTCACACGGTATTTCTCCAGTCTCTACCAGGCAGGAAAGGCATCCATCCTTCTCCAAAAAATATGCACACTTTCGATTTTAATATGCGCTTTGGAGGAGAGATCACTCACGATTAACGTGAGGGTAAGAGGTAATGTTCTCAAACAAACTAGTATTTCATTTTTGTCTCTGATGTGACCTTTGGCGCGTAGGTGTGATCGAGGCTAGGAGGGCTTGTCTTCTCTACTAAATCACCGAGTGAAAAGGCAATCCTTTTTTCACTATCACGGTTCATTCCCTCAACTATTGCAAGATTTGCATGTACTGCTGTCTCTGTACTTTTGTTTGACGGAGAAAGTTGACATCAAGACAGTGACAGCTATGCATGCACGAGGATAAATAATTTGTTTGCATTATATTTCGGGTCTAATTATAGGCCGGAGTCCGGATTCTTATCATTTGATAGAACTCCGACTGCAGCAGAAATGATAGGACTCCGGGACTGAGACTCCGACTCCGCATCCCTAGTGGAAATGACTTTCTGACTTAATTATACATTATGCAGGGTATTCGGTCAATGTTCTTATTATATACGATTAAGCATGCACAGGAGTTTGATTAATGAAATGTTGGATTTTATGACATGCTACTAACAAATCATTAGCAGTATGCAAATCATGCAATTTTAAGTTCTCATGGTTAAGTGCTTAGAGCTAAATCTTGAGGAATTTGCATTATGATGACCCAGATGACATTCATCATCAAAAATGGACACCAAATTTTTCATCCAAGCGTCACTTTGGTGCCAACAGTTCGGTATTCGGACCGGAATTTTATATTTTTTATCAACAGCATTTTATTTGAACAACTTTAAAACAAGAGCTTGAACAATGTTCTTGAGCTGTTATAGTATCTATCTTAAGTCAATGGCAAAACAATGCACGACTACCAAATGACTTAAACATGTTCTAACTAACGGTGCAAGAAACTTGTAGCAGACAGATTGTAGCCAATAGGGCAAAAGTGAAAAGATATCAGTAATATGAAATGAGAAGCTTTGCATCATGTAGCACATAATTTGTCATTGCATTCTGAATCCTCACATTTACTGCAGGCTTTTCCCGAAATGTAGGGTACATCTGGAGTAAGATTTCCTCTGAAAGTAAAAGAAAAACATCTTTCATATTTCGAAGTGTAAATTAGACAGAAGACATACACATGCATTGAAAGTAAAGTAAGATGACAGTTGCAGATCACTTTTAAATGAAACTTGTAGATTTGCAATTTTTCTCTTTTACCCACGGGGTACCTGTTTTAATTTTGTTATTGCTCAAGCACTGTAATAGCCGCAACTCGAATTTTTTGTGATTTCTAGTGTCTTCGTATTTCAGATATTATTTTGCCCAGGAACATCAGAAATGTGACCGCTATGTTAAGGCATGTATTGATACTCGAGATTGTTTGTCGATTTCTTACAAAAGAAAATTCAGCATCTTAATCAATTCAATTTAAATTTTCATTAACCCAGCACTTAATACATTGTACTTAGACCCACCGCAACGATCTACTGCATAAATGCTTCATCGATTTTTGAGGGGAGCATGTTGATTCTATGTTTTTTTTGTGAAATTTCAACGAGAAGCGCTGTTTTCGTTAGAGAAGTAACTTGTCAAAGTTGAGGCAATGGAAAAGTGAAAATATTACCCGCAGTTTTTGCTGTGTGACAACGATGCGTGAAAGAAAGTGATGAGTTTTATCGTTTCAAATGAAAGCAAAGGAATAGGAAAATATTTTAAAATCATTTTCTAAATAGCTTAAGGCACTGTATCCTATGAACACAATACAAGAGCATATAAGTCAGCCAGTGAATCCTATTTTCTATCATTGGATGCTACAGAGGTGAATATGGAGGTTCATAATGCTTTGAAGAAATTGAGTTGCTGTCAGCAAATAGGCAAGAGGATATAAACATGCAATTTAGTGAACTTACAAAAAACATGCTATCGACATTACAGGCTTATTTCACAAATCAAAATGGCTTTGAAGATGTTCACACGCTTGTCAGGTTGTTCATGTGAAATAAACGATAGAAAATGCTGGATTAGTAAAAAAAATAAAAGCAAACAATTAATTAAGCACGATGCTATTTTGCCCTTGAAATTTTCTAAAAACATGTTTTTAAACAGTGGAATTACTGATATTCTCCCATACATATCACTACTAACATGTCTTTTTTGACACACCCACACCACACTTCGGGGACATCATCCGTCAATCAATGTTAACTAGACAATTAAATGTAATATGCTCAATATGCTTACTTCTCTATAATGCTATTACAAATGTTGCAATAAGTAAGCAAAACTTTCTTCGCACAGCACACATGCTTTCTACAAGATATACGAACTGCATAGGTTACATTTTTAAATTTCTTAAGGAGGCACTTTTTGCGCTTGCGCATAGTAAATGTGGGCTACAACGGCAGTTCTATTATCACACATTCGACGTTTTTAGAACATGATTCTTTTAGAAGCAAGAAATAAAAATCGCGACGAGTAATATGAGAATTATTGACATTTCTGTCATTCATCAAAGAATTCAATGCACACAAATCGGAAATGCTATAGAGCACAGCGAAAGGCCATCTTCTGGTTTGGCATCGTGTTGTCAGCTGCCTTAGCATTCGATTAACCGCATCGACCTCTGACTTTGCACGGTAATAAAATTAGACAGCACCAGGCTTCTTCTTCTTTGATCTTTCATCAGCGGAAACACTCTGGTGCGAGGAATTCAACAGTGCTGACAACTTTTTCCCTTTTTTTAATTTCTTATCAGGTTGGATTGCTTTGTTTTTAGAAATGAAGAAGCGTGAGTCAAAGAGGCATGCATGAATCTTGGTGACATGTGACAAATTTGACACACCATCTGTTCTGAAGCCTGGTTGCACCGGTATTAGCAGTGACTTATTACTTTTATGATCTAAAACGCATACTCTGGGACTTCAATTGATGGCATAGCCACCTAATATGAACATTGAATATTTAAGATGGTATTTATTAGATGCACATATCTTTATAAGGCCCAGGACGACATGAAATTTATGGAACTGAAACCACAATAGTTTTAGGATATTCTAATGGAGATTCTGGAAACGATCACGCTAAATAAAAAGCGGAAAGTAAGAAAGAATTGGTAGACCTCGTGTCACGTGCATGGGCATTGCTCACTCGCTCAGATTCATTCGAACCCGCGCATAGGCTTCATATTCAGAATTACATGTAAGTAAATATGTAACAAGGACTCAATTTAAGCTTTTAAGTTAAAAATACAAATGTTAGTTATCCACCATGAAAGCCGAACTGGTTGCCTCTTGCACATACGCACCACAGAACACTTTATAATTGTCTTATCGATTGAGAATTCGGTTGCAGCCTACTAGTCTGAAAGGTTCTATCAGACTCATGCCTGATCACAACACATGTCGGCCTGCTGGACACACAGAATACATGCATTCTTCGGGATAGAGTTTATATTTACTCGTAAAATCAAAAATGATCAGGCTTTCTCTCCCTTTCTCTTTTTGGTCAAGAGCTTCAGCTCCCTGGCTTTCGTCGATGAGATGGTGCTCTGTCCGAGCGCTTCGAAAGTGCTGCGTATATGTGACACTAGAGAGAATATATATTCGAATGCCAAACACACAAAATCAAAGTTCAACTTTCAGCTCTTGCAGCCAAATTCTATAGTCAACATCAGGATTGCGAAGGAGATGCAGGTCACCAGGAGATCTATGGACTCCGTATTGCGAGATGATGTGTTCCACTGTTCGAGCTGGATGACCACAAGCACAGGACAATAGTCGAAAATCTCATCGCTGGAGGATGGAGGCCACGCGTGCGGTGGTGGAACGGAGTTGTTTGAGGGTGGAGAAATACCTGCGAGGACCGGAAGGAAGATCGCTTCGGTCGGGCACAGAGAGCCTGTGATGATCCTCATTGTCTCGTTGAGCGTTGAGTCGATGATCCTTGTATGAGCACTGCGACATCACACTGGAAATGCGTACTCGGCCGTACTGTACAGATAGAATGAACAGCCGCGATGAATTATTGTTTTCACCTACATTATATTGACAGTCATAGAGTGTCCACATGTAAACCTACAGAGGATACTGAATTTCTTTATCAATTTTCTCACTTTTTATCATAATGGTCACTGATAAAGGGTACAATGAAAGGCAGGTTGTTATCTCGGTTTCTTATCTTCTCTCTTCTTCTTAATTTCCTAAATTTTTAATTAAATTTTTCTTAAATTTTGAGTTCTTTCTACTTCACTATATCCGCTATTTTTGATAATGGTATGAGTAGTACAGATAAAGTTGTCACTCCGGCGTCGAGATGAAACGTGACTTTTGAGTTCCACAACATATGAAAAAGATTTTTAGATGCTGAAAAGAGATGCTCGACAGAAACACAAGCAGAGAAAAGAGAGAAACACAAGCTATGGTATCAGTTTCAGAAATGACGGATATAATGAGGTAGAAATAACTCATGACATAACTCAAAATAGTGAAACTACGAATAAAACAGACAAATATCATAATAGCAAGGTGCCTTTCATGTTACCTTTTATCTGTGATAATTTCGATAAAAAATTGAGAAAATTGTTTAATTTGAAGCAACTTCTCCCTGTTATCAGCTTGTAGAGAAAATTCAAAATAAGAAAATTCACCCGAACGTTTTCGGCCATTCTCTTCAAGGATGTGCATGGCAATGAACTAACAAAGAGAGATGAGAGATGGAATGATGTTAAGCGAATGCACATACGTCATGGACGTGTCTACAATCATGTCATGTGATTTACAAAGATCTACATTCAACCGGTGTCTAACATTCTACTCATTAATATATAAGCAATAAGATCATGCAATCTTAAAAGCCGAAAGTTAATAAGTTATCGAAAACTTAGAAAATAGAATAAATCCAATACAGACAATGAAAGCTAAAAGTAAAGGCACAAAGAAATCACATAATCCCTCTGCACTGTAAATGCCTCGCCACCAAAGTAGCCACTAACTCACCACGAAACATTGGCAACAAAAGTGAACACCAGAAAGCACGAGTGACGAACACTAGCCACGAACTAATGCGGCTGTTAAACATTATCATGACACGCCCTATTGTCGGTAATTTCTGCCGAATTTGTAGCGAGTGGGGGCGTGAGTTAATGCAATTCCTTCATTCCTTTTGGCTCGCTTCATAGTAAAATGCATGGCCACGCACAATTTCGCAGTTGAGACTACACTACAGATTTCACTACATAAGTAGACTACGGATGCCGAATATTTTGCAATTGGAAAGGATTCATTAAATAGCTTTACCTGTAATTATTAACTAGCATTTCCACCTGATCAATTAATTTTTGTCTATTCCGAGCTATGTAATCATCAATGATGCTTTTACCATTGATACTTGAGAGACGAGGACTGAAATAAACGGTACCAGAAAGACTATCAGCAGATGCATAGAAAGCAAATTTATTCGTACACGAAATTTTATTTTCATTGTAAAGGTTTCATATAATTCCAAATGATATAAGAAATAAGAAGAAATAATTTTTATTTATCAGACAATTGAAAATCACAAAGGTTCATCAGCCTTCGCACAAGTAAGAAAGTTAAAGACAACATTGCTTGGTAATATCAAAGGATAGAATTCTAATCTATAAAGCAGTTATTGATGTGTGCAGTAACAAAGGGAATGAACGTTGAAAAACTCCGCTTAGTGCAAGAGCTTGGCTGAATTAGCCTTCCAGTTCGATTAGATCGTTGTGGGATGATGTCATGCAGGGAGTGGTCACAATCATGCTTGGCTTTTTCTAATAGGCGGACTGCAGCTTCAATACGCCGATCTCGAAGGCATTTGAATTTGCCACATGTACATTCACTCGAAGATTTGACTCGACAAATTAATCTGTGTGCTCGTTTCTGCAAGCGATTTAGTTTTTCTTCAAGACGAGTAGGAAGCACAACGAATGCTTGAGAACCATACTCTAGCTCAGATCTAATGAGACCAAAATAGACAGTTTTGAGGTCGTTGTCGGACAAGATTGGTCGCAATACTCGCATAGCGTACATTTTCCTCGAAGCAGATCTCACAGAAGTCTCAATGTGAGCATCCCACTTTAGGCGGTCGTTGATTGTTAATCCAAGGATTCTAGCTTCACTCACGACCATCATACCTGGAATTGCAACAGGTGCTACAAGAGATGATTTTGTTATAAACATAGTTTTGCTCTTTCGGATGTTAAGTCTCAGTCCTTTATCGGCAGACCACGAAACCATGTTATTATGCTCAGAAATTACATTTGAATCGCCCGACATTTCAACTGGGATCGCAAAAGTAGTGTCGTCAATGTATTTCACAATGAAGCAGGACTGATGAGCTTTACGGAGAACAGAGCCCTGAGGCACTCCTGACGTTACCGGGATTGACCCACTTACTACGTCCTTGATACGAGTAGCTTGGTGGCGATTTGTAAGATAATCTGCTGTCCACGCTATGAAATCTGCAGGGCACTTCAAATCTATAAGTCGCTGTATGACAAAATGATGTCCAAGTGAATCGAAGGCCTTCGAATAATCGTATGGAAGCAATTTAACTCCTGCAATTCCTATTTTATCGAGTGTCTTCGTCACAAAATCAAGAAGCTGAATATTTGCGCAGGTTGTTGATGATCCAGGTTTCGAGCCGAATTGAGGATTCCCAAAATGCTTGATAAGCAATGATCGCAGGCTAGAATTCAAAACGAAGTGTTCAAGAATTTTGGATGGGACGGGAAGGAGAGATATTGATCTGAGGTCGCTGACAGACAGTCGTGATATTTTCGGAATTGGAATGATGTGACTTAACTTCCACGGCGTTGGGAAACGACAATGCAGCACCGATAAATTGAAAATATGGGTGAGGGGACCAGCAAGAACAGAGGCAGCATACTTGTAAATACGCGTATGAACACCATCACTCCCAGCAGCCTTGTTGCCATCTAGACCTCGAAATTTTCTTTCAACCTCATCAACCGTAATTACCACATCCCAAGTGGCTGCTGTAGCTGTTGGTTCAGATGCTATTCGAAGCACACGATCATCCTTTTCAGAAAAGAAGCTCTTAAATGTCACATTAATATGCTCTGCAGCAGCTTGAATGGATGGGAAGCTAGAATAAAGCTGTTCTATTGAACTATCACGTTTTGAGCCGATAACAGAATTTGTCGTTCTCCATAGATCAACAGAACTCCTGGCTGCTCTCCGAGACCAATTGACCTTGGCTTTACATACAGCTGGATGATTTAGATTTCGCTTTCCAGTATTCATCGTTTTTGTATCGCAAGCTTTGCAAAAGGGGTTTGTCTGAGTTGGTCATCAGTACATTGGATTTTGGAATACAAGTTGCGATGCACCACTGCAAGTATTCATGAAAAAGAGCACATTTTTCGTCAAGGTTTAGGTTTGAAAGATAAAAAGGGGTCCAATTTATGTTAATAAGGAAAGTCACAAGACGATCAAGATTGTGTGGTCGAAAACGTACGTCGTGCGATAGTGCGAATTGGCAGGTGATGAAAAGAATTTGGGAGAGAGACGGAGTTGTGGTCTGAGGTAGATATTGGGGCTCCAACTGTAACTTCCACAAGGGAAGCGATCAGGCATGACGAAATCATGAGAAGGTCAAGCGTTGCGGTGCCCCTTGTAGGCTCCATTACGAGGTTCACAAGATCTAAGTTGTCCTCAATATCCCTCGTGGGTAGTCTGTTGAAATCGCCACACACCACCAAATCAAAATTTGCGTAAACCGAAAGCGTTGAATCGCATTGCATAATAATGTAGTCAATAAGTAGGTTCTTGTGAGTAATGACGACACTAGGAGGGAGGTATAAGCTTACCAGGATCAACTTGCAGGTGAGGATTGCAATCCAGAGTGAGTTCGTTTTGGATGGAGAGGACGAGGGAAAAATATGAAACGACAGGAATTTCTTTGACAACCAGACACAAACTCCTCCTCCCTTACGTCCGTCGCGATCATCACGGTAAATATTGTAATTGGCTAAATCAAGCAAGCCATCATCAATGTCTTTATGAAGCCACGATTCTGTTGCAATAAATATATCTGCATCAAATTGCGATACAGTAGTGCGAATGAAGTCAATTTTTGGGAGTCAACATTGGCTAAAAGAATTGAGGGTAAGGGACGGGAAATGGACGATTGAGCTGTTCGAAAACCCGTCCTGAAAACTCTTCAGCGAGGTTCGCATGACTACCTCATCTCTGAAGATAACGACGTCCTCACCAAGTTCCTTGCGATGCTTCAATTCCCTCAGTAACATCTTATGTTGCTGCAGTTGACAGGCGTTCGGTCTGGGTTTATAAAGACATTTCTATAATTATGATGAGACCTCAAGTTCCGCGCCTTCCTTATAACATCCGCTTGAATTCAAAAGCAGGAAAGCATACCTTCAACAACCTACGCGAAGAATTGCCACCTCTCCCAATCCTTTGAACATGGAGCCGATCGGTGAGTGGTAGGTCCAAGACCCGAAAAATCTCTCTACACTGTCTCAAGTCATCCTCTCTCCTATCATCCAACGATCCTTTTTCCACCAGATCAAGCCCAGAAATAATTACATTATTTCGTCGCTGGATTCTTTGTTCGATTTCAGCAGCCATACTTGACATCATCTCTTGTTGATCAGCCTGGCATCTCTGCAGTTCGAGCTCAAGTCGTTCATTATTCAGTCTCAGCACTGACAGGTCATCTGACAGCTTTGTGAGCTTGTCAAGGATACAAGATTTTCCATCCTTCACCTTTTCTTCTGATGGAAGAAATTTCACTGATATCTAAAGTCTTGCTTGCTCTACTCTTCGTCAAAAGTATTGCTTGAATAAGTTCGTTCTTGTTTATAGAGTTCTTCCTGGAAAGTAACTCCGTCTCAGTCATCGCAAGTATATCATTTGGGTTTGCCATTCAGAAGAACAAAAGAAAATACTAGGGTGGAGAATCGAACCTGTCACGTTGAGTTGAAAGTCAAGACCTTTGCACACTCGACTATGTAGGACGCTCTTCCGTGACAGTCGGAGCTAATATTAGAATTTCACTAGCCTTCATGTGACCAACGCATGGAACTATCACCAGCAGACCGATGTAACACAAGTCACCACGGTCGAAGCAAAGAAGGCGAAAAATGCCAAGAGCGGGCACGCCAGCTGACCAAGGTAAATTCCAATTACTGAATGAGTTAGACGGAGATAAATGGATCACACAGATGCAAAAAACGATGAAATTTGGCCGCTGGAAACTAGAGAACGACAAAAACTGACAGAGAGATCAGAGACACAACGGAGCGACATCTGCACACTACGATGTGCAACATTGTAAAAAAATATACACAAATATTTCAGAAGTTCACATGATTATAGAATTATATGTAGTCCTTAGCAGGACTGATGAGCGTTGCCACAGGCAAACCAGGCAAAGTCAATTTTTTTCATAATATTTTCTCCCTTGATGAGCAGAGCCTCCAATATCTGCGGTTCTCTGAAGTTTCTGACTCATTTGACAACTTTAAAAGATTGTCTGGAATCCGTTGGCAGAACGAGAGGACGATTGGGAGACAGAATCAAGGAACATGTCCCAAAGTAGCATGTTGACGGCAAGAAGAAGGCAGGAGTGTCACCAATTACGAGACATTTAGTTTCCTTCTGCGTTTCGCCAACGGATCCCAGACAATCATTTGAAATTGTCAAACGAGTCAGAACCTTCAGAGAACTGTAGATATTGGAGGCTTTGCTCATCAAGAGAGACAAGCTTAGACTGTCAACCCAGAAGGATTATGTGATTTCTTTGTGCCTTGATTGTCTTCATTGTATTTATTTCTATTTTCTAAGTTTTCGATAACTTATTAACTTTCGGCTTTTAAGATTGCGTGATCTTATTGCTTATATATTAATGAGTAGAATGTTAGACACCGGTTGAATGTACATGTAGATCTTTATAAATCACATGACATGATTGTAGACACGTCCATGACGTATGTGCATTCGCTTAACATCATTCCATCTCTCATCTCTCTTTGTTAGTTCATTGACATGCACATCCTTGAAGAGAATGGCCGAAAACGTTCGGGTGAATTTTCTTATTTTGAATTTTCTCTACAAAATTGATTAAGAAATATCCTCTGTAGGTTTACAAGTGAACCGAACACGGTCCAAGCAGAATACCTCAAACCTCTCTCCAGCTCACAAAGCAAATGTAAATGTGATATATGTATAGATTAGGGATTCCAATCCTGGTATTGGGGTCTAATCCGGGACTGTCAATCCCGGGATTGAGATATTTGCAATATAGCTGCATTCCGTCTAAAGGAAGACAAATTGTCGCAGATAAAACTACCACAAATGCATCCACAATAGATACAGGCACTAAATACTTCAATATAATCGTCAACGCTACGTTTCCAATAATTCATTGATGAGGCCTTTTGAATAAAGGTTGACACTTAAATTTGAGTTTTTCATTTGACAAGGCGAACAGGATTTGGAAGCATGACCAAATGGAAGATCCGCATTAGCGAAGTATGCCTACACAACATCGGGATTAGGAAGCGAGCTAATCGTGGGATTGAGATCCTTAGGAGGCAAATTGCTTAATGGACACAGCCTATGATAATTGTTGTTAGCCACTGGCTAATTCAATCTCCGGATTGATTTGTTCAGGAAGAATTATTCTCATCTGACCACAGTTGTTATTCACAGCATTAGCTTAGCTAACGGTGAAAGGCACATAAAATATTCTTCAATCTCGCAATCCCGAGCTTGGGATTTTGGAATCTCAATGTGCCAGTGCAATGCATTGAGGAAATAGTTGTGATTTTGATTATCTTACCATTTTACTTATAACTATACAGTTGACATGTTTATATTTTGTCAGTCTCGATCCCAGGTCAGAGCTTGTAATCCCGAATGCCGGGATCAAGAAAAATTGGGATTTTTCGACCTAATCCCGGGTCTTCATTCTATCAATCCCGAATCTCAGGAAATTGCAGATTAGATTGAAAGTACAAAATCTAGGAATCCGCAACTGTATGTTACTCTCAACTTTGTCGTTATCAATCTGTGCATAAAGCGGAGAAAATTTGAGTCAACTTGTCAATTGCGATTTTGTAAGTAAACCGATTTATGGCAATTCCGACTCTCTGCTATCCCCGGTTCCTACATCCCGGTATCCCACATTATTAAAATACACATGTGCGTTGTCATAACATATTTACTATTTTGCTCAATTCCGGAATCCCCTGAAAGAGATTTTTCGGGATTGTGGAATCTCTCTCCTGTACAAATGATTAGATGACTTAAAAGGCGTGGGTAAATAATCATCACACATATAAGTATGCTGATGCAGCTGTATTGAATTAGTATGTAAATATTGAATTAGTAATTCAAAAAAAGATATGGAAGAGAATTCAAAAATCTATTCGGTTTCCACTATTGAAGCAGTAAAACATGTATGAATTACTGCCAAGGCATCAACGTGATTCTTAATAACCGTGCAGGAAAGCACAATATCAAAGAAAATTGGCAAAAGTAGTTATGAAATTGATCAGTACCCACCTCGGTGAATAGGTGCAGACAAAAAAGGTACCGCCGTCCTTCATTAAAGTTACTTTTGTTTGATGGCTCCGTTTTGTGATCTGTGTATTATACACAACTGGACAATAATGGAGAGCACATCCTACTCTATGAGATTCAGCCCAAATCATCTGTAAATGGAAAATTGAATTTTAGCCCTAACAATTTATTAACCAAACTTTCTTCATACTATACATTGAGAATCAAATTTTTGTGCATTTTTTGTCCATTACGGGGGTAGACGGACAGCCTCCGCTGGAAAGGGTTTGAACACCTGACCTCCTTCTCGATCCCATCAGGCACCCTCCGCCATCCGTTTGGTCAGCGGCGCTTATGTCCTGTCAACGCCAAGCGCTGGGCGGCGGCCAAGTAACCCAGCTAACCCAGTCTGGGGAGGGTAGTGGAACCCTGATGGAGTAAATGTCATCAAAGCTACTAGCATCCACGTTTTCCCACTGCCTTAATGGGCTGTCTGCTGTCTTGCAGTTGTGATTGGCTTCACAAAGACTATGGGACCACCCCAGACAGAAAAGGAATGTCGAAGGGAACTGGGGCCCCCACGACACTCATCATTGCTCCTAGTAAACAATCATGGTAAAAAAATGTCTCAAGGAAGAATACAGATAAACAGCGCAAATGGGCACCCTTTGTCTCAAAGGAGTTCCTCACTTGGTAGGAGGTCGTCGGTCACGTGGGGCGCCTCAGATCGTCATCAAGCTACCGCGTGGAAAAAACAAAAGACAAGAATCGGAACGTGGAACGTCCGTACTCTGCATCGAGCAGGTCACCTACATAACGTGATAAACGAAATGCGAAAAGCCAGATTGGACATCCTAGCTGTTAGTGAGGCTAGATGGACGCAATCGGACAAGGTCGTAGTGGACGATATGACTTTCGTGTATTCTGGTACTGAGAAGGACCATGTGCGAGGCGTCGGTGTGCTGTTGACAATGGAAGCAGCTGCGAGTATGATATGTTTTTGGGTAATATCAGACCGTATAATCATGGTGAAACTAAGAGGATCTCCCTTCAGTATCTCCATATTTCAAGTTTATGCGCCAACTAGCAGCAGCGCCGCAGATTTGGAAGCGTTTTATGAAGACCTTGACTTGGTGATAAAGCATTTGCAAATCGTAGGAAATGGTACTAGTGATGGGTGATTTGAATGCCAAAGTTGTTGCTGAAAGGCATCAAAATATAGTTGAACCACACGGATTAAGCACAAGAAATGAAAGAGGTGAGGTATGGCTACATTGGTGTGAAGAAAACGCTCAAATCATAGGGAACACCTGGTTTCAGCATGATGCGAGGCGTTTACGGACATGGAGCAGTTCCAACGAAAATACCAAGAACCAAATAGATTACATTACTGTAAATCAGAAATTCCGCAACTCCATTCTACAGGTAAAAGGGATCCGGGGGGCTGACTACAACACTGATCACGTATTACTTGTCGGCACTAGGAGACTAAAGCTGAAGAAGATAAACATTCCCAAACGGCCACCGCGGTTAGACATGCGGCAACTGCAAAAGGACGAAAATGTTCGGAAAAAGTTTCGGGACGAAGTGAAACAAAGGTTAGAGAAAGATACCCAAACGCAAACTACAGACAATCAGTTTCAAGAAATCGAGCAAACTTTTCATGCAGTGGCTCAGCAAGTGATACCCAAGCAACAAAGAGAGAAGAAAAACGACTGGATGACGCAAGAGATTCTTACTCTAATGGAGGAAAGGAGAAAAGAGGATCAAGTGCCTATCGCAAAATTGACAGAAGTATTAGAAATAAGTGCAAAGATGCAAAAGAGAGTTTCTATGATGAGCAGTGCCAGGAGCTTGAGACCTTAGAGCGTAAAAATCCACAACTGATGCATGGCAGAATTAGGAAAGTAACAAAGAAGAAGAAAAGTACAGTTTGTAATTGCATTGAAACTAAGGACGGCGATATCATCATGGAACGCGACAAAATTCTGAAACGTTGGGAAGAGTACATCGGTGAGTTGTGAAGCTCCACCACAACGAGGTGAAGCTCCACCACAACCCAATACAAACGGAAATCTAATTTTCAAAGAGGAGATCGTTTGTGCGCTAAGGAACATGTCTAAACGACGAGCAGCAGGACCGGACGAAATCGTCGTAGAGAGAGATGCTTGATGCGATGGAAGAATTCGGTGTCGAGAAGATCACTCATTTGGCCAATCAGATCTATGAAGAAGGTCGTTTCCCCCAAGAGATGTGTAAGTCTGTCTTCATTACATTGCAGAAAATGCCAGGTGTGACAAAATGCGGCCAACACCGTACGATCAGCCTTATGAGCCACCTAACAAAGTTGATCCTTCGAGTTGTTCTGAAACGCTTGCGTGGGAGAACATAGAGCGAGATAGCAGAGGAACAGTATGGTTTTACACCAGATAAAGGCACCCTAAATGCTATATTTGTGCTGAGAAGGTTGGCTGAAAGGTGTATCGAGGTGCAACGAGATCTCTTCGCTTAATTCGTAGACTATGTAAAGGCCTTCGACAAAGTACTACACGAGCTTTTGATGACCCTACTTCGATCTCTAGATGTTGATGGGAAGGACATCGAATTAATAACGAACTTGTACTGGAATCACCAGGCAGCAGTGAAGATAGATGGAGTTCTAAGCGATTTCACTACTGTGGAAAGAGGTGTTCGACAGGGTTGCGTTCTGTCCCTTCATCTCTTCTCGTTATACACAGAGATCATGAGAAACATTAAAGAACTGGATGATGTTAGAGTTGGACGTGACAATATGAATAATTTGTCACCTCCTAATTGAATAACACGCAGACGATACGGTACTTTTTGCTGACACTGAGGAATAACTACAGGCTATCGTCGATAAAGTGACAAACGAAAGTGAAGCGAAAGGACTCGACATCAATCGCAAGAAATCCTTTGTAATGGTGTTTTCAAAGAAGCACAACACTCCTGGCATCAATATCCTCATAAAAGGTGTGGTCTTGGAACAGGCGTCTCACTTCCGTTACCTGGGCAGCAGCGTCACGTCGGATGCAAGGTGTGACGAAGATATCAAGCGGCGGATTGGTATGGGAAAGACGGCATATAAGAAGATGGAGAGGGTGCTTGCTTCACGTAACATTGGCGTGGCAACGAGAGTCCGACACTTAGGTGCTACGTGTGGTCGGTACTTCTCTATGGATGTGAAGCATGCAATGGTCCATAAATCAGACGATGCAGGCAAGTTTGGAAGCGGCGGAGATGTGGTTCCTCAGGCGGATGCTGCGTATCCCTTGGATACAGAAAGTTAGCAACGAAGCCGTACTCGAACGCACATGTACATCAAGGCAACTGATGATGACCATCTTCACAAGACAAATACGGTTCCTTGGTCATGTCCTTCGGAAGGAGAAAAACGAAGATCTTGCTCTAACCGGCAAAATCGAAGGAAGGAGAGAGCGCGGACGTCAACGATTGTCCTTCATGGGGTGGCTTGAGAGAGCGGTGGGCAGGAGAGCCACGACCATCATTAGAATATGCAAGAGACGAGAAGAACACCTGATTGTCGCCAACGTCAGCGTCTGACACGGCACTACTGATTGATTGATTGCGTTACAGTGTAGGCAGTGCTACGCAGTGAGAATCTAGAGGAAATGAGATTGTAATATTGAGAATGATGTTTATAATACGCCGTTATTATAATAGCAAAAACACACTGATGAGTAAATGAGAGTTTTTGGTGGACGTTTCAGGAGCATGCATTAGATTACTGATCATTTCTTATGCTAGATGATTTAAGTATCAACATTTCGAATTATGACATGTCAGACACCGAGGAGAATCTTTTGGCGAAGGGATTTTCACTCAACAGAAGCTTAAACCCCCTCTGTAATTCTCTTCTGCTAGAGAAGAAAATCTCGTCCGCGAAGTTTCATGAACAGAGATCAGCCATCTCGCGATCGGTGGCTGTTAGAGACGCACATGGCGCATGTCAGATGAACTAATTAAACCCTTTGTTGGTCTCATTCGCATGTCAATATTGAACATCAAAGGTCAATTGATGTCTAACTAATAGATCTATGATTCAATGTGGGAACAGATCTATGAATGAAATCAATCAACTTGATCAAACTGGTCTTGGTCTTGACTCTTGAGTTGATCATGGTGCGTCACATGACTAAAGATGAAAGGTTGCAGGCAGTTGGGATGGCTGAAGCAGAGCGCTCTTGTAAAGCCATTGCCCGTTAAGTTGGTCGAGCTTTGAAAACAATTCGTGAGCTTCTTGCAAAGTGGAATAGAACTGGGGATGTTCTTCATGGTAAATGTGAGAGAGTTCGACGGCAGACTACGCAAAGGGCCGACCGACGCCTTGCACGGTAGAATCGAACTCTTCCGGCCACTCTACTCAGGTTAATCTGGGGTGAGGGGGGCCACCTCGCCCAGATTCTCAGCTCAGACACGATCAGAGCGTCTCCGAGAGTCCGGTTTGCGATCCAGAAGGATGAGGAAGCGGTTGCAACTTAGCCCTGCCCACGTAGCAGCTAGGGAGCGATGGGTCATGTAACGAGCTCACTGGCGTATCCAGCAGTGGAGAAAGGTCGTCTTCACCGACGAGACTCGCTTCCACCTCTTCAAAAGCGACGGCAGAGATTCGGATTGTGTCCAGATACAGGAATCACAAGGCATCTCCGTCCATGTCTTGGCTGGAATCGCGTTGAACGGGAGGACGGATCTCGTTGTGCTGGACAAGAGCGTGTCGGGCGAGACCTATGCGGAGATACTGCAACAACCACATAATTAGATTCATCTGCAGATAAACAAAATGTTTAATTCTGTGGCAACAACACTTCGTCCCCTTCGCCAATTCAAAGTTCGGTGGGCTGCAGCATTACATCCTACAAGACGACAATGCGTCACTGCACTGAGAGGCTTCTGTTCGTGAGCTAAAGGAGGAGCTGAGCATCCGAACTCTCTGATGGTACTCACAAAAAACTAATGATAGAATTCCTTTCATGAATCAGATAACGGAATCCTAAATTACATGCATAATATGGAATAACATGATTTTAGCCGATAAACGTTCATGCAGACATGTGCTACCTTCAGATGTTTTATTGAATTACTTAATCATAGCCTAATACATTTGATGTATTGACCTTTGTTGTTCAATATTAACATGCGAATGAGACCAACAAAGGGTCTAATTAGTTCATCTGACATGCGCCATGTGCGTCTCTAACAGCCACCGATCGCGAGATGGTTGATCTCTGTTCATGAAGCTTCGCGGAGAAGATTTTCTTCTCTAGCAGAAGAGAATTGCAGAGGGGGGTTTAAGCTTCTGTTGAGTGTATGTTCACTCCTGCAGTTCCCAATCAAAGTTTGACCGGTCTTCATAATGATGCGATGTCTTCCTGCAGAGATTACTTAAAATACCAAACTGAAGAAAACACTACCGGCGCACTTAAATCAATAAATATAAAAATCGAGTCAAACATTGAACCGCCTAAGGGTTTGAAGTAGGGTTGTTTCTCGGGAATCCCGGCCCATTCCGAGAAATCATTTATTCCCCGGGTTCCAGGGATACTATATTTCCCGGGATCCCGGGACACGGTTTACCGGGATATGCAACAACCCTAGTTTGAACCCATCGCTTGATAGCAATATAGACACAATTCGAACTGAATTAGAATAGGAGAAATTTGAATAGGTACACCAACAAACGAAAGTGCAATATAGTAAGGAACATAAACTGGCTTTACATAGCAAAATTAGATAAAGGTGGAGCATTTGTGGTCATGAATTATGTGGATTACAGAAATTGTAGGCTATATAATGATGAACATTTACATGACACAAATATATATCGAGCGATTTATAATTATGAAGTCAATAGCACACTGAGCTTGACTACTACATTTTGCAAACGCTTCAGTAGTTGCTTGACAACACAGGAAATAGAACATCTCAGCAAATTCAGTACAGATATTCCATTTATATACAGTGTGTGCCAAAAGTCACGCAGTTTTTCATTATATTATCATGTTGGCAAAACTTCTTCAAATGTCGAGACATTTATATTTATTTGATCAGATATGACCCGGGGATGGTGAAAAGTGTAAAATCAGTTTCTGATTCATTGATTTTTTTTCTTAAAATCAGAGTAAAAACAAGTTGTGTTTCCATTAAAGATTATGTAATTTTTAGTAGACATCTAATCAAGGAATTAATTGCAATTTAATGAGAAATCAGGTTTGTATCATCATCATAAATGTTCAAATGGTCCACCATCTTGATCGATGACACATTCTAGTCGATTTGGAAGATGGTGAACCGCACGCTGTAGCTCATCTTGACCAACGTCTCTTGCAATTTCTTTGATTCGTTCTTTTAATTGTTAAGTTTGTTAATTAAGTTGTTTAATTGCTAATTGTTAAGTTTGTTAATTAATTTGTTTGATTAAGTTGTTTGGAACGAAATTGTGAAACACTCGACTTTTCATTGTACCCCACAGATAATAATCCAGAGGTGATAAATCTGGGGAGCGAGGCGACTATGCTTGCAGAAATCCTCGAGATATTATTCGTGCATCGGGCAGTTAAGCGGGAAGCCTGACCGCTTTCGAAAATTGAGGCTGCGCACCACCTTACTGGAATATTACTTGATTGATCAGATGTCTACCACGCAGTCTGGGAAAAACGTGATTCTGCAACATGTAGCTATAGTTGTCACCTGTCATTGTTCCAGTGAAGAAGTAAGGAGGAAGCATTGTGTTCACAGTAAATCCAATCCAAACACAGTCTGAACCAATCTGAACAGTCAACTTGGGTCTTTGTGCACCCCAAATAACACATTTCTTTCGGTCCACATAATCAATTCGGTTCAATAAGAATTTTTGCGCACTGAACTCGTTTCAGGTAATCATTTCCACTCATCGTTTTAGTCAACAGCTTCTATGGATAGATCTGTAATTCTTCATGCATGATACGACACACACGTCGTTTTGGGATGCCACTTGCTGCAGACACCTAAACTGTGGAAGCCGCACCAAGAAGGTTTCTTTCTTTTAATCAGACGACTTATTGTTGTGGCACTACAAGGATCAGCTCTAAGTCCAAGTGCGGTTTTGGAAGCCTTTAAGGTTATAGCTGCACTACAATTGTTAGAATAATAAAGTTTAACACATTTAATTCTCTGCTGTAAATCCATGTTCACCTTTCCACTATCAAGCGATTTTCTGAAATTCTGTTCATTTCTTGTTTTCACTAAGTCACGCATAGCTTTATTAAATGTGCACCATTCGCTCATTTTGCTAAGTCAATATCAATCACAACTTATGTGAGACATACTCGTAATCATCTGACCTTAATAGCATAGATATCTTGAGATTCTATCGTGTGAAGGACTTAAGTTGATTCCCCGGATGGATGCTGTTTCAATTGCACGCTGCAGCAATTTTGCTGAGATCAAAACTAATATATGTGCTTAACCATGATTTCAAGAAAAAAATCAATTAATTAGAAACCAATTTTACACTTTTCACAAACCCGGGTCATATCTGATCAGATAAATATACAAGTCTCGACATTTGAGTAAGTTTTGTCAATATGATAACAGCATGAAAAACTGCGTGACTTTTGGCACACACGGTATTGACCACCGAAAATTCATAAGATCGAAAATATTAATTACAATTATGGACGAGTGCTACAACATCAGACAATGTGAAAATACGTCCTAAACTTTCAAGTGCGAAAGGTTCCACGAATCGTTTAAGTCACTATGCTGGCGCACGGGAGGTTCTTCATCTCAAGTATCTTGATAGGCAAAAATTCGACCCGTTTCAGCACTCAGTGCTTTTATCAAGACTCAAACAGTGATTAACTCAAACACGATGATCACTCACACCAGTTCATCTTTACAAGAAGGCTTCAGCTATCAGAGTTCATCTTACTTTGGGCTTCAATTTTTGTATCCAATCATTCTCAGTTAAACGAGTTTTTACTGGGTTATTCAGTATATCAATAAAGGACAATATGAAGACATCTATTGAAGAGGTGTGGTCAAAGTCTACCGAAGACATCTGAACCGCTAGAGCACTTTTACTATCTCTATTGTCAATGCTACGACAATTTTCTTGGAAACGATATCTAAAAGGGCGGCTCGTAGATCCGATGTAGAAATCAACGCACAAGGAGCAAGTGAATTTAGAAACAACATACTGTTTCTCACAAGAATGATCACTATTCAAAGAGTCACAGATACTGCAGCTACAGTTAATGCAGAAGAATTAAAAGAATTGAACTTATTGAAAGTGCTACGTATTTGTTTGCCCGGTTTTTGAACTATTCTAAAGGGCGCGTCATATTTTTTCACTAACGTATTGAGCTTTCTGTGTGTAGCATCATTTATAAAATCCAGTTGTAGGATACTTTTGGCATTTTTTCGTCCTTATGTATCTTAGGGCGTTCTTCTTGATCAACATCTTTCCAATGATAATTATTTTTTCTTAATTTTTTTCGCAAAGTTGTTTACATGACGACCAACATCAGCGCTGTCAGAACAACGTAAACCTACTGCATGTTACTTATTGTGTTTTTGATAAAGCTTTGTTTAACAAGATCTGGAACATTGCCACATTTATCGAGACATATCACAAAATGATTTTCTATATTGCAAGGCTGGAAGTAAACTTCCCTTTCTATTCATATAGATAAATCCAAAAATTTTAAAGTGCAATTTTCTGGTACTTCTATGGTAAATTTTTATCCGGGCGAATATGATTAAAATTATCTAATATGCTATGAAACAAAGTCGGCTCACTCACCAAGGATTGTGTCATGAATGTATCTACGGTATAGTTTGGGTTTTATATTATTAACTTCTAACTTTTTGAAGGCCAATTCTTCTATATATTTCACAAAAATAATCGCAAATGGTGGCCCAAAGTGCTAAGCCATAGGACACCCTTTCTTTAGAAGATATAAAATATTGTTAAATTCAATCTCGAAATTAAAAGCTACAAACTTGAGGAATAGTTCTATGTAAGCATTATCTAGGTTGTAATTATCAATTAAGTGCCAGTTTTCTTTTGCAAAATTAAAAGCTATCTCTATGTCTTCTAGAAGAGGGATCGAAATATATAATTTTTCACATCCAAGATGAACATTAAAGTGTTTGTTGTTAAGTTCTCAATTGCTGATAAGCTTTCTATCAAAGCGTTAGTGTCATCTAAATGTGACGACACGAACTTTGTTAACTTATTTAGTAAATGTCCTACTAACCAATCCACTATTTCGGTAGGAGCATTTGACACCGTGGCTATCGGTCTTAAAGGGTAACCGCACTCGTCTTTATTCTTGTGATCCTCCACTCGGACCTGGAACTTTGGCGGTCCTTTATTGATATACTGAATAACCCAATAAAAACTCGTTTAACGGAGAATGACTGGATAAGAAAATTGCAGCCCAAAGTCAATCGCAAAGGTACACTGGAGTGAATGATCATCGACATTAAGTGTCACCGTATTTAAGTTTGAGCCATTGCAAGTTTTTACTTTCGGGTCTTGATAAAGGCACTGAGTGCTGAAACCGGTCGACCCGTGTCGTGTGTAAATAAATTCCAAAACAAATACAGCGTCGACAAAAGAAAGGGAGTGTTGTTTTGAAATTTTGCCTAGCAAGATACTGGAGACGTTTAAGCTATTTTCTTGATGGAACACCGGTACTAAAGCCTCTAACTTTAGAACTGCCGAGATTTTTCAGAGATACAACCCATTCAAAAATTCTCAAAATTACCGAATGAAGCAAATTCAATGTTTGTATCGCTCGATGTAACATCTTTATACACGAATATTGATAACGATCAAGGATTGACAGTAATGGAATTTTGACTGAAAAATATAGAGATTTAGTAGATGAATGCTATAACAGTGCATATATTTCAAATGGTATTACGACATATCGTAATAAAAAAATCTGGTACAGCTATGGGCACTCGATTAGCCCTTATATATGGGATGTATATTTATATGAGATATGTTATGAGTCCAACAGAATTCAATGAATTTTATGACAACTGGCTCAGATACCTGGACGATTGCTTGGCATTATGGTAGGATTCCTTTTAGTAAATGATGCGATCTCACTGACTCACTGAATTCCGCCTAGTGTGCGTCATTCATTGATATTGATGCTTCGTCATATTAGTACTCAACAAGATTTTTAATATTTCTGTGAATTTAAGTTCGGTAATTCTAGCGCTCTTGTGTTTAGTACTTGGATTCATACTTGAATAGAACTTTGTGATATACAATCTTGGGCCCCGTACAAGCTGTTGCTTTTGGAGAGCAGGAATTTGCGCACTAACGTCTTTAGTTTGATAGAAAATACAAAATTCGAATTCTGATTTTTTTACCTTGTCCGAATAGCGTGCGCTCGTAACAAGCAAATACATGTACCTAAATATGAACGAGGATTAGCTAGAAATTTCTGAAAGTCTAAATCACCAACTATCTTCAGCTCTTTATTAATGAATATTGCAGTTAGGCATACAACTGATGTCAACATGCTGGTATACTCGTATATTTCTGACTAATTGCATTCAAAAAGTTGATGAAAAGCATGTTCGCAACAAATGAAACTACTCTTATATTGTTGTATTTTTTTACACCTCATACCTCTCTCTACAATAGGTCTTCTTACTAGGGAAGTTTCAATTTAGTCAGAGATCACAAACCTGCATATACATTCCACAGTGACTATCCAAAAAATTTTTTTTTGTTGGGCAAAAATTGTATTCATACTCGTACTTCCTCCCTGTTTTTGCAACAATTTTCAGAAGTTCCTCAAGATTTGACAGTTTTTCATATTCATTTCTCGCATTCCAACGGGCCATATACATTATACTCGTTCCAACGTCATTATAAATGCTGAATGAAGCGTTTGGATACACAAAGGTACATTTGGATGCCCAATTTTCGGCTAAAGCAGCCATAAGGGAATCCCATTTCTGAAAATCAAAACCGTAATATGCGGTACTGCTGGTGAGTGGGTATCAAGACGGTGAACAGAGTTGGTGTACATGTACAAATCTTGGGGCCTATTTGTCGCGAGATGTGAGCATCAGTTCACTGATTGATAGCAATACAGGAGGAATAATAGTATTCTATATATATATATATATATAATAATAATAGTCTAATGATAAATCTATATAATAGTATTCTAATAGTATATTAATAGCAAATCGTCCGCGTGTCATTACAGTCTTGGAGAGGTAATGTTTGTCAATTATAGCAAAATAATAGGGTTGCTATTACATTATTCTCTGCCTTATTAATCAGAGTATTTTCTTAAGTGTGATAATGTCACAAACTACTTGACACTAAAAGAGCAAAATAACATAATCAAAAACAATGTCATAATTAACTTTAAAAGATGCAAATGGACCCACATCACTATTTAGATTCAAGAAATGAAACATAAATTTAGTGAATCGTAAGATCATGCCGATGAAAATTGTATTAGTCTTGAAATTTCAGTCAAGAAGCACAGAAAGTTTTCAACTTTTTAATGAACACTTACACTATAATGCGGTTCATGAAATTTCCTTGATATAATCAGCTTAATTACCGCCTAATTAAGATACCTGTTGGCAAATGCTCATTCCTTTTTGATATCCAATGCGTTTCACATTACTTATATAGATGTTCCAAATCGCTAGTATATAAACACAGGAATAATTTGCAAAAACATAGCTTCTTAAAAAGTGAACATATGACCACATGAACGTATTCTCCGAGAGATTCTGAATCTGTCGATATAAAACTTTCACTTTCTGTTGACATTTTTGGATATGCTAAATCAATGCAAGGCCAACAACGAACGGCTGTCCCACAAGTTTCTATGAGGTCAATTAAAGATTTGGTGCAATCCTGAATGAAATGCTATTCAAACAAATACAAATGGGAGTTTTATTTTTCAGTTATTTATTGGACATTGTTCAGTCTAAACTGCTGCAGTCTGGAATGGATGACGCTTGTCAGCAGATCAATTGTTGAGCACCTCTTACTTTTCAATTGCTAATTGTTTCTCTGAAATTCGATGTCTTGCACGCTCGTCACACCGCAGGATTTGGAGCCTTGGTTCATAGAATTACATATCTGTGTCACAGACTCCATCTATGTTTTTACACAGCGTTCTCGTCGCTTACTTTTGAATAAACGAAAAATGTACAAATAAGTTTTGCGTCTACTTTTTCATTTATTTGGAAGAAATATATAGAGGTCGGTGGGCGTAATAAGTGCATGGAAAAATATTGACGACCTGCAGCATTAAGCGGTGCATCGTCTCTGTTATGCGTGTTGAAAATCAATTAGATCAAATGCTAGAAGAAGATAATCCTCTGGTAGAGGACAATACTCTTCTTTGAATTCATTAGAGACTGCATTTACCATCGGCTGCTCAGCCCATAAAACTTCGTCATATTGATGAATCTTGAAACCATTTTTGAAAGGCAGAGGGACCCCGATGTTACAGTACTCGCTCTCCCTGTGCTTCAGCTTCCTATCGGAAAATCTAAGCTCTTTTACATTTTCTGATCAGAAATTTAACCATGTTCCTTGTACCCTATTTCATTTCCCTGGTCTCTTTCATTTTCCTATTGATTTTGCTGGTTTAAAAGTTTGTTAAAGTCAGCCGATACATTTTCCCCCTCTGTATTATTTTCCCATGGGAAGAATTCCCTTCAATAAAAAAATAAAAAAAGTTTATGTATATTTTAGGCGTTCTCACGATTATTCGCTACTTATATTAAGCGTTAATAGTCCCTCGGTTCCACATGCGCCACGCATGTTATCCGCTCTTGTCTGAAAACAAGTATGAATGCCAACAGTTTGGTTTTGTTAGTAATGCGCGGGTTTATATACAGAGCAGTGAACTATAGTTACAAAGTCACGAGGATAACATTCGGTTCGGAGTCATGGAACACCATTTAATCAATCAATTATGTTCATAAGATCATCACAGTGAGGTCAAATAAGGTATCAATAGAGAAAGCGGAAAATGTATACTACGGAACCTTAGAACCGTGTGTATGTTACGGTTTTAAGTTTCCTACTAGGAAGATGAGACCAATGACTCTTTTTCCTAATAGGAATATAAAATCAAGATAACAATGTCCGATCGGAAAATAAAACTGAGGGAAACTGAATATCGCAACATCGGTGTAGACTAAGTTATCTTTCTATTGCAAAGGAATGATGCTACAAGATGTCGAACGTCTTCGACTAGCGGCCACCTGCCATGTTCACGTCAAATTAACAAAGACATTGGATCATAAATCATAAATCATAAAAAAAAATCATAAATCAACTCAAGAAAGTAAATGTATGGAGTGAAAATTTTGAAATCAAAGGATTCCGTTTTTGCGGAGATTACCGGAGCTTTTTTAAGAAGCTATTATTCCTGTGTTCATTGACGTGAACACAATATAATAAGTAGCATGAACCATCTTCGATGTCAAAAGGGAATGAACATTTAACAGCAAGTATCTTAATTAAGTGCAAATAAAGCTGATTATCAAGGAAATTTCATGAAGCGCCTTATAATGTTAAGTCTTCATGAAAAAGTCGAGATTTTATTGTACTTTCTTGGCTGAAAAGTTTTTAATTCTATTTTCATTGACATGGTTTTATGCTTCATTTCTTGAAATTCAATAGTAGTGAGGACCCAATTGCTGCATGTTTTAAAGTTAATTGTCATCATTGACTTTGATTATGTAATTTTGCTCTGCCAGTGGCAGGTAGCTTGTGACATGATCACGCTTAAGAAAACACTTTTGAGGTTGAGCATGAAAGTTATAGCAACCTTCGCATTGCTAACTTAACTGACATTACCTCTCCAAGGCTGTTATGACATGGAGGATCTGTAAAATACTATTATCCTTTCTGAATTGCTCTCATTATCAGTCAATTCCGTGGTATTTTCTTCGAAATTGCAAAAATTTGCATATCTCACCTTTGGTATCAATACCCTATTGGGTTCAACTGGACTACATTTAATAAAGTTGAAACTGTATTCACATTGGGGACATGTACTCTAGGCTATGAATAAATCTTATCAAGCTTCTTGTACATTGACTCTGCGGTAATCCGCCTAGAGATTATTGAGAATTATCTGGACCTTTCAAAATCAACTCAGAACCCTCAAATTTTGCTACTCCAGTCGTGTCATCAACCGCTCAGTGAACTATATCAGTCGGGTTAATATTGAGGTAGTGGATCGGAAAATGCCACTAGGAAACTGGGAAGTAAAAATACTGATGAGTTTAATTTACTGAATTAGGATTTTCTCATGATTCAGTTAAAGGTGTATAATTATGATTCTTTCTAATTTTATTGATATAATTTTATTGATCTTTATCTGATAATGGCTTTAACTGCAGGGATCATTTACTATTTCTTGAATGAAAAAGATTCAATACATGGTTATGTAAGGAAACAAGGCATTTAGTAATATGGTAGGCCTATATGAAAATCTCGCTTATGCGGATATTTTCTAGCTTATTAATTCAAGTACAATAAATAAGGCATATACAGGGTGACTCAAAAGTTCTAATCGGGTTTGACATTAAGAGTTCTTATTTGCATCAACACTACAAACTTAAAAGTTTTGTTTTTGTTAAGGAAGAATCAGATTTTTGGTAAGAATTCGCTTTTGTGAAAAGAATCAAACTTGACGTCCACCCAGGTTCATTCATATCATGGAAATCAACCAAATTATTGGATGTAATGGATTTTTGAGGGCAACAATGTAGGACATTTGAGGGCGCGTTGCCCGAAAATATCTACATAATTATATTGGGCGTAATTGAAATGGACTGTGCAGCAATGTAGGAAAAAAGCGGGCAGCAATGCCATGAATGTACATGTCTACATGCATGTACGTCACTTGAGGTTTCTAAAATATCTTTCACAATGTATAGATACAGATATTGTCATTACGAGGTACATTCCTGCCTTCTTTTTTCCACATTACACCATCGGTAAATTACGCCCAATATGCATTTATAAGTGTGATCATCAATAAATGCATATCTGCAGGCATTACACATTGCATGTAGACATGTAAGACACGAGTAGGCCTAGTCAAAAAAATCTGACAAACATCAAAAACAAAAACAATGCACAAACAATTCAATTTGTTTGACCAGCAACGGTGGTACCAGTGTATTCAAACATACATCATTTTGATTGAGATCAGTTATTCATATCAATGTGTCAATTGAGTTTCATCAATACTTATTCTTTCGTCATTCTGACCTAGTGGTTTGCTTTCGAAGAGAAATTTTTAGCGCACGAAAACAAAGCCATAGCTGCTCATACATTTCTAAGTTGTCAATTTGATAACGTTGCTGACCAATTTGTAGCATAATCACATGTCAAAACTTAAAAATCAATCCGCTCACTCAGTAAAAAAATATGAGAATCGAAGTGAGACACTATGAACCAAGTTCAAAGGTGTGCTTCACAATGCAAACGTTTCGAAAATGTGCTCGTGTGCAAGCAAGGCTCTAATTGTTTTTAATTACTAGATCAATAAAATAGATAAAGATAACTTGAGAAAAATGATATGTAATGAAAATGTTTGCAAGTTTTGAAACAAAAGTTCCGATTTTTTGAAAATTTACTTTTTCATTAAAATTTTGGGAAATCCTGTGAAAATAGTAGTAGAGAGCATAAACAGTTAAAATCATCAGAGGAATCAAGATTATTTGTTACAATAAACAATGTCTTAAAGCGAAGAGTAATCAAAAGTGATGATTAAATATGAGGTAGTGCAATTAGGCCACTTACCATCTCCAACATATTAGCTGCTTCCGGTTTTACCTTTCTCCGCACGTTGTTGTGGAATTCCACAATTTTGTTAATTAATCTCTTATCATAACTTTTGTAGCACAAATGGCATGATCTCACAAGACATAGAATTATATATAGAAGAAAGACTATATAATGCCAAAATTTTCGAGAATAACTCATCCTTCTCAACTCTGTCGCCAATGTTTTAATTCCAATGGTATAGATTGTTACAAACCTTGGTAAATGCTATGCAAATTCAACATATGTTTTAACTTTCCAAAATACACCAATTTCATGCTACGTTATGGATAGACGATAGTTACACTATTCCTTGATATTTAAAAAACACAACTCTTATTTGTAATGATATTTCAATATCCAGAAAAAGTCTACCTGGGTTAGTTTCCCTGCCCTGAAAGCAGCATGTCAATGCTAAAAGCAAGGAGTGTCACCAAGACAACTGGATGAAGATTGGCATGGATGGATAACTCAAGGAGATCTAGATATCTGTTCCTCTTACACAAGGAGATTTAGATATCTGCTATTCTTACAAGAGGCAGAATACGCTTTCATTGGAGATAACTGGATTGCCTGTTGCTGCATAACAATTAGAATATGTTAGGGCGGGAGCTACTGACACTTTCTTCCTAAATTCGCGCACAAAGGGCTTAGTAGCATGGATTAGTAGATCTTGAAAAAAACATGAACTTAGTCAGTAGATGGGGCTTGGGATTATTGTAAAGCTCTTTGAACAAATGTTCGCTTTGTTCGTGTCTGTGATAGCATACATCTTCCATTGCGATAAGATATTTGAAGACACATTGAGTACAATGGACATGCATGTACATTTCACGTAATGCATCTTAAAAGTTGGTGCACTAAGTTGGTTCGCGAATAAATGTCAAGCATGTGAAAAGCTACATGAGCAATTGTTTGGGTCACCCCCTAGTATCACTTGATCCTTTGCCAACATGAGCAGTGTGGTGAAGAATATTTAATAACTGAACATATCATAGCATAATAAACTTGAACTAAATTTGGGGTGCAAGTAGGAGCAAAGAATACGAAGAGTATAGAGATATTCCGACGCAGATTCTTTATTGATTGAAAGTCTATTTCCCATTTCAAATTACATGTACCTGCCAAAATCACGCCAAATATTTTGAGTTCATCGATTTGAAGGATGCTTTTATGCAAAGACGATGCATATATTATCTCATCTCTTGTGTCTATGATAGGAAAGATGTCATATGCATCAAGCAGTCTTCGGTATTTCATGCATCAAACAGTACATGTACATTGACTACTGTGGTCTTATCCATGGCTTCAGTAGCTAGTAAAAAAGCATTCCAATTCACTGCACATTCAAAATTTTATATTTTTGAAATTCTGAAGTCAATCTAAAGAAGCACAATGCTAATCTTAATGAAGCAAAGGTCCCATTACTTCAAACGTTCAAGAAAGGGAGTTCATCAAAACATTTACTGTCAAGTGTGACAGTAAAGCGCTTTGTGAAATAATCCACATTTTTTTATCTACTTGAATATATAGGCCTAATTATTCCATCTATATCGTGCATTCCTTGTAGCCCTGAAGCAGTTAATCTACTTTTGTTCTAAACTAGTTCTTCATTAGACATTTTAGTCTGTCATGTTACTGTCATATAATGTATCAAACCTGATAATGTCAAGCTAATGTAAATTTGTCACTTCGAGATAGCGAATCAGAAAATTATCTTGGCGAAAAAAGATGGCGGATTTGTCGCCACAAAAAATACATTAGAGTAATGGGCAGTTTCCACACTTGATATATTTAAACACTTTGCATAAATTACTTTGAATTCTTTAGTTTCCATCTTTCTATAATAATTCCTTGATGATTTCCATGATGTTTTAGAGCTGCAATATCTGTTAGTTTAGATCGTAATTTACTTGAACAATAATAGTGATTGGTTTGCATATCTAGCACTTGATTGTTATTCGATATTCGCATCTTGAGAATGTATTTGTTACTTTATCTCTATTACAACTGTTGATCTACGATTTTACACATGCTTTTATCCACATAATTCTGTATTAAATATCATGCATGTTTCTGACATTTTTTACTGTTCCGACACTATATTATGTAGCATTTGTATTTTTTTCACCGAAAATTGCGTGGTCAGGCCAAAATTTTCATTGTACATGTATACATGAGATTTCGTTGCATCTGTTACATAAATAGACCTGTGATTGTATTCATTTTGGTACTGGGTGTCAATTTTATAAATTTCAAGTGAATTTCAGTAAAGTTTGTTTTATGTATTCGAATTGTACAACACTAATGTCATGTTCTCTTCCATTATAGTACTACAGGGGTAAAAAGGTTCTTATTTCTTTAGAGGGTTGTTTGTAAAGCAAGAAATAAATATTGAATGAATATAATGAGAGCTTTGTCTGCAATAAATCTCAATGCGTAACCCGTCTATTGCTGAATAAAGATAGTAGTATGCATTGTCATAAAGGAAAAGTATTTCCTTTATGCATCTCATAAAGGAAATATGGCATTGAAAAAATGTTTTAGGAGGTGAGAGGCTAGCCTTCTAAAAGGCGCATGCTTTAGGATTTTTTTATTAGTTACGAATAGTGTCTTGCTTTAGGAGGTGATTCAGCTCGCTTTAGGAGGTGCTGGTTTACAGTGTACAATGTTTTCTTTCGCAGATTCAGGAAAAAACAAAAAATTGTTTCCCTTATAGTTATTACTTGCGTATTGTTGTTATTGCTTATTGCCTGCCCTCTGCAATGCCACCGTTGCTTTACATCTGCTGCAATAATTGATGGATTATCATTTAGTTGTTGCATACTTGCAATTATTGCATGTACATAATAAATGAAATAATAGCTCGTATATTACAATTATTATAATATTGATTTTTTTTTCAATGAAGTATTAATTAATCGCTTGAGTTTTGGAAGTCAGATGAGAACACCTCTTTTCAAAAATGACTGAAGTTTATAAGCCTTGAAATGTGAAAAGTCGACAACATTTGTCATTCACAATTCATGTATTGATCAATTTAGTGGCTAATTGCGAGAATAATTAGCAATTCTATTACTTCCGCGGTCAATTTTGGATTGATTTGACAGATTGTCTTTTTGGCAAAGCAACATAGGCCTACATGCAGTGGTGACGATGCGAGAGCGACTGATGTTGAATTTGCTTCAACTACAGGGTGAATATGTCTGAGATAGATAGGCCTAGTCTCCCTCATCTATTTTGTAGCAACCAAATAGTTCTACAAGTGTAAACATGGATAGAGAATTTGTTTTGAAAATGACAGAATAAAAAAACAATAGTGATTGATAAGAAAGATGTCCTTAGACTTGAACAATTTATATACAAACTTTCCTTGCCATGCTTAAGTATGAGGACATCTTTCTATTGCCCGATATCTTGTTAAGCACAAGATTTTTGGTGGGATACCAAATACAGTCGACAAGCGCAATTACCTTTTCTACCGAAAATTCGTCAAGCACATTACCATAAATAGGTCTATGCCGTCTAGCCAAGTGAGTGGAAAAGAATTGAGCGAACTGACATTTCTAAATTAATTGAACTGCTTTGCGAGTACTTGGAATGAATGGCGAAATGAGTTAGCGACCAAAATTGTCAAATGAGCGAGGAACTGAACGAAAGCCCTGAATAATGGCCTCGTTCGAAAGCATTGCACCAGACCTTTCCCTGAAGCCAGAGTGGTCACATAATAATAGCACATGAGCGCAAATTGAAAGCGAGAGGACAGCAAGACTGAACGAAAGTGTGGATTAAAGTTGAATACGTATTCAAGCGATGCACGAAAGCATCGGTAACAATTATTGACCTATATAAACAAGCTATAAAATAGTCACACAGCGCTACCTCAGGTAAACAATATGTCAATTTGCATCAACCGACCATCAGTGGATTATCGGCCGGTGTGCATTCTAATTAATGTGAAGAGCAAATCCACAAAATGGAGTATCAATTCGACATGTGCATGTAAATTATGTTCTCTGCGTTCTATAGGAATCCTAATAAACACGCATGTAGTGGCGGTACATCCGCTGCAGCAGATGGGGCACTGTCGCACCTACCATATGTTGACAATTCTGTATATCCTTTACAATCCTGAACTCAACTGAGCGAATAGCCTCCAACAATTATTAAGCCAAACTAGAAACCGAACTTTCAATACAGGTTAAAATTGATAGAATTAAATATTTATCATGCGAAAGTCGTCAGGGACGTGCTCTTTCAATGGCACTGACATTACATTGCTAGAAGTCATCACACATGACCGAGAAGTTGTCAGATTCAGCACTTCATGAATACATGATGAAATGCACATTGTCGAAGATGCCCTTATGGCCTCCCATTGATAAGTCTCGAGATATAGTTGTCAGGAATTTACATGGACACAAAGGCAAAGAACCCTCAATGTAATGCAATGCAATGGGATATGAGGATACCCTGACGACATTCGTGACCATGTAATAGGAGATTTGCAATGTTCAGTTTCTTACTACACTGATTCAAACTCCTGAGAGCAAAGCGCTACTTGCTGGTTTCTATGAATTGCAGCCAGAACGAGTCCCTGCAGGCCGAAAATGAGACTTTCACAGAATGATGTGCATCCTATGCCTACTACGAATCTGCGCATCTGTCGAGTTCTAGTTATATGTAGTTTCTTTTCCTGTCGCACAGGATCAAAGAAATGCCCATTGTTAATCCGATGGGACGCATATTGAAATGTTTGGTTAAAATGAAATTTTCCATGCATAAGCATGTGTCATTTCCTGTCATGTGTATGTGATATCAGGGTTGGCTCTTTGTCGGCTAAAACTGGTTTTTGCCACTAAGTGGTAAAAACCAGGTAAAAACCGGCAAAAACTGGTAAAAACCGGCTAAAACTAAAATTCCGAAAAATCAGTCTATTTCTTCACGAAATGATCTTTATCACTTAATATCACGATGAATTTAAGTATTACGGTGCATGCGGGTTTGCAGTTTGCAACTCTTATCTTCCAAAACATGACATTCATTCTGTGACGGAACCACATGATATGTTTTTATAACGAACGACAAACGATGTTGTCTTTCTTTACGATTGATCTGCCCTTTTCTTGTGATTTAAGAACAAATGTAGACTTCAGCACCATTTTGGCTCTTTGGTTCATGTAACAGAAGTTGTTAGATACTCGCAGAATTATCATCAAATGAATGATAAAATGAAAATAAATGTATGAATATAACTGGTTTATACAGGGGCGCAGCATCTAGGGGGGTCAAGGGGGTCCGGACCCCCTCCAGAATTTTCCAAGGGGGGTCGGACCCCTGTTGGAACGGCGTGATTTCCATTTTCAATGCCTCTTTGTCACCTTTCACTAAATTACGAAAATCATTTTTGCCAATCTTGCCAAACAATTATCCATCTGTGAATTATTCTGTCCCGTAAACTGTAGAAAAGCCTCGTTAAACACGCATAATCATGCCGGAGGAGACCGTGTGCTTTGATAAACCTACATTGCTGGAATTTCGACTAATTCTTCATCCGTTTCACTTTATTTTGCTCAACTTAGAACATGCGAATAGCAATGTTAATAAAGAATTTCATTCCATAGACTGGCACAGTCTTATAAGATAAGTCAAGACATCTGGCATTGTCATTAAGTCTTAAAGCGTAAACGCGTTACATGTGCAATGCATTAGCGAGACACGAGATCCCATTTGGCGGGAATCACACATTGAGCTCTCCGGCCAGATTCCATTAAACATGTGGAAGATTGATTAACGTAGTGGACTTTGTCATACACCTTTCATTCAATCCTTGATTTGTGAGAAGTGTATGTGAACTGTGAAGCATTGCTATTCGACTTCATTTTGAAATTCATTACTGACAAGAATCTTCAGCGTGTGCCGTGTACCCATTTACATTTGGAATACATTTTTATTTACAAAATTCTTTCGACTATTGTCTGATTCGTCTCGCTTTTACAATGCCTCGCTTTCAAGAAAGCAAGAAAAGAAAGGGAGAAGAACTGTCTGTCATTGGAACCAAACGAATGCGAACTTTGGATATGTATTGGTAAGTTACAATGTGCATTATTCACAAAGTGCGGTTCTTTTAGCATGAAATGTACGAAATGCTGCAGTCTTAATATTGATAAGTTCACACTCAATCAGAAGTTGTGTATTACATAATTTAAAAGATTATTTAAATCAAGAATATTTATTCAAAATTTTCAATACATAACTTCTAATTCAATTGTGGTAGCCTACCCTTATTATCATTACAATTCGACACACATTTCGAATTCAAACATTCTATTATGGTATTCGATAGCTATCAAGTTCATTAAGTTATGTGCATATTCGCTTTAAGCAGCATATTTCATTCGACTCAATCATCTTTCGTATTGCGTGAGTGTTTGGTTGCCACAGGAGTACACGGGATAACACTGAAAAGTACAAAACTTTTGCAGTCGCCATGCAGGAATTAACCTAAATGATGACCTTTGACACATTAATCGATCGAAATCAGTGACTTGGAATTTTCAGTTAAAAATGGCTATTTGCATTTAGAGCACTACATATGCTACAGGCCAAAAAATTTGGCAATAAAAAATTGTATGCAAAATTTTCAATTATCCATTAGATATAAGACGATCAGCAAATATAATAGAAAATTGATCGAAAAGAGGCTTACTACTCTTATGAACCACAATATGCAAGAAATATTTTATTCTGCATGATATGGATTCTTTGGATCTAGCAGTAAATTGGCTAAGTGTATTGTACCAAGGTGCAAATTTTGAAAGCAATTTCATGATGCGAATGCAAATAATTTTGTGTTTAGTCCTACAGTATCTTGATTTCCTGTAAAACTGCAACACTATTTTAATTTCCTGCATTTCGTATTCTCCGTGGCACATTGGTTAAATTCTTGGCCTAGCGATCTTTCGGTCCAGAGGTTGAGCCCCGAAAGTGTCATTGGAAGTCGAAATGAAAAATGATGCATTGTAAGTTCTCGAGAACTCTTTGTTAACCTAGAACGCGGATCTCATACCTGAGGTATACCACAATGACATTGATGTTCAAACTTTGAAATTATTTCTTAAAAATTGAAATTCCTAAAATAAAGAATTTATTATTGTTATTATAAACTCTATCTCTTCGTAATCATAAACTTAAAGATTTCAATGATCAGCATATCTAGAAAGGATATACACTGTAGAATGATTAAATACGATTTAATATAGATGATTGCACGACGAAAATTCGAGCAGAATTTAGGAATGGAACGAACCTCTGCGCGGATGACAAATAGCAGTATGAAATTTTTATAGTATGATTTGCGTATGAAATTTTCATTTGTGTACAAAAAATATTTCACTTTCATACTATGATCATAGTTTGAAACATACGTATGATCATAACCACTTATTTCCTCGCGGACTCCTAACATTGTTATTTGTATTGCAAATACCGAGCGGAGGCAACAAAAAACCGACCAATTTAGTGTGATTTATGCTCGTACTGTAGGACAGTGTACATCATTAACATGATATAATCAATGATTACATCATGGTCATATCACTCACAAATGTGTATATTTAAGCCTGAATCTTTTATGACATTCATTTAATAAACCTTAAGCAAATTAACTCTATGAGGACCAATTGTATATAACTTCATACTTCCAATTTCAGCAGACGCGTAAATTATTTGAAAATTTGGAGATATTGGTTCGTCTATAATTACCGTTGTTCCTCCTACAACCGCATATGCAGAGCGCAGCTTTTCCAGATTGCACCGTCTCTTGACTTGGCTTCGGTCAACGACAGGAGATTCAAGACACGATCACTTGGCAGTCCTGTACATTCATAAAGAGTTAGCGTGGACCTTAGATTTGGAGGAGGTGTGTAAGGATTTTATCTTCAAAGGCAACCGGTCACACATTTTTGGACCATAAAGGCGTTTGGGTAAGATTTCATCCAAGGCACTGAAATACACAGCATTCATGACGGAATTAATGTTTTCTCTTTTAATACAGCTGTATGCCTATCGAGTAAAGTGGGAAATTGCAAGTAACTGAGTAGTGATACAGAGACAATAAGGGGTATTACATCAATGAACTATGAGCGACTCTGCCTGATAAACAAGTCAATACTGGAAAGCAATTACGTAATATTTCATAATATATCATGGATTGATTTTTTAGGATATTTTATCTGAAAATTTGTCGGACCCCCCTAGGAAAAATTCGCTGCTGCGCCCCTGAGTTTATACATACAACTAAATTAAGCAAACCACTTTCTTCATGTGGACGAGCTTCAATGATACCACTGCCATTCTTCTGTGTTGAGTGTTCAGCAAGAATGTAGAGTGTACTTCAATAGTATCTTACGTTTCATCAGATCTAGATTCGAACCCAGGTCTCATGAACGCAGAAAAAACACTATCAAAAAGTCTCTGCACCGGAAAATCTCACCTCCTAAATCAAGCAATGTGCAACAGTCACTTAGAATGCATTTCTACTTTTTTTAGAAATATACTAAATGTACTAATGCTTGTGACTGTAGCAGGAAATCATGATTTGCAAGAACAAAGAATAATTATATAACATAGTTCGCACCAACAATCTTGATAAAGTGAGGTATAATGTATGTCTGAAAAGCTTCAGTTATAATTTCTACAAAAGAACATGTCCAGTAAGCTGCAATATTGATCTTGTTAATAGAATCTCAAAGCGACAAGCAATTTTGACATTATTGTGATATACAAGTTTGTCTACAGTTCTTGAAATTTCCATATTTTGAACTCAAAGCAAAACTTTACTTTCGGTTTTAAATTCATTTAACGTAACCTTATCCTCTAAATATGTGAGGGCAAATTACCATGAAATGAAATATGTTGAAGGGCAAAATGTTTAGTCTAGTCCTTCTGGGAGTGCAGGATAAATTTCATAGTAACATTCGTGTAATCACAATGGGTATGGCACATTTGCCACAGATTTAGAAGACAAGCTATTCTATGAGATCAGTAGGGAGATTAATCGTAGAAATTCGAGGACAGATTTCTTCATTTTTCTACCCTTCTAGCTTCATGGAATGCCTGTTTTCGATCTTTTATATAGAGCCAAATGATTTCCTTCCAGCATGGACATCTGTTGCATCTTACAATGAATGAAATTCGTAAACCAATAAAATGCGTGCACACTTAGAAGAAGAATGCACAACAGCTTTATAACAATATTTTTTATAATAATTCATATTCCAACACCTATACTTGGAATATATTCTTGATTGAAATGCGATATTGATAAGGTTTGAATTGTGAAAATACAGGCCTAAATGTTTATCGAATGATGAAAAAGTAAAGTGAACTTATTGCGACTAACGTTCATCGATAAAGTAAGGAGTGACGATGATCCATTATATTGTATGTACCCAAAATTTTAAGTAGTAATGCTAGAAAAATAGTTTTAGCCAGTTTTTGCCAGTTTTAGCCGAAAAATGGTGACAAAAGCTGGTGGTTTTTACCGGCCAACCCTGTGTGATATTGACATGCCTCTGATCGACGATGTATGCGAGAATGTGGTTAAATGTGGATAACGTGGGCCAAGATGTTGGTTATTGCCGACAGTAGATAAAAGTCTGTGAACATGATGGGGAATGAGGTGAAGACATTCCATGCCAAAAATTATGGAGCGAACAAGAATGATCATTTTGACCGCTGGGGGAACTTTTCAAAACTTGTGAAGTTAAATAGAAACACAAAATACTTCCAGTTTATTTGTTATGCTTCATATCATAAAAAGAGGATAATGATCACCAAAGGATGCAATTAAATCTTCCTGTTCACTGTTTCTTATCAACAACACGCTGCCTATAAACTGATTTTCTGCAAAGGTACTGTTTTTCCCGTTTTGTTTCGGCTGATGTGACTTTGTTGCTGTTTTAGAATTGACTGTGGACCAACAACGTCTTCGCAAGGTTGTACTTTTAAACATCCGTAAACCTGAATCAGGCCATTATCTATTCGATGATCTGGCATCAGAAGTAGCTCAATTTCCTCTCTTCGTGCCATCTCGAGAAATGATAATAATGATAATGATATATTTGTCATCAAAATAAGCAAATGCAAATTAGATCGTGAATACAAATTACTGTGACAAATAGAATGCCCATAAGGGCAACAAAATCAACGAAGTAATGAGGAAGGCTCGAAAAGGAAAAATCATTACCAAATATTAGTTCTCTTGAAATACTGTTCAACACTTTTCTTGAAAGAATACACATTCGGTGCTTGGACTTCGGCATCGGTGAGCTGATTCCAATGAAATACGATATCTGATGTAAAGAAGAATCGACGGTAATCACGGGTGACACGAGGTGGTATTATTTTCTGATTACGACGACGAGAACGATAGTTGGTTGAAAATTCGAAGAAAAGTCCTGGATTCAGCGACATCATACCATTCAACAATTCGTAAAGAAAAATTAGTTGATAACGTAGTCGTCGTGCGGACAGACTTAACAATGACAGTTTCGACAAACGATCTTTATAACAAAAGTAATGCAAATGAGGAAAACAGCGAGAAAGCGCCTTTGGACATTTTCAATTTGATCCACCAAATAACGTCGATACGGAGACCATACTATGCAATTAAACTCGAGAGTTGATCTGACATAGCTCTTGTATATAGGCATTATAACTTCAATGTCACGGGAGATAAAAGAACGCAGAATGGCTCCAAGAGTTTTGTTGGCCTTATTAACAATATTTTCTATATGATGACAAAAGCTGATTGGAGAGGATACATATACACCAAGATCTTTAATACAGTCAACATTTTCAAGCTTCATATTATTAACAGTATCTTCACGTTTTTGATTTGAAGCTCCAAAACTCACAACTTTACATTTTGTTGCATTTAGTGGTAAGCCACTGCTGCTTGACCAATTAAAAATGTTATTTAAATCACCCTGAAGACCATGACAATCTTGTAAATGTGTATTTGATTTTGAATTGAAACTGTAGGCCAATTTCATATCATCAGCATAAGCAGATAAAAAGGAATATTTTACAAAAGAGCTAATACTGTTACAAAATAGCAGAAATAGTATTGGGCCAAGGACTGAGCCCTGAACAATGCCGCTTGTAGCTTCACATGGTGATGAAAACGAACCTCTGATACGTACAAATTTCGTTCTGCGTTTTAAGTAGTTCTCAATCCAGGAAAGGAGATTTCCGGACATGCAATCATTTAGTCTGTACAATAATACCTTGTGCGATACACTATCAAAAGCACGAGAAAAATCAAGAAAAGCTACATCAACACAGAAACCGTTGTCTAGCTTGGACGTCAAAAAATCGTTAAATTCCACACCTGCCGTTTCGACAGAACGCTTCGGTAAAAAACCATGTTGGAAAGCATGAAAATAATTATTATCAGTCAAAAACTTCAATAGATGCTTCACTATCACGCGTTCCATGATTCTACATACACAACTTATTACAGCCACAGGTCGATAATTAGTATGAATGGAGCGAGGACCAGATTTATGTATTGGTGTTATGACCATTTGTCGCCATGATTCAGGAATGTCCCGCGCTGCCATTGAAACTTTGAATAAGTGACACATTTTATTAAAAAATTTCCTCCCTCTTTAATGAAAACGTAACACAAGTTATCAATGTCTAAACCAGCAGATCGAGGTAGGGATGAAATCACTTTAGAAACATTATCATATATAAATGTAATATCAGAGAGCTGGGATATCGAGGAAGGCGTCGGGATGTTCGGAGAGGTAGAATCCAAATATTTCTCACCGTCGTAAAACGTGGCAAAGTAATCATTGAATTTTTCAGCAATGTCAGAGCGATCAGTAATTTCATCACCATTTGAGTCTGTAATTGACTTGTTATTACCCTTTGACCTAGCCAGATGTCTTTCCTGTGCCAAAGATGAGGCTCGCAATTTACTATTAAGAATTTGTAGGGCGTTTTCCAAATTCATTTTGTTGGAGAATGAAGGATCAGTTCGAAAATTTGCGTATGATCGACGATAATGTCTGAGTGACGTACGTATCTATGAAGTAGAGTGAAGGCGTTGATTGGACTTGGAAGAAATAGGAATAGCGTGGTTCACGGCTCGCTGAATATTATTCAGAAAATTACTCCATAATGTCTGCTACTTCCTCATCACGGGGGCAACGTAGTAGAAATCTCCTTCACCTTTTAATACTAATTTCTCACTAACTGTTGCATGTTGTTTCAGCTTTTCACTGATACTCAAAACCTTTCTAAGTGTACTCATGGCATCGCAAGAAAGTGGACACTCCTATTTTTGGATAATTTATGGTTTTGTATACTTTTGGCATTCATTTGTCTGCTAAACTTGACTGAACAACAGATGAACTGTAAAATACTTCCATATGGCATCGGCGACAGCTATGATATTATACGTATAGAAAGATATAATTGGGTAGCGAACACACACGTTGTGTTTGTGTTACTGAAAAATGCATATTCTTGCAGCAACTTCGCTATTTCTGAACTGGTCATCGATTTCAAGGACAGATGAACTCATAAAAAGAAGATCGCAGTAACACAAAATGAAGTGTAGAAGTGCAATGAATTTGGCACTGTTAGCTACTTAAGGATTATGCGTCGTCAAAAGTTTTGCATGAAAGAAACAAGCATTCTGATGCGGTCAAGATGACCGCCTTTGGACTTTCTAGGTGCAACAATTTTTCCTCATATCTATGATAAAAAGAAGACAGATGTATTGCGCTCTGACAAGGCCTTTCCCATAGCATAAATATCACGAAACCATATTATAAAAATGATTCCCCTTTGAATAAAAAAGACACCAAATTCATTCTGACAAAATCAAAAACTGATTTCTTGCACAGGACAGTGCTTCAAATTATGTATTTTATATTCAGTCCAGTGATTGTGCATTGTGTCAGAAATTAATTTTTGATTTTATCAAAATGAATTTGGTTGCTCTATCCATTTAGAATCCATGTTACACTACAAAGCAATAGTAAATCTTGACATCAGAAGAAGTTCATGCTTGTGGTCAAAATGACTGCTTGGTCTGTATAGTGTTAATGAAAAGAATTTTGTCAAGAAAAAGCTTTTGATAATCAAATAGAGATTTCGCAATGTTGGAACTCGATCATATGATTCCATTGCTTCCCTAGTAGCTTCTCATGTGATATTTTGCATGGTAAATTCGCATAAGCAGTTTCTCCTCGCTTTTTTTCATGTCCCCTACATTTGTGATTATGCCATATTCGTGTATATCCATATAATCATTCGGGATTCGACATAGAAATACGCCTGCCTTTGCAGAGCACCAAAGCAATACATTTACTTAACATTAAGTATTGGATCCTATGGTTCATATTTGTCGTAACGCGGTAGCTACTTTACGTCCCGAAATGTACGAGCAAAACAGTAAGATTTGAAGCTTGTACTACGAAGGGACTTCTTCTTCTACAGGCAGACCTATCGGTCAACAAAATTGGTTGAGCATCACCAATTTCAGAATAGTATCCACTTGTAGAGGACATCAATGCATAGATTCCGAGGACGCGTTACTACGGCATTAGTGTCTGCTGATTGATGTAGAAATCGACATGATTTTCATCTTCACTTCGTTTGAATATCAAATAGCGGTAAAATTCAAACTGACACGTATCGACAATTAGCATTCATAGAAATTACATCACATTTGTCATCATACATGGACTTCTATAATACAGCATCTGGACAGATATCTAAAATAGCACGTATACAAGATGAGGCTGATATTGAATTTCATATTGATGCATTTAAGCATGTATCGGTTCATTAATTTTCGTGGTGTAACTATATCTGGAAGATCATGCCGATTTACATCAATTTTGAAGTATAATTCCTAGTCTCTTATTCTGTCTGACATCAATGTGAGCGTTGCTGTTGCATGCTATCGGCCATCAAGCCGAATCGTGGGGCCATGTCTGTTTCCAATGCTCCGCGCATCAACTCGTCGATGTTTCTTAAGCATTTTCTTTTACTTGTTTTGATCGAAACAAGAGTGGAGAAGCCTTTCTCGCAGAGGTATGAGTTCGACATTGCTACCAATAGACTTAGGGCTCTCACAGCAGCGTCTTCATATTCCGGGATTCGAAGGAGACCAACCCAGAAATTTCCATAATAATCGCAAGCCTTGAAGTTCATCCTCTGCTCCAAATCTTCTCGCAGATCAGTGAGGAACTCTTCTTCGGCAACAGATGGATTAATGATCCAAAGATTCTCCTCTAGATGCTGATGTTCTTGGAACGGAAAATACTTTTCTATGTTGCCGCGAAGGACAGCTCCCATTTTGAGCTCAGCATGAATTGATGGAATTCAGGGAAGTCGATGAAGTCCTTTCTCTCTACTTGTTTCATCCAAGACGAAATTTTCCTATGGAATGCCTTTATTCTTGACAAAGCCGTGAAGATGTCGCCTCCCTTCTCTTGTAGGCTTAGATTCAAGGTGTTCAGACAGTGGAAAATGGAGCTCAAATATGACAGTTTTCAAAGCCAATTCAAGTTATTCAGGTTGACGGCGCTGGAATCACCAAGCTCTGTGAAGAAAACTGCCAACTCCTCTCTCAACAGGAGCACCCGTTCAAGGACTTTCCCTCTTGAAAGCCATCTTACGTCGCAATGGTACAATAGCTTCGTCACTTCTGAGTCCATCTCACAGAGCTGAGCGAACAGTCTGCTCTTCTTCGTATTAGCCTTAACTGTGTTCACCATTTTCACAACATCATCAAGTACAAGTTCCAGATCTGATTTGCCTTCATCACCTAGCTTCTTCGCTGCCAGCATCTCACGATGAATGATGCAGTGAATTGACCGACACTCAGGTGAGACAGTCTGGATCTTCTTTACTACACCATTTAAACGACCAACCATGGCGGCAGCTTCATCGGTTGTGACGGCCTTACACTTAATCCACTCGATTCCTTCCTCACACATAAAAGAGTCCAATCGGTCAATAATTGCTTGTGCCGTGGTTTCAATTCCCACCGTTAAACAAAACAAGAAACGGTCAACAATATTCAACTCTTCAATGAACCGGGCATACACGATCAGCTGTGCTTCTCCTCCAATGTCGGTCGTCTCGTCCAACTGAATTCCGAAGACGGGGGATGCTTTCAGCTTCTCCACAAGTTGTGCTTTCAAATCTGTAGCAATCAGGAGACATCAACTGCGAATGGTGGTGTCGGACAAGGGAATGGAAGTCACTCTTTCAACTGCTCTGCTTCCACCATGGAGATATTCAGCAGCAATTGATAGGCATGGCTTTACTATTTTCTCCATGTCCATGTATGAGTGCTTTTCACGAAGGATAACATGAGTCATTTTTAGTGAGGCAATCACCAGTGGCTTGTCATGAGCTCCAGTCTTCACGATGTTTTGCAATGACGATTGTTGGGCAAATAGAGATTTCAACTTCTCTGAGAAGAATTGCTTTGACTTGTTCTTGTGCTCCGGATGGTGGGTTTGCAAATGTCTCTCTATAACTTATATTGCAGCAATATCCCGCATAGCCACGGATGTTTGGGGTCATATGTAATTACGCGTGGTTCACGGTTGAATTACGCGTGATTGAGCGTGGCATGTCACATATTGGAAACAGAAGAGAGAGTTCCACACGCACTCGGAATTTGCAAGTTGGAAGGGAAGTCAGATGCATGTACGAGTATGCATTTTTCGACGGGTACTATGAAATGATGAAACACGATGACGATTCGCCTCCTTCGTGCCCTAGTCATGTCGAGACGGAACGGTGATTCGAAGAATATATATCTATATATTTCCTTTCAACGTGTTGGCACTGATTACTGAATACATTTCACTGTTCTTACCAAAATGCAATTTCTTGCATATTGGACAAATTGCAGTAAATAGCTAAATTTGAAAGATTAAGTTAAAAATAGTCCCGGTAGTCAGCTGATTTCATCAAAAATGCTAAAATGATACAAACCAAAAATTACTTCCAATTCCAATCAAGAAATAAAGTAAACTAAATTTCCATTTATTCTTACTAATAAAAAATCCCGATTCTAAGAGATCAGTGCAGATTTCTCAGATTCGGAGATTTTCATTAATGCGTGAGAATGAAGGGAAAATGTATTTACTTCCTAATGTCTTACTTGGATGCCTTATTTACTTAAGGTGTCAAGCATCAGGAAAGAAATTTACTCCTATTTCCATAAAGCTACCTTCATGATGACTACAAAACATGCAGTCGGTGGTCTTTAAAACAACGTCAATCAATACAGGAGAAAGTGATGCACGTAGTCTCTGCTACAAGCGTCAAACAGATGTCAGTGCAAGCTCACACATGTTTCGAATGGTTTATTATTGTCATTGACTTATGAGCATCATGCTCCAAGATGACATACAGAAATATCAAATGAACTAGGCTTCGATGCATGGAATAGGGATAATCGGTTACAATTTCTTTACCGGTTAACCGATGACAAAGTCAACTGTTTGACCATAATTTTTCCGTTACTTCTCAATATAAACTCTCTACAACAACCGGAAGAGTTGGGACCATTCAGGATACGACATCATAGCTGAATTTATTCTATTGCTAAGCTGCTGTTGTTTGAATTAAGTGCAATGTAGTATCAATTTTCGTTGAGCAAAAGTACTAGTTTCAAAGCAATTTTTTAACTATGGTAAGTAATGAAATTGCGACAATCGTTCAAATAAAGGTGTTTAGCAATTTTTCAAGGCATGCAAAGCACTCAATTTTATAAGCCTTGTCCATATTAAAGTGAATTACTATCATATAAGAAAGGTTCCCGAAGCACAGTGTGTCCCATGCCCCGAAATGAATAAATATCATTATTTATCATTAAATATCTTCTCAATATTGTAACTCCAGGGTTAACAATCCTTAAATCATTACTTGTTAGAAGATGCTTTGGTAACTCCATTAGTTTCAGGAATTAGTTTAAATATTGCGGTGGTGATTTGCCTCGAGAGGTCTCGACGCCTAAGCGACATGATAAATTTCCTTGATAACTTGATCCTTGATCCACTTGATAAATGTTCTGGCAAATACTTGACATTTTGCTCGATTGGAAAGAACCACTGTTTTCGATGCTGAAATATTTTTTGTAATTACTAACAAACGCAATTCTTTCATAATCCGATAGACATCATCACGTGTGAATAAATTAAAACCAATGCATGATAACCAGAACCAAATTATGCAATGGTTTTAATTCTTCCAGACGTGATGATGTCTATCGGACGATCGAAGAAATATACATTAAACCTCACCCCCAGTGGAGAACAAGCTATGTCCACCAGATTTCTAGTAGCTTTACTTTCTGCATATGATGAAACTTTTGACAGAAGGATTTTAGCAAAACACTTTTGGTGTGAGAGATATTTTGAAATTTGAGTGTTTTGAATATTTTGGTTGATTTCGGTATCAATTCTTGAAATAAGTTGAGATTACATAAAGGATTCTTCCTATTGATATAGAGACATTAACAAGTGCAAAATCGTTGAATTTGAAATTATCTGCTATTCAAATTCAAATTTCAAATATGATTTTTTATTATTTTTTGTACTTTTTAGTTCTGATCAGCAATTATTGAAAATTTTCAGAATCATGTTGCTTTTAGCCTCAGTGTCTCGATAAAGACATCGAATTGGGTTGTTTCTTCACCTGCAGAAACTACTGAAATGTGCGATAGTGATACTTCAGCTGAACTAAAAGTTTGAATTATTTGACGTTTGACCTCATCTAATACAATCATGCAATCTCAGAGCGATTAATGACCACCTTAACTAGATCCTTCGATTTGTGCATGGTTTATTAGTTTTTGTTCCAATCCAACGAAATAAAGATCCGCTACTTCAGGTATGCGGATTTCAAACTGGCAAGCTTCCATCTTAGCAGATAGTTCCTACATGTATTTTCATAGGAATTAGCCGATGGTTCACATGTTGTCTGGTTGCATCACAGCACTTTTGTAATCACAGCACAATATATCTCCAAGCATTTATGCTCGATACATTGATGACGTAATTATGGGTCCCTTTGACAAAGACTTCGACTTTGATGTAATATTAAGAACTTTTAATGGCATCGATGAGAATATTGAATTTACTCTGGAAGTTCCAAAAAACCTTACACTTAATTTCTTGGACATAAGTAGTATAGGGTATAGGATTCGGCGCATCGCTTCGCTCAGCACCGAATCCCACACCTAGGTAGATACAAAAAATAAAAAAAATACAAAAAAATAGGGACCCCCTGAAATTTATAAAAAAACAGCTAAAATAGATACAAAAAATGAAAAAAATACAAAAATAGGAAAGTACCTCTAAAATCACCAATTCACGGGCTAAAATAGATACAAAATAGGAAAGAACCTTAAAGTATGACCCATGAACAAAAATATTCATTTAAAAATGGAAGATGAAAAAACAAAAGAACCATCAGCCCCCTTATATCCTTCATTATCATATGAAATGGATATAGCAAAACACAAAGATAGAGTCAGGTACATGAAAGATAAGGAAGCCCAATTATTACTTAAACTAGAACATTATAATAAATTAAGAAAGAGATGGACCATAGCTAAGAATGTGACACTGTCATTTCATCTGGCGTTCTGGAGGTCTTGCAGATAGCTAGGCAACGCTTGGTTGCGCCTATGTCTCGCATGATGCAGTGATCACACGTTTACACATTTTGCTTTAATTGTTGCCAGCGCGACAGCACGCCCGAATGACGTTAAAACATTTGCCAGCGGTACTGTTTCATTTCTCTCTCTTCTGTCATTGTATAGTGTGATCAGATTGTGTCTTCATAACAAAAATACACAAACGTACGCAGCAGAATCTTTCGCATATTACATGCCACTGCTTTTGCAGTTAATAAGTGATTCAGAACAAGAGACGGCCAAGAAATATTTTGAAAATTGGGAAGCGGAAATATAAATGGAGCAATATCTTACTTTCGACAATGTGCAAGTGTTCAATGACAATGAAGAAGATTTTGTTTCAATCGAAAGCAGTTTTGGTGTAATAACAAAGTTAATTGAAAGTGACAAGTTGCCCAATTCGACATTGTTGAAAAGTGCTGCTTTCCAAGGTCGTGGGTTTAAGATTTGTAGAAAAACTGAAAGAATTTGAAATTCCTTACAATGTAAGTTATTGTTATTTCTTAATGAAATTATCAGATCTAATTCTATCGTACGACAGAATTTTAATCTTATGGAAGAAATGAGTTTTGGTTCGCAAAGTCAATAAATACTTTAAGAATTTATTGTCTCTCTTTCAATTTTATCAGTAGTATGATCTCTTCTTATATTTGTAAATGAGAAAGTATTCTCTATTGTCTTCTAGTCTACTGCTAGTAGACTGATTTGAATAATGGAACAATTGTTGCTCTTCTGGTGTTTGAAGTGTAAATATATTTTCATGATAGAATGACTGAGTATGCGCTTCACTGATCACTGAGAGAAGAATTATCTTTCATTCCTCTTCAGAGTCTGTTGTCATGATCAGTGATGATTGCTTCAACCAATCAGATCGCGTCCACGTGTGAACAAATCGCTCAATTCACTAAACTCTGCAACAACATGGAAATATAATATAAACAGCATGAGATGTTTTTTAATTCTCGGGTCTGAATGGGTTATGAGTTGAGTTAGTAGAATTTATTTCATTTAAAATGAATAACATAAATGACTTCTTAAAGCATTATGGTAAACAGACTACGACAAATTTCGACCTAAAGAAAATCGCTAATCAATTAGGAATAAAGAACTTTCATGTATTAATGAGAGACGAATTACAATTGATCAAAAATAAGCCAACTGTAAATTTCATAACCAATCTTCACACTTCAGACCAAAACGGCGTACATTGGTCAGCAGGCGTTAAAAATCATCAGCAGAACTATTATTTTGATTCATACGGTTTGCCCCCTACAAATGAAGTAAAAGAATTACTTGGAACGGGAACATACAATACGTTTCAAATTCAAACACCAGGCACTACCTATTGTGGTCAATTATGTTTATACGTTTTGTACAAATTACAAAAAGGAGTACCATTTCTAGATATAATGTTAGAGTTAAACGAACCGTAGGTTCTATGGCTACGCCTAATAATAATGATAATTAAAGCTCGGTTTTCTGTAATTCATTTTGATAGAATCTACCTTTGATATCCTCATTATCTAAATCTTTAATTTCATAAGTAATCGGATGAGTTTGATTTATTTTACAAATTTCAAATATCTCTTTAGTCCAATAGCCAACAAAGCCTTTTTCAAATTTATTCTTGTATTTAAATATTCGTACCCTATCCCCAATTTTAAATTTCGGCTTACGTTTCTGTAAATTCGGATTACTCTCATTCGAATAATTATTTTCGAATATTTTCTTTCGTATTAAATCAGGGTCGTCAGAAGCATTCTTTGGAGTTTCTTCAATACCTGAATGAATCTTATTGTTATACTCTTCTACAACTCCTGGTAATATCTTCAACCATTTCTGATTTCTTTGCTCAGTAAATTTCTTAAAGATCTTACCTTTTAGCGTTCTATTAAAGCGCTCTATTACTACAGCCTTTCCTGCATTTTCAGTTGAATAAACAGTTTCAAATAGTGGCTTTACATTTCGGTTATAAAATTCCGAACCTTTATCAACGAATAGCTTTTTTGGCTTTCTATTACTTTCTTTAAAGATTTCTTCAAACGCATATTTAACTGACAGACCACTTTTGTTTTTTAAAGGCTTTACCCAAGCGTATCGTGTATATAAATCTATAACGGTCAATGCGCACTTAAACCCTCTTTCATTAGGCATATTAATTAGATCTGCACTCCAAATATCATCTTTATTAAATACTTTTACCTTCAATAGATATTTCGGCTTTCTGTATTCCTTGTGAATTTCGGACGCGTAGGTTCGAGCGTTGCTCTCAGACAGCTTTGCTGTCGTTTCATCTATCCCCTGGCCAAAAAGCATTTTTGCTTGTAAAGCTTTCTTAACAAACATTCTTTCAATTTTTTCTCTAAATGTAGGATTTTGAATACTATCTAATTCTTGTATCATTTTCTTATCTGCTTCATGTCGAGAACTTAGGTCATGATTTCGATAAGCTAAATCATGTTTATAAGCGGCGGCGTCTACTCTATTTATTGGTTTACTATTTTCTCTAGGTGTGTTATCATCGTTTAATCTTAAATCTAATCTTGTGCCGGGGCCAGTAAAATTATGCCCAGGTAGATGTTTCTCTTTCGAATATTTACTCCAAATAAAGCCAGGAAAGTTTTCTAATGCTTTTTGTATATCACCTCCGGTGTGGTGTGGAACTTTGTTCTTGTCACCTTTTAAGAGATAATCCGTTAGATCTAGATTTGAAATCCTTAAGTTATTCAAATTCATTTTTAAAGATTAAATCTTATCGCACCATACTAGGATTTAGATATATGCCAGATCCGTCTTTTGTTTCTTTTATTTGAATCAAATCATCAATATTGTGTAGGACATTTTTAAGAACTCGTTTCCCTTCATCAACTAAATTTAATTTGCTAATGAAATTATCTACTATTCCGTCACCTCTAGCAGCTTTCTCTAACTCCCTATTATGACGTTTTTGCTCTTCTAATGCTGCCTTCTCTGCTTTATTTTTATTTACTGCCTGGACAATACCAGCTGTCCCACCTGCAACACTTCCTGCTGCTGCTATACCACCTATGATTAGCGGAATTAATGGGAGAATTCCACCATTCTTTTCTTCTTGTAATTTGATATTCTCTATCATTGGTTTACTTATGTAATACTTCCTTTTGTTAATCGTAATAGTTTTAGGTGTATTTTTGTCAATGATGTTACGTAGTTTTAATTCAACCGTTTTATTATTCACTTGCGCCATTTTTTAATAAAAAATTTATAGTCTTGGGTTTTTCTAACCAATCGGAGCGAAGCTCCTCTGGCTTTAGCCGATCGGACCAAGGGTCCTCAGGTTATTAACCAATCCTAACCATCTTTCCATTAATAATTTCAATAGAATATTCGGTGTCTTCTAGCAATAAACCATAAGCCATCAATGATGTTGTGGAATTTGCCTTTTCAATATTAATTGTCACATCACAACCGGTCTTGATAATATCTTCAGATTGTGCACTTAAATCAAAACAGAAAACAGGATATAAATTCTTCCAATCTACAGGATTTAATTGTGCTTCAACTCCAAATTCCCGGCACAAATTTCTATAAGCATCATATCCTTCCATGAATTGATTATTTGCGTTATCAAATCTCAATGGATCAATAGGATAACGTGTTTGATTTAATGAAATTTGTAAACTTCGAATTGAATTAATATGGAAAAGATTATTGTTCTTATCAAAACTAGGCGTTTCATTCTTTTGAAAAGTGAGCAAAAAATATCTTGGAGTATTTGATGTCCTTGTGAAATGCCAGTTAAATCTTTGTTCAGTAAACGTGACAGAGCTCGCGGTACGCTTCATAAAACTTACTGGAATTGGTTTGCCCGTATCTAATCGTTTCGTAATAGTTAATTCAACCTCTAAACTAGGAGTAATGTGCTTAATCCACCATTCAAGTCTATCAATTTTTAGGTATGCTTTCTTCCCAGCCTTTCCATAAAATATTGATTCATTATTTACAGTGCGATGAACTATGAGTTTGAATTTTAAGTGATATGATATTTTAGTGTAATCTAAATACCCGAATAATGGAGACAATGACCAATTAACAGTTTGTTTACTTTTATTATTAAAATTGCGTCTTTTCTGGTATGAGCTATTTTGTGTACTGTTTAACTGTTTCACTATGTTTTCTACATCTTTCACAATTCCTGCTGTATCTATTCCAGTGTGAGTTAAATCATCTTTAAGTATGCCGGTATGGTTATCAGGTAACCATCCTTCGATTTCATGCATTTTAGTATTTTCACCTATTGTTACAAATCGAAGCATTGAATCAATAATGCCAGGTGAATCACTTATGGTTTCTATATTTTGTGTTGCAACATCTAAACGCATTTGTGTGAATAATCTTGGGAAGAAATTGTTTTCTAATGTAATATTATCCGTAGCAGGTAATGGTGTTGTAAAATCAGCATCAGAATAAAGAGAATATTCACAGTGTAAAAATGAATCGGGTAAATATAAATAACTTTGTTGATTGTCAACTTCAAAAATTAAATCGCCTCCTGTATTCACTCTACTGGAAGAACCGGGGTTCATAGCAATTCTTATATAGTCATTCTTTTTTTGATTGTAATTAACGAACGGGGGATCGTCTAATCTAAATTTGCTTTCGATAAAAGTTGACATTATATTTTTTTATTAGAAAAAATCAGTTTGATACTCGGCCAAAGCCTCTGAACAAGGTTCTACTAGAATTTTGCTAATCCATTTCCCACGTTAGTGGTTAGGGACTGCATCCCATTTCCTCTCATTTCTTCAATTGTTTTTTCAGCATGTTTACTTTCCATCTTCGCTAATTTAGCAATTTTGTTTTTTGTTTCCTCTGAGAGCTTTTTGTCTTTTTGCATTTCTTTTGCGTCATTCCTAAGTTTGCGAATAGCTTCTAGTTGCTTTAATTCGTTTTGTGACTTAACAGCATTCGATATTGCACTAGCTGTACTACCTATAGCAGCTGCACCTTTAGCAGCAGATGAAATCAAATCTTTATTATTTTTAATCAAGTTAACGATACTACCGATACCAGAAAAGATGCCAGCTCCTTCTGTTTGGACGGCGCCTGCAGTGCCTAGGAAGTTTTGTGTTCCAACAGTTTCTATACTATCATAATGGTACACAGGATTCATACGTGGTTCATGAGCAATTTTATTATTTGAAGCAAAATGCTTAAGATTGTGTTTATAAATTATAGGCATTTTTTTAAGCTTAAATTTGACTTTTGGGCCGATCGGCTAAAGCCTCTGAACAAGGTTCTATAGGTTAGTAACCTGAGGACCTTTGGTCTGATCGGCTAAGCCTCTGAACACGGTTCGATTAAGATTTACGTTTGTGTATGGACAACAACTTCGCGGTAACTTTATTAATTGCCTGTTGCACTTTATCTATTGCGTCAAGCAGCGTGTGATGTACTTTAATTTCTTTTTCATTTACTTCTATTTTTTTCTCACTTTTCTTTACTTCTGTTTTAAGAGCGGCCAATTGAACTTTAATATTATCGAAATTCGTTTTAAGGGTCTTCAAGTCACTAATCTTTTGTTTAAGTCCTTTAACTTCATTTATCATTCTGTTCATTTGCTTTACTTGTTGTGTGATGCGGCTACTTAATTCATCAACACTTTTTTGGAATGTGGATTGCAGCTGTTGTAAGTGTTGTAATAATTTTCGATTCTTTTCGCTTACTTTTTCTAACTCTTCTTTCAGTTGTTTATTTTGATTTGTATTCTTTGCGATGGCAGACTTTAAATTTAGTGATAACAGGATCACAAGTTTTGAATGTTCTGTTATTTTTTTATGAAGTTTTACTATATCTGCTTCTATATTTCCATGTTTGCTACTTAGGTCTGTTAGCTTTTCTTGCAGTCTTTCATCATTCTGCTTTAGAAGCTTGGTTTCTTTCATTAGAGGAGACAGCAGTGACACAATTCTATCGAACTGTTTATCAACATATTCTTTATTTGCTAACTCAGTACTTTGTTGTGGAAGAATAGAAAGATGTAACGGACCTGTTAAAATGTCTCCAGTTTTCATGATATAGTTGTCTAGTTCTATTTCTGATTCTTGATTATTCGGTGTGTAAGCACACCCGCCAACATTTGTTAACATCATTTTTTTTTATTTAAAAATATGTTATCCAACAATTCATCATTAAATAAACATATGAGAACATGTAGTGATTGTGGAAAAAGTGTAACATCTAAGAACTTTATGCGTCACCAAAAAACATGTCAATCACCATCACAACCAAAAGTAAAAGATAGACAATGTTCGAATTGTAATAAGTTTTTTACTAGTCAAGGTTTCTTGAATCATTCTAATTCATGTGCTATTAGTACACGAAAATGCACTAATTGTCAAATAGTTAAGCTCAAAACAGAATTTTATGATAGTAAATACCGATGTAAAGAATGTTTAAAAACACAAGTGAGATGTAACAAGTGCAATAAAGTTCTGTTGGAGAGAAACTTCTCACGTCATGCAGCAATTTGTGTAATTTGATTAATTTTATATCCGTAGTAGTCTGATACTCAGTTGAGCTTCCGTAATAGTCCGGTGCTCTTTTGAGTGTTTTACCTTCATTTGAGCCCCGGACTCAATAGTCCGTAGTAGTCCGGAAGTCCTACAGAGGTAAAACACTCAAAAGAGCACCGGACTATTACAGTTGCTCAACTGAGTGTCGGACTAGTTGAGAGAGTTTTAGACAAATTTTCATATAAAAAATTAAAAAATGAATTATGAAAAATTGTATTCCGAAATTCCCAATCGGCCTCCCATGCCCGTCAATCAACGTGAACAAAATAATGATTCGCAATCTTTATTTTCAGAAAATTCAGATCTAGGAAGACTCTTTGGGTTTCTGAAATTTCATTGTGTGAAAATTATTATTCTATGTGTTCTTATCTATCTTATTTATTGTTTCATAAACTGGTTAGGGTTCTTACAAACAGCAGAACAAACGAAAGTTGCATTTTATAAAAGTCAAACCAAAAACTTTAAAGGTTGGAGAGCAGTTAGTCATGACGACGAGAAACCTAAAGGACGTGCTGCACAAGAGAACTTACATTTTATAATATATGGCAAAACAGCGAGCGGAAAGACTACGTTTCTTAGAAGATATATAAATCAACATTTTCCTAATGAAACAAATGTACATGTGTTTTGTCTACAGGCAGATGAATGGCAAGGATATTCAAATGTTTACGGTGAAAAAGATTTATGTGTGTTAGAAGATATGAGTACTTTTGCTGGGACATACGAGCAAAAGTCTTTACTAGTGTTAGATGATGTAGCTAGTTTAGTAAAGCAAAAGAACATATCAGAAATATTTACAAAAGGTCGTCACCATCATATACAAATTGTAGTATTAGCTCATAAGGCCTGTGACGTAGATAATAAGATTAGAGAAAATGTGGAAACCTTTTATACAACTACTCAAAATAATGTAGCATTCTTTGAGGATATTAAGAGAAATTATAAACTAACTTTACCCTTAGCTAAATATGTACATGTTAAGTACGGCATAATACGGGTTGATACTATTATGAATCAAATGCAAGTGTATGATAGCGATCTAAATATACTATTGGATACTGAGCATGATTTTTATAGTAATGCAACAGATTTTGACATTAGTCTCTACGCAACTGCTAAGAACTTGTCGCCGCATAATATAGAAGAAATAACAATTTTTCTAGAAAACGAATCACTTGAACCACTAACAATCATACCCGAAACATTTTATTTCTATTTCGATCATTATCTGAATAATGTGTTAAAAATTAAAACCCCTGAACGATTAGAGAATAGAGATACACTAGATGTTATTAGAACAGGCATTAATGATTTCCGTGATGTACTAAAAAATGTACACCCTCTAGTCAGTGATGCTAAAAGTACATTGAGTGACATAAAACCAATATTAAATGAGTTAAATAATATGTAATTTTTTTTCTTTTTAAAATATGGAGTACAAAATAGAACACGTGCCAGTTATAAAAGATTATCGTCATCCTACAAACCCTGTAAATTCAAAACAATCAGTTAAAAGTCAATATCATCGTAAATATATGCAATTAGTTCAAGATTATAAAATAAAACATGGTATAAGAAGTTACGCTAAAACAAAAGACTTTCCACTGTGTCTACGAAGTTTCAGAGTATTCTTAGCGTATAATAATTTATGGTGGTTGGTTAATAAAGAGCGATTAACAGTTTACGATTTGGAAACATTACATCAACTAAATATTCCTGTGTATATGTAATTAAAAACATAATTTTTTCTTTTAAAAATATGAATTGTAAAATGAGTAACAAATCAACGCATACGCTTGACGAGTTAATAAAGAAACAAATTGATGAGTTTGATGCACAAATTGAACGTAGGCGTAAACGTAGTAAGCGCGCACCAATTCCCGACATATTCTCTGATGATAGACTTGGCGATGATCTATTGAATCTGTTTAATCCGAACGCTATCACGTATGAAAATGAACTTTTTACTAATGTAGTAAATGATATACGTGAGCTGTTACGCAATGGGAAAGTTTTAAATTTATTGGGTGTAATAAACAAAGAAGATGGAACCACAATAGAAAACTTTTACGCTACGTTTTATAATAAAAATTCATTTGAAACATGGTTTCTTAATCTAGAAGAGAAATCCGATGCTAGTGAATGGATTTTTACAGGTAGTATCAAATACGAAGATTTTGGTATGAAACTCGTGCAAAGATCACATAGAGGCGCTGGTATTAATATGAAATATAGAATCAAAGAATACATCGGGCAATATTGTTACATTCCTTCTGAAGATTTCTGCTTTATAAAATGTTACAACGCCTTACGTGGGTTCAATCAAGAACAAGCTAACATTATGTTCGAAAGGTTTAATAACTTTTTATATAAAGAGAAAGCTACATCTAGAACAGGAGTAATGGCAAACTGTAAATTTTCCCAATTCAATAAATACTTTGGAGAATGTGTACAGTATTATAGTGCTACTAATCGTCATTTAAATCCCAGAGGTATTACAACACCTTATAGTTATGTTTATTACAATTATTTTCACGAAGGTTCATCAATAGGTCATTATTGTTTAATCAATAAATTCCATAAAGCAGAAGCTATTAGAGAAATTGAAAATAATTTCAAACCAATATATAAAACTGTCACTGATGAAAATCTAACAACACTTCCGTATAAGACCATAACAAAGAAAGCAATTGACTATGGTTCAACATATATATGGGATCTCGAAACTTATCCAGATCCTCGTTGTGCAACAGCTCATCCTATTCCTTATGCTTTAGGTACTATCAATTTCAATAAATTCATGTGTTGCTTACCGAAGCAAAGATTGGAAGAAATAGACGCACGATTGTTACGCGATATGATTAAAATAAAAAGGAGCAAGGATGAACATGAGATTAAAGAACTTAAGAAACAGATAAGTGAATATAATACCTTAACTGAGCAAGAACTTAACAAACTTCAACATTGTGTGAAAATCTTTGTTAGGAAACAAGATGAATTTTCGATCGGGGGAAACCCAGAGGACACATGTCCGATACATCAATTTTTCAAATTTCTTGGAAAATTTAATTATTCGAAAGTCACTTTGATAGCGCACAATTCATCAGGATTCGATGCATATTTTCCACTCAAATCTAATTTTAAATTAACTAAACCACCGCTTAAAACATCACGAGGAATACTCACTGCTTCTTTACAAAATCCTTATACAACTGAAAGTGTTAGTAAGTATATCCAACGTTCCTCTAGATCTAAGCAATTAGGTGACTCTACAAAACGTAACATAAAACCAAGCAAACCTTTACAAACCATTGTAATGAAATGTAGCTATCAACACGTGAAAACAAGTCTTTCCAAATGGTGTGAGAATTTTAAAACCCCTACCAATATGTGTAAATTAAATTATGAAATTGGTGAAATTACACATGACAATTATCTAGAAAAAGAACATGAGTGGAAACCGTATTTAATTAACGATGTTCTTTCATTAGCATTTTGTATCTACAAGTATAATAATGTTATGAAAGAATTAGTTGGCGAAGATATAACTACTAATTTAACATCCTCCGCTTTAACATTTAACGGTTGGATGAAGAGTGTACAAGAAGACAACATAAATATTCATTCGCATACTGATTTATGGACTAGAAACTATGTTAGAAAATCTGTTAAAGGTGGAAGAGTGTCAGCAAATATAAGACATTACGAATCTCCATTTTGTAACATCTTGATACCAATATTACAACGATATTTTCCTGGTAATAATTTAATAGATTTAATGAAGCAGTATAATCAGTTGCAAGACAAGAATGCTCTCTGTAAAGAAATTAAACATAAACTACGCGACCAACAAAATGAATTCTTAATGGCTTTTGATGCAACATCTTTATATCCATCAGCTATGTATGACGAACATTCAGAATACCCTAAAGCTGAATCTGCTAGAAAATTTAGACAAGAAGAAGAACAAGCAGTATTATATCAATTTAACACTCAATCATTTCGTCCTAAAACTGGAATATTCACAGTTGTGTTTCATTATCCTGATGAGATGTTTTTTCAACCAGTTCCTGCGAAAGATAAGGTAAAGAATGAAAACAATTGTAACCAAGAAATAATAAGGTTTAGGAATGGAACGTGTTATGATGTATTAACTTCTGTAGACATACAGGAAATTGTTAGATGTGGCGGGAAAATATTATCTATTACAGATGGTATAATTTATGAAGAAAATTATCACATTTCACCATTTCGCAAATACATTGAAAAGCTCTTCAATTTAAGAAAAAAATATAAAATAGAAGGAAACACTGTGGGCGATGAGTTAATTAAATTATTAATGAATTCACTATATGGAAAAACCGTACAAAAAGACATAACCACTAAATATCATTTATGGAATGAAAGTACATTGAGAAAAAATTTCACTCAAGAAGTAAAAGATTTTGAAAAAGTAAATGATGAACAATTCTTAGTGAAAGTAGAAATGGAAGACGATGAATTTCTTAAAGCTAATATTACAGACACTGAAAAGACGACCAACGGTCTGAGCAGCTACGCTACGCCGACCAACGGTCTGAGCAGCTACGCTGCGACATCATTCATGCCATCACATTTAGGTTCTTTTATTCTTGCTCACTCTAGAAGAATCATGAACAACTTTATTTTAGAAATTAATGGTTTCAAAGAAAAATACATTCATTATACAGATACTGATTCAATATATATTTCCAATGAGCTCTTCAATAAATTAGATGCTGCTGAATATGTTGGTGGGGAATTGTGTCAAGGGAAAAATGATTATGGAAATGGTGGAATTATTTTTGCAATGTTTATTGCACCTAAAGTAAAATATTGTATTACTGTAGATGAACAAGGGAGACTTAGTGAAAAGAAAACATTTAAGGGTTATACAAAAACTAAAGTAAAAGTAGAAGATTTTCTAAAATTATACCATGGGGAAACATTGACAACAATTGTTAATAAACCATGGAAAAGATCTTTAGAAACTGGTATTAGTATTCCTGATAAAAATAATAACACTGAAGAAAAAAGATTCACTGGTAAAATAAATATTCTTAAACGTCAAGCGCCTAATGCAAATGGTATTATGCTCCCCTATAGCGGAGAAGATGTACAAGACGAAATATTTCAACGAATAAAAAAAGAATGTAATATAATTGAATACAATGATAGTGAAGACTGGGAAGAGGAATTATAATACACTAGTCAGTGAACAAATGTTCTATTCAGAGTTTTACTCTGCGAACAAATGTTCTATAGACTTTCAGTCGGGGCAAAGCCCCTCGAGGCGAAGCCTAGTCAGCGAACAAATGTTCTATAACTCTATCATGTACTTTTTTATCAATATTGACTGTGATAAAACCATAGTCGTTTGTCCAAGCATTGTTACACGATTGTTTAAATTCATCTTTATCTCTTATACATAAGTCTCTTAACAAATCACTTAGGTTTCTTTGGTTGATTTCGAAAAGCATAAAAATATTAGCATTCTTTCTAATAACACTTCCATCTAATGAATACATACTTTGTGTCAAATAAAAGACACTACAGTTATTGTGTCTACCTCTTGTAAAATAATTTCTCTGAACTGCCTGATTTCTGTCATTAACACAATCATCAAACACCACACAATGTTTTTTCGTTTTATTTAGTTTACTAGGATCTTGCATATTGCCACTATCATCTATTAATTGTATCGTTATGTGTTTATTTTTATTGGGTTCTACTAGTTGTTTATTTTTCGCTGCTTCTTCACACCAGGAACTTATTTCTTCTTCATACTCCGATTTTTCATATTCTTCAAACAGTGAAGCTATAGTTGATTTCGTAAGATTATTTTCAAAACCATGTTTCAAAAATTGATAAATAGGCTGTTCTGCTGTTGTTGTATAAATGATAAGATTGTTATAATCCAAAAATTTGGGTGTCGTGAGAATTTTAAATAATAGATATGTTTTTCCACAACCTGATCTTCCACAAATAACTGATAAAACTTTATTTGACAAGTTATGATGATGATTGAATTTCACTTTCTTGTTTAGTGGATATTTTTCACAACTGCTTTCACTCATTTTTAAGACAATATTTTTTTTAATTATACCTCCCGAACCAAAAGATCTATCATAATTTCTTCGCCTCCAAAATTTATTTCCTTTCCTTTCTCATCTGTTATTCTAATTGTAATTGAATTAATTGTTTTTCTTGTAACAGGGAAATATATTAATGATTTTGGGATTACATTCAAACTGTAACCAATCGGAACTGTAAATGCTGGATAACTGAAGATATTATTTGACAGCTTTCCATTAACATAACCACCTTCTATAATATCACATTGAACGTTGATTGAATTTATTTCAGTTACTTTAGGTATATTTTCACTTATATGAAAACCTTGTGTATAGAGTTGCTTTTTAAATCCTAAGAGTCTTGATAAAGATTTGTCAATATTAAAATCTACTTGATGATCTTCATCTAAAGTAAGAGAAAATTTATTTACTGCTGGTTCAACTGCGAAATGTAATTGTTTCTTGTCTTTAAATTGAATGCCTAAATGTCTTTTTATTTCATTGGAAATCGATTCAACTTCATAAGATCCAGGAAGAAAAGTTAATTCTTTCCAAGTTTTACCTTGATCATTAGAATATTTAAATCGGTCATTTACATCTTTGATAATATTTTGTATCGTGTTAAATGTTGAAAAACTAGTTAGTGCTACTTCATAATGTTTGTCTTGTTCTAAGTGAATAATAGGATCTAAATGACAGGTATGGGATGAAATAGTTGTTATAAATTTTAATGTCGTACTAAATTTTGATGAGGTTAAAATCTCGGTTAAATTTTCTAAATGCTTATTAATTTTTTCTAGTTCTGCCGAAGACATTTTTTTAACTAAATTTATGTCCTTCTTGCGCTGAGGTTCATGATATCATTAGAGAAGTGTTTGTACTCTTGTTCAGTTATAGCTCTGTTTTGGAATAGTTTATCTAAGATTGCATGCATTTCGTTAAAACCGGAATTATGTCCTTCTTTTGCTGCAGCTAATAAAATATTATATCTTTCTACTAATTCTTGTGGGTTGTCTGATAAAAATACAACAGGTGTTGAATAACCAGTCGCTGTTGGAACACTGGTTGATGTTGATAATAAGTGTTCTAATTGTTTATAACGCTTAAGATGTTTCCCACTTCCAACCTTATCTAGCATAGTTTTGTATTTCAGTAGATCATCAGTATGATAGTTATCTAAATCCGCTCCTCTTAATAAATCCACGAAATTTCTGTCTAAACTGAAAGCTGTTTTGTCTGGTGCAAAAATTAAACTTTCTTTAGGATTTATAGATAATTCTTTTCCACCTAAGGAAAATCTAATAGATGACTTTCCATCTCTAAATGAAGTAGAATGTTCAAAGAGCATAGATTTGGGTAATTTCTTTTCTATGTTTGCTTCTAACAAACCATAATCATCCATGATGGTTTTCTGCACTGGATCCGCTATATCAATTCGTTTATCATGAACTATAAGTTCTTTCTTAATATCAGATTTAATTTGGTCAACTAATTGGATTTTGTCTTTCATCTCAGATTGAACACCAGCTTGTAGCATTCGATATTGTCTATGTTTTTTCTTCATAATATTTTTCTGTTTTATTAATTCTTCTAGTTGTTTTATTTTTGCCTCATTTGTGTTCATTATTTTATAAGATAATATTTGAATTTTGTGGTAGCATTGGTACACAGCATAAACACTGCACCAAAGGTGCTGAGACTTGAAGAGTCGACTTTACTGAACAACTTATTTTTGTTCTATGGAACTTTGTTCTAACGTTTTTAATAAAGTTCTTATTTCTTCTAAAAAAGCTTCATTGTTTACTTTGTCTTGAGGTTTAACAGGAATTTTAGTTGCTTCTCTAGCTATTTGGTCAAATTTTTCAATCTCATCTAACGTAATAACATTGTCATCACACACTCTCTGGAAGTAGTAATGTAGTTTATCATATACTTCTTTGACATGTGCATGTTTCTTACTTAAGGATTTTCGTTTCTTAGTCATTAAAGATTTATCTATCACTGTTGCAAGTGACGTTGTGAAGACACCTGTGCCTGTTAAAACTGTAGCGACAACAGGAATTGTAAGAACGCCAGACGAAATGACAATAGTGAGAGCGCCTAAAGAAATTGTTAAACATACACCAACGCCTTGTGTCACATTCTTAGCTATGGCCCATCTCTTTCTTAATTTATTATAATGTTCTAGTTTAAGTAATAATTGGGCTTCCTTATCTTTCATGTACCTGACTCTATCTTTGTGTTTTGCTATATCCATTTCATATGATAATGAAGGATATAAGGGGGCTGATGGTTCTTTTGTTTTTTCATCTTCCATTTTTAAATGAATATTTTTGTTCATGGGTCATACTTTAAGGTTCTTTCCTATTTTGTATCTATTTTAGCCCGTGAATTGGTGATTTTAGAGGTACTTTCCTATTTTTGTATTTTTTTCATTTTTTGTATCTATTTTAGCTGTTTTTTTATAAATTTCAGGGGGTCCCTATTTTTTTGTATTTTTTTTATTTTTTGTATCTACCTAGGTGTGGGATTCGGTGCTGAGCGAAGCGATGCGCCGAATCCTATACCCTATACTACTGACATAAACATCACGGTGAAAGAAGGCAGTATGAATTATAAATGGTTTGAGAAAGAAATACATTCGGGTATTTCACTGCGCAGCGATAGTTACGTACCTAACCATATCAAAAACAATTATCAAAAACGAAAACATAAGAAAAATAGTAAAAGATGCAAGGAAATACGTCAAAACAGTACGTATTTGAAACTCGGATTTGTTAACGATAAAACTGGTCGTGATATCCGCAAATTAATTAAAAAATACGAGTTACCGATAAATCTTGTTAGCTCCCCTAATAAAACTTTATATAATGCCTTGAAATTCAAACAAAAAGTAGAAAAATACGAAAGTTGCATTGTTTGTGAGAGTTTACCTAATAAGATGAAGTGTACAGATCGGTTTTTGGTATACAAATTTACATGCCATCATTGTAAAGATTTCTATATTGGTCAAACCTCGCGTCCTTTTAAGCATTGTTATAATGAACACAAGCGTGCTGTAGATAAAGGTAATGTTGATTCGAGTGCTATGGCAGAACATTGTCTGAAATGTAGATCAAAACGTTTGACTGATTTTGACCTTGAAATTCTTGATAAGTGCAAAGATGCATTGGACACTAGACTGACTGAAGCTCGTTACATTAAACAGTTGATTCCAAAAATCAATCGAAGAAAAGAGTTGACGGTATTTTGAACATCTCTCAACCGTTAGCATTGTATATAAGCAGCCCACATGAGCGGCCAGATCAGTTGGTTTTAGCGAATTACCCCCTGAGGAAGAGCGAACGCTCGAAACGCGTAGGGGTTGTACATATCTTTTAATTAACTATTTTAATCCGGTCAATAAATTTCAAGGAGAGACAAAAGCTGTTTTTAGCATCAACTCAAGTATGAAGAACCTCCTGTTGGCGGCCATCCTGTATGGAAATGCCAACTTCATTCCAACAATATTTTTCCCACATGGCACAGTACTGCAAACATTGATGTATTGACATTCACTATTATGTTAGTAACAGCTATAAAGCACATGATAAACGGGAGCGCCACCATACAGTCCTCTTCCACTGGAAATTGATCGCCTCTACCGTTTCCACATCATTGGTTGAAAGACCTATGAAAATATATAATGTCATCCTCTGCTTCAAATTGTATACAAGTAGCAAGTAACAATCTACTGAGTCTATTCCTTGAAACAGCTTGCGAACAGATAGTAGCTATATTGTTGACATAACTCTTCAATGCATTAGTGGTTTTGCGACTTGGTATGTTTAACATACATGTGCAAATATATAAACTACATATACATACTGAATACAATTTACATGTGTGACTAATTGATTTTGATTTCCATTATCTGATCTATCATTATCTTCTTTATGATGATGACCTGAAGTAAGCAACATAAGTTCATTGATTTAGTTGAGGACAAACGAGACATCCTCCATGCAACCGATCAATGTAAACATTTAAGCTATATGCGCAGGTTCTGCTCAAATGATCCAGAGAGATCAATGTAATGAAATTAATTGGAAACTTAATCTAACTTTGTGTTCGCAAATGAGGTGAACTGCCAACTCCGTTAAATTCTTGTTCGATCAAACGCTTGTGAGATTCTCTTGTCATGATCTGAATTGTTGAATATCTCAGATCTTGAAACCATTCTTCATCTCAATATATCAACAACTGAGGCAGAATTCAACAAGGAGAAATGCTACTTGAAAGCAAAGCAGAAAGTTTGACGGCTATTGATTATGTCATCTTTGCTGGATTTATGCTCTTATCTCTCGCCATTGGAATATTTTTCTCTGTTTTCGGTGGTCGTCAACGGTCAACCGGTGAATATCTGATTGGAAATCGAAGGATGAAAACTCTTCCAGTGGCAATTTCAATTGCTGTGTCTCACATTTCAGCCATAACTATAGTTGGAATACCAGCTGAAGTTTATATTCATGGATACATGCTTGCCTTTCATTACATTGGTCAATTAATTGCATATTTTCCTGTATGCTTCCTATTCATACAGCTATTTCATCCTTTAAACATCAAAAGTCCAAACGAATACATTCTGAAACGATTTCAATCTCCAATATTGGCAATTATCGCATATTTAATGTCAACTGTTTCAACGTGCTTGTACATTGGTGTGTGCATGTATGCACCTGCAATAGCATTATCTGAATTATCTGCTGGACATATATCAGTAGTCGGTGCACTTCTACTTGGGAATGGTATTGGTTTGGTCTACACAACCATTGGTGGACTGAAAGCGGTTGTATGGACAGATGTAGTTCAAGCCGGTTTCATGATCTGCGGCATGCTAGTTGTATTAGTCCGGGAGCTAGCGTGAAGTTGTGCAGGGAACGAGGTAGTACACAAAACTTTCACATAGCATAGTACACCTCTAACCTACTGCAAAACTTCGCGTCTGCCGGATCAGATCATTTGCTTTTCAGAAATAGAGAGGATAACACAATCCTATGTATTTCCAGTGGTAAAATTGTGACATTTAAGGTGTTGACTCCATTTTTTCGAATTTTTGCTCATAAAAGTTACACAAATTGGTATTTTGTTGAACTGGCTATTATAGAAATCATCTACAGATCATGATCTTTCAAATGAGCTATCATTCAATGACAGAGGATGAAGTAGAGTGTACAAACAGACACTTTTCGTTGGTGTAACTGCAAATTTTAACATAGAAATTTCAGGAAAATTGTTGATATACTTTAACGAAAAGTATCTGCTTGCACACTTTGCTTCATCCTCTGTCATTGAATGATAGCTCATTTGAAAGATCGTGATCTGTAGATGATTTGTATAATAGCCAGTTCAACAAAATACCAATTTGTGTAACTTTTATGAGCAAAAATTCGAAAAAATGGAGTCAACACCTTAAATGTCACAATTTTACCACTGGAAATACATAGGATTGTGTTATCCTCTCTATTTCTGAAAAGCAAATGATCTGATCCGGCAGACGCGAAGTTTTGCAGTAGGTTAGAGGTGTACTATGCTATGTGAAAGTTTTATGTACTACCTCGTTCCCTGCACAACTTCACGCTAGCTCCCGGACTATATTGATATATGCGGTCATCAACAGTGGTGGTTTGATGGCTGTTATAAACTATGGTGAAAGATATGGTCGACTTCATGATGTGGATGTGTCATTGAGTTTCCGAACTCGACATACTCTATTTGGAACAATCACCAATGGAATATTCTTGCTAGGTACATCGATAGTAACAACCCCAGGTGTCCAGCGTCTCTCTTCATTGCCCAGCATTCCGAAAGCTCGTATTGCATTTTCTTTAGTTGCTCCTATAAGTGTCATCTTCGGTAGTGTTGCTACACTAACAGGCTTAGCTATATTTTCCTTTTATGTTCATCGTGGATGTGACGTTTTCTCTGCAGGATGGGTTTCTTCAGGTAATGCCATCGTTCCATATTTTGTAATTGACCAACTTGGATATCCGGGATTTCCAGGCTTTATGTTGGCAGCAATATTTGCTGGCTCTTTAAGTTCTCTCTCATCTGGACTTACTGCACTTGGATCGACGGTTTGGCATGATGTTATGTCTCCGTATTTTGGTTCCCGCTTTACTTATCAGAAAGCGGCACTTGCAGTGAAATGTTTAGTAGCGATCTTCGGAATTCTGTCTACTTTGCTAGGCTTTCTCGTCATGAAAGGAGGCAGTCTTATTCTTGAGGCTTCGCTATCAATCGATGGTGCACTTCGTGGACCATATGTAGCTATGGTTCTGCTTGGCGCCTTGGGACCATGGGCCAACTGGTTTGGAACATTAGCTGGTGTTGTATGTGGATTTTGTGTGGGACTTAGTTTAAATATAGCAAATATGATGTCGGAGAAGACTGCAGGTGCTTTGCTAACGATAACATCAAACTGTTCTTTGGGGAATGAGACCATTGTATCAAACCAAACTGAAATGTTGACTGCAACTGCGAAAAGTGTGACGGCAAACCCTTCACAGCACGAGATTGTTTCATATACATGGATTATGGCCATAAGTACAGTATCAACTTTGGCAATTGGGATAATTGCTTCGTTGTTGACAAAGTCGTGCGCGCCACCTGTGAATACCAAATACTATTGGCATTTCTGCAGATCGAAAGAGAGATAAGAGGAGAAGTCTGGAGGCCTTAATTCAAATGAAGAAGTGACTTTCATGTGATGTCTACAAGTAGTGCATTCTTGTGTAAATAATTCTCTCAATACTATTTCTACATATCTATCACATTGAAGCCTATTCACAATGATATTATGAAGACTGATTCAAATTATCTATATGGACGTTAAAGACGACGAAATATCGTATACAGTATGCCAAAGATGAATTTTAATTCAATTAGAAGGGAATTTGAAGACCCAAAGAGCTATTCAAATTCAAAATTACAAAATTCAAAAGATAAAATGCTCATCATTAGTGGAAAGAAGGCATCCATGCATCAATCTGTATTACAGTTCTATTAAAGTAAAAATGGTGCTGACATTCTGGAACAGTGAATTGTTTGTAGCGACTTCGAAATTTCGAATTCAAATTACAAGTTGTTTTAATGTACGAACATTGAAGACTATAGGGATAAATGAGTGCTGGCGGCAAGCGGGGGATCATGATTGAAGCGAATTATTCAAGAAAAATAGTCAAGTTATGTTCCTTTGGACTCATTCGTATAAGTTTGTGCAAGACACTTCGCATCCAAAACCTTCTTCACAGAGATTCAGAAATAGAGACCCTTCATTTTTTACGAGGAAGGCTTGGAGATTGAAATATAGCTTTTCATGAGTAATTCAAATTATGAATAATGAACACCATTAAAAGCAAGATATGTTTCATGTATGTACAAACATATTTTACTGAACAATCATAGCAGCTGTCTCCTAGAACGATAATATATTCAAAATGTATTGAAATTATGTGAAATCAAATTCCAAACTGCTATTTATTGTAAAAAGTTTGGTGGAATGGATGATGGGCGCACGGAAGCATCACATGGGCGATGTATTTTATAAATATAATTTGAAAAAACATGTCCCTTCAGTTACTTGAAAAATTAAAAAAAATGACAAGTAAATTCTTGATTATAATTTCCACGAAGTCTTTCGTCCAATACTCATCATGGTGGCTACACTGGAAGTGGACATGAACGTTTGGCTCACACTGCTATTGACTGCTAACACGATTCAGAAAAGCAGTTCTACTCACAACGTGACACAATGTGGTCAGAAGGTGGAATAGATATCTAAAATAACTACCCACATCATGACGGAATGAAGTTTTTAAGTATTGCGACAGCAATACAATACAAAATCAATACAAAGCAAAATCAATTAATTAATCTAAAAATTGGACTAAAATGTTGGACTAAATTGTTGACACTACAGCAATCTCAAAAATTAGTGTACTGTGTCATCTCAACAGGCACATTATCGTGAATAAACGTTTCACATTCTACTATAGAGCGATTTGATATTTTATGGCTCACTAATGACTGAATAAGATAGTCGTTAACTACCGGTAAATAGGCCTACACGTCCGCAAAAGTGTAAGCATTGAAAAAACGCGTATGTTTCGTAGACATCACCATGCTTAGCCATTTCTATTTTGACATGGTTATTGCTATTTACCATTCGTCACAGACACTGATACTGGCCAACTGGAGGCAAAAACCCACAAAAATACAAGCATTGAAAAAACGCATGCATTCCAAAATATGTTTAGATAGTCCAAATGTTTATAGATATTTTTATAGATAGATATGTTTCTCAGATGAATGGATTGACTTTGTTTGAATCTATTTGGTGACAAATAACTTGACTATATCAATTCTACAGGGAAATTGCTTGATTGGTTCCAGGCAAGTTTGAAATTGTGTAATGAAAAGAATGTGGCTGCACCAAGACAGTCCTTCAAGACTCAATCCTCAAGAGGGACTCATACCTGACTACCTACAGTTGAAATTGTTGAGATCATGAATGAACACTGCAGTTGTGAAAGTTAGTGTAGTTCAGGAAATTCGACTGAAAAAGTCAAAAACATCAAAAATAACACATAAAATTGCTATAAACTTGTCTAATAGGGTAATGGCATATTCTGTTATAATACATAGATTCTGATGTTTTCACCAGACTCGTCGTTGTGAGACAGAAGTACCGAAATACCGTTTCCAGAAGCGTATGTTGAGATGAAGGCACACTAGGTGTATTTTGTTCTGCAACGACGTGGGCTAACAGCCCATCGTTGTCGCCATGCTATATTTATAAATAATTCAGCAATTGAAACACATCCATAGAATAGCAGAAGTATATTGAGATCAGAAATAACTTAGAAATACCTAGAACACTTGATTTTAGAATTGTTTGACTTAAAAATACAAATCATCAAGCATCATTTCGCAAACTGTCTCAGAGTATATTGATAAATTAAAACAACATCATACAGCAAGATTCAAAAGTGCAATTTGAGGTCAAGACATTACAAAGAGGATGGATAAATTCAGTTTAGGTGGATCAAGAGCAGCTGCAATCATTATCAGGTAGTCAAGGTGAGGGGTTATTGGAATGCTGAATTTTCGAAAGGGGAGTGAAAACTTTTGATTGGTGATTGCCAGATCGTTTTCTACAATCTCGTGGCACTACACAGATGCATATGGTGACAGTTGAAAATGGTCTTCACGCAAAATGGTCACCAAAATGATCCAAGAACTTTCCAACGGAAAGCCACAAAGCAAAATTTAATAACATAATCTATTTCAGCAGCACCTACCACCTAGGTTTTTATTCAAATTTTAGCCGAAAGCTCTTCTGACAGTTTGAAAGAAGGTCTATTTAGGCATACCTCCACAAATAACCGGAGAACATTGACTTTCCAGTTGAAATTTTAACAGAAACATCTAGATGTTTCTAGACATTCTATTTTAGATGCCACTGGAATCGTTTCTATAATTAAAATGTTAGTTTGTGGCTTTCCCGTGGGAAGTTCTTAGACAGACCACTTTGCACGAAGACAATTTTGACATGGAACCTATTTCGGCCTCTACAACGTCAGATCACTAAACAACAAGGTCGACGATCTTTTGGAATTAGTTGCTGACCATCAGGTAGACATCATTTTGCTAGTTGAAACGTGGCATGACTCAAATTCGGTCTCCATTCGTCGTTTACACGCTTCTGGTCTACATGTCATCGACAGACCTAACCCACGGGTGAATGAGGACACAATGAGTGTAAACTACGGAGGAGTAGCAATTGCATCTCAATCTGGTATTCGTCTTTCGCGTTTATTTACCGACTGTGATCCCATCTCAGTTGAATGTGTCATCTCGTTACTCACGGGTTACTTGTCTCTTGTTACTCACGTGTTTTGAAGACTGATCTTGATCACCTTATTCCATTGCGCACGGTGAGAATACGCCGCCGTGAATCTGATCCTTTGTATGACCAACATGGAAGTGGATAATAGTGCTATGGTATTGTTAATTTCTATGATGACCAAGATTGCAGATTGGCCAAGCAGCTCATTCGACGAAATAAAAGATATGTCGTTAGAAGCAATGATAGCGCTCTTCAAGTCACGCTGAAATCTGCCAGATTATTCTACCGAAACGTCTTGAAATACAAACGGGAGTATATGTGGTGCAATAAGTTAAAGGTTGAATCAAAAAATTCCAGTAAAATGTGGCGCTCTGTGAAGCATCTGCTTGGTCATGATTAGGCTAACAACCAAAATTCTATTGATGCCCAGACTTTTCAACGGTTTTTCTCACAGAAACTTGACACTATTCGAGCCTCCGCAAATGGTTGTGCACCACCAACATTTTCTTCTGTCAATGACAGCGTATGTTTCCGTGAATTTCAAGAAGTAACACCCCTACAAATAACTGCTATGATCCGATCAATGCCCAACAAACAATCATCGTGAGATCAATTGACAACGAAATTTCTAAAGGGATGTATTGATTTATTGTCCCCATTCTTATCCACCTTGGTGAACTCTTCAATCCTGTGTGGAACATTTCCTGTGGATCTGGCTACTTCATGTGTGACTCCTGTCCTGAAAAAGTCATGCCATGAGACTGAACAGCTGTCGTCATATCGGCCTATAAGTAATCTTCCCATCCTATCCAAGCTTTGAGCGACTGGTCCTTGTACGCAGCTTCTATCGTATTTAGTGATGCAAATGGAAAATTTTCCGGAAAATTTTCCAGTGGAAAATTTTGAAATTTATTTTTTGGTGATTGACATTTTTTCCTTTGTTTTGGAGACTTGTTGTAGTCGTTTGAAAAGACTATGCAATATGCATAGACAGAAAACTTCTCTATCATTCCTGCATGTTACCTTTTGGAACCAACTGCACCCTTTCCATGTCTATTTCAGATCATACCAAATGAATTTCAGATATTAGATGGATTTCAGATTTCTCTAATTGAATTTCAGATATCTATCAGAAACCCAACTTTGAAAGGATCTTAAATTCAACTGGAGAATCTCCAATTCATCTGGAAATGTCTGAAATTCATTTGGGTAGATCTGAAATCGATTTGGAACTATCTGAACTATGAGGTAGAAATGGAAGATGTGCATGCAGTTTGTCCTCAACGAAGATCGGACAATATGCCAGAACTTAGAAACTGTCATAGATATTCTTCTACTCATTACAGATATCTTTCGTTTCCAAATATCTCACGAGTTCACAGTCTTCCAATATGGTCGCTCATGTATAATGCTGCGTGGACTGTGTGCTTATTCTTCACATATTCATCAACATATGGAGAATTTGTATCACTATGATCAAGGCTGCACAATAAAGCTTAACTTTCAAGCTAAAACTCCAAAATTATTTTTGCTCCAGATCTTTCACATTGCATGAAATAATACCTCTATTGTAAAGCAAGATTCACGTTATCCCAAACGATGTCTGTGTGATAATCAAAAATGCTAACTAATTAGCACAAGCCACTGGTGGCAAAGGAATGTTCAAAAATCCGCTGACGGAACTCGTAGTGCTACGATCGCTTTAATCGAAAAAATTATGAAATCAAGAGTTTTAGACCCATTCTATTGGTGTGTACCTGCCTCGGCTGCGGAAGCGCTCAAATTATAGGGCGTATCACAAAAATCAAAACTCTCAAAATTTTCCAAAATTTTCCATAATTTTCCAATATTTTCCAAAATTTTCCAATTTTTTCCATAATTTTCCATGGAAAATTTTGATTCAAAATTTTCAGGAAAATTTTCATCACTACTACGGGCCGAAGTCGACCAGCCGAACCTGGACCGATTTAGGGGCGTCCGGACACGTCGCGACTTCGGCCCAGACTTTCGCCGACTTTCTGTTTCCACAGGGTACGTTCCCGTGGTTCAAAAAATTATTTGAGTACTTTTGAAAAAACTCAAAATTTTGCCAATAAAGTACTACCGAGATGACTCTCAGACTATCACATCTCTTGACATTCAATAATTTACAACAATGACAAATATTTGAATAATATCATAGTATTTACTGCGACATTTATGGAAGATAAATACTTTTTTAATTTTAGCCTTCGTGAATTAAAAAAGATCACTTTTTATCAGATCAGACTGAATGTACAATCTATTTTCATGTAAAGGTAATATACGAACATTACTACTTACCACTAATTAGTTGCTACAATATTCACGATTTCGCCGGTTGGCAAAAAAATCAGCTCGCATTAGTAAACAAATATCTACCAACTAATTATAGCAACTTCTTCGCCACCTGTCGTTTTTTAATTTTACACATGTTTTTGGATAAATAATGACCATTTTCACATGCGGAGATAGTTTTTACACGAAAATGAACCTTTAAAAAAATTATCCACAAAATCGCTACCTCGCCAGATAATCTGTTGATATTATCAAGATGCGTTCCCACAGGGTACTTACTTAACTAAGCGGAAATTAAGCTAATTTGCAAGGCATTTTCATGAGAAGCATTAATGGAAGTCTTCATGAAAAAGTCGAGATCTTATTTTGCTTTCTTGGCTGAAATTTCAACTTTATAATTCAATTTTCACGGGCATGATTTTATGATTCAGTAAATTCATGTTTCACTTATGGATCTGAATTGATGTGTACCCATTTACATCTTTCACACTTGATTGAAATAATTGTCTTTGATTATGTGATTTTGCTCTGCCAGTGGCAGCTATTGCCTGATCACGCTTAGCGAAGATTCTCTTGAGGTTCAGCTGGAAGGCAATAGCGCAGGTCATCGAGTTGCCTATTTAACAAACATTACCTCACAAAGGCTGTCAGACAAGGACAATCTGTAAAATAATATCATTTCCTTCTGCTTTATGCTATCATTATTAGTCAATTCCGCTTTAATTTCTTCAAAACTGTATAAATGCACACATCCGACATTTGGAAACAATTCCGACTGTATCTCCTTTGAGTTCATTTAAAAAAATTGAATGTGTATACACATTGGGGATTTAATAAATGCGGAGTTACTACTCTATGGTCGACACTCATATCCCTACTCTCTGGAATGAATATTTGATAATAAGCACCTAACTATGAACGGAAATAAAGATGATTTTCAAGGGAATTTCATCAATTACATTACAGTGAAAGTCTTCATGAAAAAGTCGTGATATTATTCGCGCTTTTTTGGCTGAAATTTGAAGTTTCTAAATCAATTTTCACCGGTATGATTTTATGATTCGATCACTAAATTCATGTTTCATTTCTGGAATCTGAATAGTGATGTGGACCTATACTTTCATCTTTCAAAGTCAATTCAAATCATTGTCTTTGATTACGTGATTTTGCTGTGCCAGTGGCAGAAAATACTCTTGACGTTGAGTATGAAAGTAATAGGATACTAATTTAACAAGCATTAAACCTCCCAGACTGTCGTGAGAATCTGTGAAATGCCATCATTCCTTTTGCATTGCAATCATGATTACTCAATTCCGTGGTTATTTCTGCAAAACTGCAAAAATTTGCATATCTCACATTTGGTAACAATACCACCTGTATCTCCCATGATTTCATTTAATAAAATCGAAAGTGTATACACACTCGGTTTCTAATAATGCGGAGTTACCACTCTACCTAATATATTTACTCTATGGATTGGAATTTAGTCACACCTTGTCACTGCAATCTGCAGATATTTACGACTACCACAATTTCTCTTTACATATGAAAGCATTTTGATAAAATGACAGACAAAAGTCACCCTGCGGCAGGAGTCTAGAACTGCATGCTTCAGCAATAACCTTCTTCGAAAGAACTAGTAATCGGCGCATAATCGAAAGGCTGAAGTTAACAACAACAAACAGCAGCTGTCTATTCTTGTATCTCTAACTCAAACAAAGCGAAAATTCGAAATTGTATAGTTTTTCACATGTAGTTTGCTGCTCTATAACTTTCCCAATGTTTCCTTCCCCTAACCTATAACTTTCCCTAACCTTTCTTATGTCTATTTCAGGTATTTCCAAATCGATTTCAGATCTTTCCAAATGAATTTCTGACATTTCCAGATGGATTTCAGATTTCTACATTCAGTTGTCGTCAAAGTTAAGATCGTTGGTAGATATCTGAAATTCACTTAGAGAAATTTGAAATCCATCTGGAAATGTCTGAAATTTATTTGCAAAGAACTGAAATCGATTTGGAAATACCTGAAATAGACATAAGAAAGGTGTGGAGTGCAATTTTGTTTGTTTAAATGAATCAATGAAATAATAGAACATTTTCCACTATACTTTTAATGCATTTTGTTTGAAAGTAGTGTCGTTCTATTTTTGCTGTATCTTATACACGGTGTAGCAATTGTTACTCACAACTTCACATGCAACCTGAAATTCATTCATCTTGGAATTACATTTGATGTCATTTCAAACTCAGTCGATGAACCTCAAAACGATTGCTATGTTTTGTCAAAAAGTGTCTTTGAAAAGTTACAAGAGAAGTCTATTCAATGTATCAAATATAAATCAGCACTTAGTTCACAACTCTACGGCAATGATGATCACGCCTCTACCCTTTTTTGGACCAACCGCTTGGATGGCCTAGTATCACAAAAGATGGAGAACATTGTTTTAGTAAACCAAAAATGGAATCCATGAAGGCCTGCGCAGATTCGTGAAAGATCAGAAAATCCTAAAAGCTGTGCGTAAATATCGATGAGCATGTAAAAATCTTTAATTTATTATTGGCACTGATAAAGAAGAAGATAGATAAAATACATGAATTATAGGCCTACTAGTCATCATCATAAAGATCGTTTCCTAGATAATCACAAAAAAGTCTGCAGATTTTCAGATGTCATGCGTGTTGGGAATTCTGGCTCTATTTCAATAGTCTATGTGACATCGTTTTTTCATAACTTTTCTGGACGATGTATTTATCTGTTATATTAATTGGTGTTCCAAAGAAATAAACGTATATGGGCTACATAATACGAAAGTAGTAGGAGTAGCACTGTTTCAGATTGAAATTAGTAGATTACAACACGATTGCAATTGGAGCACGTTATTAGGCCTATACTAAGATTTGGTCATGAAATTATCAGCATTCTAATGTATCCGTAGCACCTGCGTCCTCATCAAGTTTAGTATCTGTGACTGATCTTGAAACCAATGTATTTATAGTCATATTTTTGAATCTCAACGTTCGCAGATTCAAGTCAATGCAAATGTATTGTGCTATGTAAATAGAATAATTAAATAATGAGTTGCAATCTCAGTTGAAAAATGGAAGCACACTGGCTGCATGTTGAAATGAGACCTATGCATATCTTGAGTAAGTGACGCTTTCGTTTCAGAAGATGAGTCAATATCAGGTGTCAGAGGACCAGTTACAATCCAGCCTAGTTTGCATCCTAAAGCTAGGCCTCCGACTGATTTCTCAAAATAGATACTCCAATGACATTGTATATCCAATCAATATTGAGACTGATTTTTATCATCTAGATCATAGGGATCCGTCAAAACCAAATTCAAAAGTGAGGAAAATTGGACGCGGCTTCCAAGGGAAGATGCTTGCATATGTTTTTTGTTGTAATAGCATACACTTAAACAACTTTGGAGGAGCCATCACTCATACGTTAGAAAAAGTTCATGTAACCACTTCTGGTGGACGCTCTAGTTTCTTCCATGCTAATACTAACCTTCAGGGGGAGTGAGCTAGTTAAGCTGAAATTCAATTGCGACGATAAAATGCTGAAACAGGGATATATTCGCTTCCGAATCAAAAACCAGCTTTTTTAGAGCCATCTGGAGACTAAGAAATTACCTTTGCTGTAGGAATGGCGCACATAAGGAAATCCCTGAACCAGGGTAGACAAAATATCTCTCCTGAAATTCAACAAGCGATCTAGACGAAGCCGTCAGTGACATTGATACAGACGTGTCTAAATTAACTGCTAACGCCTTATCATTGTTCACATGATCTCAAGCATCGTTATTTTGACTCATTTCATAAGAATTGCTACTAAACATCGCACCGCATACACCGACATGATGATGATTTGCATTAAGACACTTTCGCGAAAATTCAAATCTCTTATTGACATCAGATACAGTTCGACGATCTTCGGACTTATGATTTTGACTGCAACATACGCAACTATATTCCGAACCGGATTTTACATTTAGAGTCGAAGCACTGCCAGACATCTCTGCGGTGTTATGCTATAAATTTTCATTTTTTGAAAAAGGCCTATTTGACTGATCAAAATTGAATGCAATTGCAACTCATTATTCGATATCGGCATTCAGAACTGTCAATATCATCGATTTCAGTTTCTTTTATCTGAGCATGCATCCACATTTCAGATCGCATAGAAACTGTTAACTTGGACAACAAAATTGGGACCAATAATCTTTCATACGTTTGAGGAGATATTCCGATATTAGTAAGGCAGTGAACGTTCGCTTGAACATCGTCATAAAATTACGCAACTGCTTCACACTATCACCAGAACACGATAATTCGTGAAGCTTTTTCAAATGACTATACTCAAGATCACCAAATCTTTTTCATAACAACTCCACCGTGATGCCATCATTAGCATCGGTCATTGACAATCCATCTTGAAATGAAATTTTTAGATTCGCCGCTTAGTGACGGCATGAAATAGTTGAACTCATCAATTTTCGATAAACATTTATTAGAGTGAACACAGTCCTGAATAAAACATGTCCCAAAAATATTGCCATTGCAACCGATCACCAGAAAACGTTGGGATTTGAAATTTGGGCAATTGAACTTTCAGTCTCTGGCTGAATATCATCAGACTAAGCGTCAACTAATGTTGATGACATCTGACATCGTGAGATTTCCAAGTCCTCTGTAGGCCTATACCACAAATCATGATATGTTTTAATTTCAGATCGTCAATTTCTTTCAATTCAGACTCTATAAGATCGTTATCATCATCAACAACATCGATAGTCTTTTCTTTGTACTCTTTCAACACATCACTCTTTTCTTTCCGAGTTTCCAACGTCCCACGTAGAGTTTCAACATCAGGCAACATACAACGATCATCCTGATTTATGTATCCAGTTTCTTGTATTTTCGTCATTAATCTAGTTACCGTAGACCTGACGTAGCCTCGTTTCCGAAGTAGAGCCTTTAAATTAGTCGTTCAAATATATAGCCTACCGAAAGATATGATGACTGAAAATACGCAGCAAAAGTAGCGAAATACATAAAAAATACGAGCTTCTGCGACGACTCTATACGCAAATGTCATGAGAATCATAAATCACTTGATTAAAGACCCAGTCCGCCCAAATTTACCTATCGTTTTTTCACGCAATCATGTTAATTCCCTATGTGGTGAATCTGTCTACACGCTCTGGCAAACGATTGTACCGTGGATCAGCTTGCAATCGCTGTTTCTTTCTCCAGTGATGACGTCATTAGTGGAATCACCCGCCGGCTGCCGTGAAAGTCTCTACAGCAGCGACAACGCTGCATGGAGTAAACAAACATCGACTGCTTTGCTCGCTCTGCATCAAAGTGAAATCTCTCTTCTCGTTTGTTAGCAAAGCTGCTTGGTCATCATCCTAAGTGTGAAACATGCATCAGTCCTGTGCAGTTTTTGGGTGCAACACAAATAAGAAAATTCACCCAGATCTGAGTTTCTTTTCAATACCCGAAAAATACTCTGACATCCGAAGACAGTGGATCTGAGTGATCTCTAGAGAAAATTTCACAATAAACTCGAACACAAAAAATTTGCGAAAAATTCACGAATAAATCAACAGATAACCGTGACAAAAGGTAATTTGCATTAGAATTCGAATAATTCAAGATAATAATCTAACATATGTACTACAAATCCATGTATTGTATAATGTAATATAAAATATGGCCAGAAGCCAAAGAAGGACAGGCTATCAGCACGTTAAAGAGCATGCATTTATAGAAATAAACTAAATGTGATGAACAGTCTTCACGATCATATTCGTACTCAGCACTTCAAAATATCCTTTTCCCACTTATTTTTTAATACATTAAAAACTTTAAATCGATTTTTTGGGTAGTGTTATAAATTTATTTAATTATTGTACAAAGGACGTAAATATGATATTTACATCGCAGTGTCAGAATCATGAAAAGAAAACCCTTTGTATTTCATTTCTGCGTCAGGATATGCCTTTCTGATAGCTATAACCACACATGATGGAATGACTAGACGATTATGACGGCCCAAACTCCTGTTGCATATCCAATGCACAAAATTACAGTAGGCTATATGTCGGTAAAGCTCTGGTGTTCGCTGATCTGCACCGGGTGCTTTTGCCAAAAAAGAAGCGTGCATGGCGATGGATATGTCTAGCACTCCCTGATTCAAGCAAGCAGCTTGAAAATCAGAGTTATAAGTGATACATCCATTATAGCGTTTTTCATCAACACTATTTTGTTCAAGGCAGCAAACACACTCTTGATGAAGGCATAACTTCACAGTTCGTACATAAACACCATGGCGATGATGTCAATAACTGCCGTTCGTCTGGACAAATCACTTGAGGATGCATGTCCTCTTCAGTCTCTTCAGTTGGATGAGCGACACCTGCTTCAGAATACTCGCCTTTTGTTTTCTTTGACACTTTACTGGGCTCAAACGCATACCCAGTTATTTCTTTATCTGTAATAAAATGACAACAATTATTCATAGATTTATTAATGAGAATGAGAATGAGATCAGGATCTCAAGTGAGTATTTTTTTCACTTTCACTTATATATGTCCTTATTTTGTAAAAGTGTTATTCATATTCATGTTCATGCGTAATTCGACATAAATTTTCATTTTTGAAATTATCTTGGAATTAGAATCACTCATCTTGAAGCGAAGACGATATAATGAAGGTTAGAATATAATGTGAGCTGAGACTGATCCAAAAAATTTGTGCCACGATGTTATTCGTGAGATGCGAGTAATAATGTAAACTTAAAATTTACATGTATTTAGATGATTTTGTGATTAGGTTACTCTAAAAATCTTTTTGGACGCTCTAACGAAAACCTCAATTTGATTGTGAAATATTAATAAAACCAGGTAACAGCAAAAGTCTATTTTTGAGTTTTGAGTCCACTATTTTGTCATTTATTTTATTTTTTGAGTTTGATACTTTAAAAAAAGATGAAGAAAGTAGGATATAAGTGACAAATATATTCAATGCAATTATTTTTTTGCATTTTTCAAGACACGATTCGATGGGACACAATGCACTGGACTCATATCTGGTATCAAATTATTTTTCTATCTGGTATCAAAAAAATGCGACAAAAATTTATCATCGTCATCGCGTTCATTAGTTCATTGCGCCTAATTCATTCAGTTCATCGCTAATTCGTAGTTCTGACAAATTCGTAAATGATGATGTACTGATGTAAAATATGAAAATTTGGGCATTGTCCAGACTCTGTATTATAAATCTACCGCACCAAAATGAAACAGGATCACTTACTTTCTTTAGAAGCTGCCATGATCGATTGATTGGCGATTCCGCTTGCTGTTTCAGCGTCAGCAAGAGGCGAGTCCGCGGCTGATATCAATAGGCTGCACTGTTGTCTGCTCCTTTGACTTCCCCGAATGACGTCACGAGAATACTTTCATCGGCTCCGTGTGTGTTAATGCATCTCGATACGAACGAATGAATATGCACACAGTTCCTTAAACATCATGAGCCATCTAAACAGGGTAACATGAAAAATTGGGCGGATTGGGTCTTTAAAGAAAGAGCATCCGTGCAACATGCAAGACGTGATAACGACTTTATGTATCAAATATGCTTTCAAAAAGCAGATACAGAAAGTTTTTATTCAAATATACCGTAAAGTGGGCGGACTCTGGACACTTTTGACGCTTATTCAGATGTCAGGCATCTGAAACTGTAATATACCTTTTCCATCTATTTTGATCAAAATTTCAAGAAATTAGGTCAGTGATATCAAATGCTATGATTATTTCTGCAATTTGGTCACATAACTTGCTATTTCCAAGCAATTTGGGCATAATCTGATATCTCTCATGTATTCCAAGTAATTTAGTCCGAAGTCCAAGCCATTTAGTCAATGATTAAGATGAATTTCATAAGATGTATTAATCATAAGGTATAAATAAATTAGATAAATTTCTTTTGCCGTGTGCTCATTAACTTGGATTATTTAAAAAAAGTAGGATGTTGATTTATTATCAATTAACTTAAAAGTTCAGTAAAGAGAAAATTAAACAAAGTGCGGATATTAAGCTGTGTTCTTCATCGGAATTGTTAGTTTTCTTTAGAAAATTTTTGTTGTGTAAATAGACCTATATTGAAACCAATAAGGATTTTTGAAAATTTCACATGTTTGTTAATCATAAAGTGCGTCATAATTTAACCACTAGATCGGAGAAAAGATGTCTACTTTTATAGTTAGATCCCTCTTACTCTATATTGGTAAATTGGAAAGCCAAAAACTCCCTCATACTGCAACATATGCATATTTAAGCTTCAAGAAAAGACTGAAAATCACACAAAGTAAGTTTAATGAAAGATATCCTGTTCACTCAAGCACTTATAAAAATAGCTCTGTGTTTCTCCTGTGTTAATTCGGCTAAAGGATAGAGGCAGCTGAGACAGCTTCTCTAATGATATGAAAAAAGTGACATCAAGACGTTGTCAAAAGGCATTTTTGCATGGACGAGGATCACTGCGGAATTATCAAAACAAAAAAATCCAACCAACTGCAAATTCACTACAGAGAAAAAATCCATGCCAAAGAGGGCAGTCTGAATCAGATGTCTCAGTAGGCCTGCTCAGTTGAAGTGAACTAACCAATCGATTATTTTACGACTAAAATTAAGCATTCTCAATTATTCCTCTCCGCTCATCATCTCACTTCGCAATGGATTCACCTTTTCTCATTGTTGCAATTATATTTCTGAGTTCTTCAAAATCAGACAATCAAAGCATGTTTATTGCAACACGTACTTCTTTAAAAGTATCGGCAATCGCTCTGGAATAATTCCCATTTGCGTATATCACAGCTTCCAACTTCTATCCAAGAGTGATTCTATAGAAGTTTCCTATCTAGATAGGCTACTAACATAAAAAGTCTATCTACCAGCTGTCAGTGTAAGATACCAGCTGACTGCTGTCACTTTGGCAATAATTCGTGTTGCCCTTGGGTTGTTCAGGTGTTCGAGTTGTCACAATGTGTTGCTGTCATACAGGTATTGCATCAATGATGTAAATTTAAATTAGTTATCTGCGGTGACGTTGTATTCTTTGTTCAGAAATCCTTGTAAATTAATCGTTATCTTGCCAACAACAGGAGTATCGCGTGGAGATTCAATTGAGTTGGTCTTCTCCTTACCGATGTATGGAATGCCGGATAGAGCGCAACGCATCGTCTGTTAGCCAGAATATTTTTAGTCCGAATTTGCCGAGCTCTGGTGCCAATGGCGGAAACGGACTCGCCCATGACATTCCAGAAGCATTTCATCAATGCATAGTTCCTGATTTGGATGATGTTGTAGTTTTTATATAAACAAATTCCAGATTTTTCAAGTTTTGGAGAGAATTCCATCTGAGAAAGGACAGCGTCGATCATCAAAGCGAAAAACAGTTTTTGTGATTTCAAACCGGATGCGAGTCATGACATTACGAAAAGCAGAGAACCCATGTTTTGAATCAAACCAATGACGAATATTCCGATAGTGCTGTCGGTATCACCGCTAAGAACACCCATTCCAGCAAAGCAGTCGATTTCACTGGCTTCCAATGCTTCTTGAAATACGAGTGTGGTGACACTGCACAAAGTCATCTGCCTTCAATGTTAGCATAAAATACTATTTATCAAGAATGTCATCAAAAATAGCGAGAAAGGCGTTTTTTCGTTTTCAACACTAAGCCCTCGAATGACTCCAGGTCTCTTAGTTACAATGTTCACAACCGAAGGACGACCGCGTTCTGGTGGACAGACATGTGTCCTCTGCTTACCGGATTTTTATGTAAATTCGTGATTGTCAGATTCATTGTCGGAGTTTGATTCGTTTTTCGATTAATCATGAATGGATGCATTACTTTCCGAGTCAATGTGGTTGTCCTGAGCAGACTCATCACCACCACTAAACCATCTATAGGTAAAATGTCATCAGTTTCTTCCACGTCCGATTCACTGTTATCGCCGCCTGCATGAACCATTTCACCAGAATTATCGAAATTTGAATCGAAGTCACTATCTGAATCATCGCAAATTATTTGAGCTAATCATTCAGCGGTAAAGATTACTTTCCTCGTATGTGACGATACACGATACATCTTGACATCACAGTAGACAAGCTTGTCTGGTATTGATAAACTATTTTTGAAATTACTATCTATGTCCCTCAATGCTCATGTCGCCAATGTAGCACATAGAAGGCTCTAATATAAACTGATTCATTTCAACGGCTGATACGAGACTACAATAGACATTTAAGTGTACACCAATGTGATGACTGTAAGCGAATCCGCCGCAACTACCTTTAATCAAGTTAGTAGACTTAAGAAAAAATAAAGAGAGAAGATTAAGCAAATACCAGCTTGTAAGAATATGAAATTGTACAATTATGCAATGAAAAAATCGGGGCTTTAGAGACCCAAAAAAGGAACAAGGAATAATTTACAGTCAGACAAGAACTTGCAAACAAGGAGCATGGGGAGATACTACACCAAGCAGTTAAAGATAGATAGTGATTTTACAGCATTTAGACTTCAATATAAATGCTCCTATTATGCTATTATGCCATTTCTTATGGTTAAATGTCAGGGATCATTAAAGACCCCAAATTTCTTCCTTGCATTGCATGGGAAATGTTGCATATGTTATGATGTGATGTGTTGTACGAATCTGACCATTATCTATTATGGTTTGTGACGTGAGTAAAAAGAATTGATGGACGCCGCAAGGTGCTCGAAATTTTTTCCTATTTTTTCATATTGATATGTTTCGAGCCCTCCATTATAAAACTGTCAGTGACTGCTGCAACACGGTGTGATCCAGGTGGGTCAAGACCACACGGAGAGATTCAGATACGAATGAGCCACTCTGTCGCCACTCCTTTTCCTCACATGCAGAGAAGACATCTCGTGAAGAGTGGAAGCCGAACTGACTGAACGCGCAAGCATAATCATATCATCATTGGAGGACCTGTGCCATGGAACCTCCGATGCGATGATGACCCAGCTTTGCTGGCGAGCACGAGATTCGTTAATAAAGCAAAACGAGGGAAATTACCAACTCAAAGACTGTTTCAATGGTTATCTCGGAACAGCAGGCACAGCAATCGCCTGCATTTGGGGAGCACAGCGATTAATCGCGTCAAGCAGTTCATATACCTGGGATGTATTGCAACAACCAAAGGCAGCAGTGAGCAAGACATCAGAGTACGTTTAGATATATCCAGAAACGCCAACTACCAACTTGTGGATGTATGGAAGAGCAAAGATATCAGCCTGCGCCTGAAGAATCAACTTATGAAGAGCTTGACTCGGAACATAGCGTCGTACGGACCCGAGAGTTGGACATTGTGAAAGGAAGACGAACAATACGGTCGAGATGTGGGCCTGGCGGAGACTGATAGGAATCAGATGATGTCAGCGGAAGGCAAACAAATGGGTATCATGATTTGACAGAATCAAAATATAATAATCTCTCCCTGCTTTTTTAGACAGTTTATTCAGTTAAAATATTCAAGTAGTAAAATCGTCGACCACGAACTGACTGCTTTCATTAGAATGAGTCGTTGAAGGAAAGTAACGTGGATTTTCTGTTCAGAACACGCAAGATTGAGGACAATCCAGACAAACCTGTTGGTGAAGCCAAAATCAGCGAAGAACCGCCTATGCGCTAGATCCATCCACAGCACTGGCCATGATAGGAGTGGTGTGGAAGACAGAGAAGGATTCCCATACTAAGAAGATTCTCAAAACAAATGGAATAGATAAGGGCTCAGGAGGAAACAGTGGACTAAGAGGAGCAATATGGAGATCATGTAATCAATCGATGATGGACACAATCAGCGTTCTCACATTGATATGGGTTTTTCTGATGTCTGAATATACATATCCCAAACGGACCGTCATTCGCTGGATTGGATTGGTAATTTGATAGTAAACCAAAGCGTCCATATGCGGTAGGTGCATTGTAGCGTTTAAATAAATGACAGTCGCTCCCTTCGTATTAGCCAAGACATTACCGGACTTATTACTTCCTATCCGCATAACTTCTAACCCGGTAATGTTTTGGCTAGTGCTAATTCGCCTAAGCATGCATGGATAATACTAAATATTGAAGAGATAATAAATGTCAAAACGCGCCTCATGAAAAAGTAGATACATGTATTGTAGAACAAATTCAACTGGTGTAATTAAAAGTGAAAAATATGTATTGCCTTAAAATTAGACCAAACACAAATTGTATGATCTTGGTCATTGCATCATGGTATGGTGCAATTTTCATGGAAATCTTCACACTTCATGGTGAGAAATGACTTAGCGTCAAGCTTAAGATGCTTGTGGAACGCCTGTCACAGACAATTATGTAATGGAATCATTCGAAAGTCTCCTCCATAACTTCATATTTGTACATTGCATCTTGCTTTAATGCCATATAGTAAGTACGATATAGTACCTTAAATTTCATTTCTTCAGACGAGTTTCGGTCCGTTGACCATATTGGCCTACTTAGTTAACACTTGCTTTTTAAACCTCAAAACAGTCATCTACCGAGATTTCCATACTGGCAGACATTGGATGAGTAGCCTATATGTACCGATGCACTCAAACAGACCTATGAGATTGAGATCGGATCCGGAGCCTTAAAAAAAGGTGGGCTTGCATCCCTGCTTTTGTACCCCATCCTTGAGATTCAGTATAATAACAATATTGTGCAAGCACATTCTAATGATGCTTCCATGTCCCATTACTGCTTATCTTGCCTTAAAACACACGAAAATTATATATTATAGTGATATAACTACGACATCTGTACTACCACAGAAAATGTAGCACGAGGCGAAGCCGAGTGCTACATCTTTCTATGGTAGTACAGATGGAGTAGTTATATCACTATTATCAAACGATCAAGAAATGTCAATGAACTCTATGGACCAGTGACGATATAGACAATCTGCTAAGAACACAAACGTGGTTGGCTTTCCATGGCATCCAAAGTCCTAGTAGATAGCCTATCCAATATTGATGTCATGCATTTCCATAGAAATTAACAATACCATAGAAAGTACTATTATCTACTTCTATGTGCATTTCCTTCATTTGAATTTCAAGTGAACCGATATTTAACTGGCATTTGCATGAGGTGTAGCCTTATTATCTATACCCAAGATATCATCTAAGCTTACTTGCAATTTGGGTGCATTGTAGGGTAAAAAAAATGTAGCACGGTAGCCCATTGGATTACATGTATTTTGATTCATAGAAATTCCGTTCTACATTAGAAAATGTAGAACGCATAGTTCAACATAGTGGAGATAGGAAGGGAGTTTGATAATTATTCTTTGAAAAAGCCCATACAGCCCATCCCATTTTACCCATGGGATGGATTTTTTCAAAGGTGGGTGGGTTTTTGCCAACCCTACTGAACATGAACATTTAACAGGGGGGACATGCGTCCTTCCTGTCTGAGCGCTAGCAGTTGAATAATTTTTTGTATCTGGTACCTGCGTATTTACATGAACAATTAATCTCCTGTCTCAAGCCAACCTCATCGTTCCCGTCTACGCTCGGCCATTTCATCGGACTTCGTCATCCTATTCGTGCGACATCCTACGCTTGGTGGTCGCTCTTTCTTTGGTGCTGCTGTATATCGCGCGTGGAATGCGTTACCGGAGCCTTTGAAGAATCAAAGCAACCATTATACTTTTAAGCGTCTTTTAAAAGCGCATTGCCTGTCGAATTATCTTTCATGAATTTTGTATTGTCTGCTTATTGCATCTGACTATCTGTCTTTTGTCTTTATTTTCACATTTAAAATGTCTTAGAAGTCTTTCGACGAAATGCCACTTAAATAAAGTTCTTCTTTCATTTATTCCTTCTGTCCACATTGTGTCACGTTGTGTGGAGAGCGTCTTTTCCGAATCGTGTTAAGTCAATAGCAGTGTGCACCAAAATGTTTATGTCCACTTCCAGTGTATCCACCATGATGAGAACTGGACGAAAGATCTCGTGGAAAGAATAATGAGAAAATTTATGATAATTGCCACTGGCTTTCTCAGGAATCAAAAATAATTTATATTTCACAGTGATATAATCTCTATGATTATTGCTTCCATAGTATAGTTTATGCTTTCCAAAGTGTGCATAAATTTCAAAGAGTGCAATAAACAGTCTTTATTGCACTCCTTCATTGAAATACATTAGCACATAGAAAGTTTTACATCCTCTAAAACGGTGAATTGCACATAGAAATCTCAAGAAATGCCGCTGATATCTACAATTCCATAGCAATAGAGTTGGATTTTTGACAGCTATAAAATTTGGATGGTCATAGATTCTGGTAGTTCTGTGAAATATAAAGTTACTTACAGAACTCGTGCAAAGATATCCAGCTGAATTGCATTTTTCTCGATCAACAAACTATGACCTCACCCTTCGGGCTCGTGCATAGACATGTTGATCTCAAAAAATGCAATAAAACTGGATACTTTGCACTTGTTGTGTAAATAACTATTGTACATGTAATACCGAATATTTCGGTATTCTTCATCAAGGGTAACAGGATGAATACACGGACAGATAACAGATGTCAGTTTATGTACTGTGCAGAAAGGGAAAGGCAAGTGACGTAGTAGGACATCAGTCAGTCGCTAGCGGAGTTGGCTGGCTGCCAATTCACTTGCACTTTCTGGCAGTCGGACGACTTAGTGAGTTCCACTAGCGACTGACAGATGTCCTACTACGTCATTTGCTTTTTCTCTTTCAGTGCACTACATAAGCTGACATCTGTTATCTGTCCGTGTATTCATCCTGTTACCCTTGATGAAGAATACCGAAATATTGGGTATTAAGGGTTCAAAAGAATTTATATTATGGAACCGGGTACGTGGAGGACTCGGCCTCAGGGCCATATCACTAATATTGGGTATTACAAAGAATTATTTTTGATTCCTGAGAAAGCCAGTGGCAATTATCATAAACGTAAACCAGGAATGGCCTCACTTCAACTTATGTAATGAGAAAATTTCTTGTGGCATTTTTTATTTTTAAAATCTAAGCTCAATTATTTTGGTATGAAGATAAATTCCTGTCTCGCTTTTCAGATTTCCCCGAAGAATGGCTAAAGTGAATATTTGTAACGTTGACGTATTAGATAACCCATCTCCTTTCCTGTCCAACTTCAAATTTCGGATAACGTTTGAATGCTACGAAAGTCTAGAAGACGGTAAGTTGATCATAATTTGACTTCTTTAACAAAAATTAATCGATATCAGACATTTTCGTTAATTCTCACCACTGTCCCGATTATGTTTTTTTAGATTTGTGGGTGCGCATGGTTATTGTATTACAATTTTAATCGAAATGTCATATAGCAGCATTTCTACCCTTTGATCAATTCTACAGAATGATGGATGCCCTTCTTTATGAAATTGTAAGCACATTATACTATCTCATCCATAAAGGACATGATGGCGCAGTGAAGCCATGCGGGTAAGCCTGGTAATGAAATTGATTGCAGTAATACCGCGTTCATTTGCCCACTTCATGGCAACAGTCTCAAAATGCACCATGTACAAGTTGGCATCCACAAGACCAAGGGTGCTTCCCATTGTAACACATTCTGTTTGAATCATATGACACAAAGTAGCTTCGTCCTCACGCCGTGCCACTTTTCGTTTCCAAAGAAAGACAAAGGTACAAGAAGGGTCTATCGTTTCTGGCGCGAATTTTTAGCCATTCTGGACTACGCACAATGATTTGCCGCCTACTCGCTTGTTGAGAAACCTACTACTGCCAGTGTTGCCAACAGCTGCGTAAAATACTCACTGCGTATTTTTTTTACAATTTGCGTAAAACTGGTGCAAACTTTTGCTTAACACATTTAAAGATAAAATTGTAATATTATTACAAATTGATTGTATTTCAATTTGGAAGTTGTGGCCCGTGTGCAAATATTTTTGTTATAATGCCAATTGTGTCGAAGGTTTTGCTATCAGTTATTTCAACTGTACATCGCGTTGGACAAGACACAAATTTGTCCAAAAAAATTGAGACCTTGAAGCTTATCGACCATTGCGTAGAGTTGAAGCACGATGGCTTCAACTTCTTCCGGTTGTTGTTCCGCGTCTTATAGAACAATTTCCCGCTTTGGAAGAGTACTTCATGAATACTCTTCCACCAAAAGAGAGAAATTGATCAACCCAAAAGAGCTAGAAATAATATCATATATCCAAAGGCGTGATGTTCTTGAGGATTGACAATTTCCTGAAAGCAGTTTTGCCGGATTTGGAAAAGTTCGAGAAGCAGTACTACCAGAAAAGTTCAAAATCTCTACAAAGACAACCGTGAACTCTATCGTGACTTACTTTCAAAGTTATTGCTTTCAGATCACATTCAGAAATCTTCATGCAATTAGACAACTATATCATTGGAACCAAAACTATGGCTTCCTAATACTGAGATCTTTATCGGTGAAGGATTCAAGAAAATTTTAAATGGTTCTAATGCTGAGGAGAAAGAATCCTGTTTTGTTCGTCTGCGCTCTTTTTATCTTAAGTTGACCATGCATTTTCAAAAGATGCTACCTATGTCCAATAATATTTTGCGTGATTTCAAATTCTAATCTAAAAGAGTCATTTGAAGCTGTTTCATCAATCGGTCGTGCAATGGGCGGACTGATGCTGATATCAGCAAACTTGAAGCAAAATGGAAGTCTTACTCTGTTGATGTTTCGGTTTCCCAAATAGACGTCGCATCATAGAAAGGAAGTTCTGCAGTATTGGTTGGATGTAAGTGATATCAAGGACAGCAGCAGTACAAACGACGCGAAATATCCGACATTGCGCCGGATCGCCTGTGGGGCTGTGACTTAATTTGTGTGGCAACGCCGCCGTTGAGCGCATGTTTAGTGAACTTTCGCAATTGCTCACAAATAAGTGGAATCGATTGCAGGAAATGTCAATTGATTCATGTGTTGTTTTGAGTGGGTACATGAGGGTCACTTCAAATACATGTGGATTCTCTTCATGGACCCTATTTATTTTCAGGATTTGATGCAGCAGCTTCATATAAGGCAAACTGAAATCCGAAAAGGAAGAAAATGCGCGTAGAGAGTTGTGTTTAGGAGCAGTCGATCTTTTTTTAGTGTTAATGTAAAATCATAAAAGCCCGACTTATATCAGACAAGTAAAAATGAAATACATAGATCAGTCCCATGTAATATCCTTTTATTCTCGATGTCAAGTAAACTGCGTAAAAATTATTGGCCTGCGCATTTATTTTGCATTTGAGCCGTTGGCAGCACTGCCTACCGCGTAACCTACAACAGTTAATGATGCAGTGGTCATGGTAATCTAAATTAAGCACAATGCAAATAGAAAAATTAAATGCATATTGAGTTGTATCCACAGTTGTAAAAAAGGGAACAGATGTGAGTGGTTGATATTTCATCCAACATCAGGAATCATTAGTATGCCTAGTTCACATTTCTCAAGATCGACACGACTCGCTATTTATGCTCACAGACGTTCATAAATGGGAGGGGGGTTTGAGATGTGCTACTAGCGCATTAAGTGAAGTTTCGGCAGAATAATAGACGGCTAGATAGAAAAGAATCAAGACGCTTGTATTGAATATAATTATTCTAATGAAAGGTTTATGTTAACCTCTATCTGATGACCATGAACATGGATTTGTATGTACATAATGAAGGCTCATCGTTTGATTGATCTTCTAAATGTTCAATACTCAGTCGAACCAATGTTCTGTGCTCCCCTAGCAATTTTGCTTTAAACAGACAGTCGATAATTGACCACATGCAGTGTGGTTATTAACAAGAATTAATTATTGGGCAATTCCATGCGGCATCGCACGGAACATTCATGCTACTTTTTTTACCATTGGCGAGTAGGTAATTACTAGAAAATTAAGCTTAACTCATCTTTATTGTATTTGAGTGCATGGCTTAATGGCATGTAACAGCCGTTGGATAATGTTGCTTTTATTATCAGAGATATTTGGCCATTTGTTCCATGTCGCACGGGACAAAATGTGGACATACCGTTATATTCATTTTACTTTTCATCAAAATTCTGTGATTTGATTATAGTTATTAGAACTATATTACGGATAGATATTTCTCATATAAATGACAAAATAAAACCATAATAGTTATTTTCATATTACCTCTTGTGCTGTTTCTATTGGTCAAAGTTCACCATGTCGTACGTGACATCGCAAAAACATGTCGTACGGGACAGATTTGTCCACCCTCTTACATATTTACAACATATTCTCGGTGAATCCTTTATTAACAGAACTGTAATCGTGAAAATGAAATTTTATTGAAACTGTGCAATAGATAGAAATATGCATTAAAAGTCGATATTCGGTGGCCATAATATTCGGTAATTTTCTGAAGAAAATGGCATTTTTACCGAATACTGCGAAAAACCATGAAAACAAGTGTATAAGACAGGAATCATTAGATGCTTGATGTGTCTAGGAGTATGAAAAACAGTTCGACATCTTGGACTAAATACAATTTCTGACGTATATGTCCGTGGAATTGTCCTATTGATATAATGAAAGATCAAACTTGATTTCATGCAGTAACCGCTCATTAATAGCGATTTGTCCGCGCGCCTATTTACGAAATAACACCTCAGCCCGATGATTTGCCAATTCAACTGAATCTGTTATATGCTTTTATAATTCGTTTCAGATTTGGAGTGGAAGTTAATATATGTTAGCAGTGCTTATCAACAGGACTTGGATCAGACGCTCGATGCCATTCTTGTTGGACCAGTCCCGGTTGGACGACATCAGTTTGTATTCGAAGCTGAACCACCTAAAGCAACGCAAATTCCTGTAGATGATGTGGTTGGCGTCACTGTAGTCCTTATCAAATGCTATTATCGTGAAAGAGAATTCATTCGTGTTGGATATTATCTGAATAATGAATACACAGAAGAAGAATTAAAAGAAAATCCTCCGTCTGAACCGAATTTCAAAAAAGTAAGCTGGTCAATTTATTTTTTGATTGAAAAGTAAATAACGCTCATGTGAGATCTTTCTAAAAGATAATTTATTGGTCACTCCTTTCTGACATGTACTTTTATGATCCTTAGGCATTTGATGGGTGTATATTATAAAATACAGTAGACGCCGCTTATTAAAAACACGGATAATGAAGCCAGCCTGGCTTGGTGCGGAATTTTTGTTATTAAATCTTCAATGTAGACCTCAACTTATAAAAAACAAAACGTGTTTATTAAAAACAAAATTTCATTTACATTTTTTTCTTTTAAATATTAACTGCCGGTTTGAATGACAGTACATAAACACAATTATTTCATAGACTCTTCATTACATTTGTTCGCAGGGTGCTTGCGACCTGGAAAAACCTGATATTGCTCCATAAACATGGAAAAACCTGCTGGGATATCAAAAACCTGGAAATTTTGAAAATGTTTTCAATTTTCTTATCGCTGAACTGCACTTCTTCAAATCTGTCGCATTGCAGATAGAACCATTTCTGACACAATTTCAGTCTCCTAAACCAATGTTTCCATTTTTGTATGAGCATCTCGATCGAGTCATTAAAGACCTCATGAAACGCTTCGTAAAACCTGAAGTTATGAATTCTTTGACAAGCTTCCGAAAACTTTCAGCTGTTGATATTTCATTGAAAAGTGATGCTTTATTGTTTCAACCTGACGTTGGGTTTGGTGCTAACAAAGCACTTAAAAACTTGCAGCAACGCCAGAAGAATCAGTTTTATAGTGATTGCAAGATGTTTCTGTCTGCCCTTGTCAGAAAGTTTCTTGAACGATGTCCATTACATTTTCCAATCGTACGTGCAGCAAGTGCATTGTCTCCATCTTGTATACAAACCAGTAAAGCTGCATGTCTTGCACGAATGCAGATATTGTTAGAGAATTTAGTAGAAGCCAACCGCGTTTCTGAAGAAATTGCAGATAAAGCAAAGCAGCAATATTCCAATCTTCTTGAGGATATTGTTTTCGGTGAGAAAGTGAATGCCTATGAAGCTAATTCCAAAAGACTCGATGATTTTTATGCTGAGGCCATTGGAGAAAATTCTGATATGAAAGATCTCTGGACGGTGACCAAAATGATTTTGATTTTGTCACACGAAAATAGCTCTGTCGAATCCAGCTTTTCAGTGAACAAAAATTTCTTAGTTGTAAATTTACACAATCAATCTCTCATAGCTCAGCGCATGGTGTTCGATCACTTGAATGCTTGCGGTGGTCCATTGAACGTTGCAATTACACCTGAATTGAAAAAGTCCGTAGGTCTGGCTAGGCAGCGGTATCGGAATGCACTTGAAATGAAAAAAACGACTTCACATGAGTCATATGAAAAAGACAAACGAAAGAGGCACGCTGAGGAATTAATGGAGGAGTTGAGATGCAAGAAAATGGCTGTTTTGGCAAATGCGAAGGCAGAAGAGAATGCAATCAACAAGAAAATGGCAGAGACTCTAAAAATAATGAAAAGCTAAAGTGACCTTTACAACAAACTGCAACTTTCATCACAATAGATGTTATCATAATCACTATCGTTTTCCTTTTATCTTCATGTACAGTTTATATACATATATATCGTAGTTTTGTAGATTTTATATTTTATAATTTTTTGAATGAGGAATAAAATAATATGAGAAGTTATCAAATGTTGCGAATACATCAAATATCATTAAATTGATGCGAAAGAAATACCTATATCTGACTTTTTCTTCTTAAGAACATGATAGAGTAGATGGTATCCAGTTCATCGAAAATCAACATGAAAAAAATAACGAAATGTATAATCTTGAAATACCTGGAAAAACCTGGAATTTCATGGTCCAAAAGCCGCGGGCACCCTGTGTTCGATAATTGTAGAATAAACCACACATGCTTCATTTCACTGATGCACCTATTGGCAACTCATTTGCAAAGGATGGTTTTCTGATCGTCAATGCACTGCACATACATTCATCTAAAGAGTTTCCTATCGAATATCTGGATAATTCGTAAATTAATTTTTACTAGAGTACATGTTGGCCTATACTGTACCCACCATCACTTGCAGATTCTACTTTAATTCATATTCGTTTAATAAAAGCGTCACTTAATAAAAACAATTTAAGACAGTCCCGATGTGATTTAATAAGCGGCGTCTACTGTATAATGATGTAACTAGACATTATAGCGTGATATGTTGAGCAGGGTTTTCACCGTACGCGAATTGCACCTGAATTTTGAAAAATTATGAAAATACACGTGATTCTCTGTAACCGAAACATTTCCATCATTCGAAATGGGAAATAGATTATGTACCTATGACCTGATTCGTGGGAGCGAGTGTGTGCGCGAGTGGCATACGTGAACCTTAGGTCTGCTGTAAAAATCCTACTACTGTATTTCTTCGAATAGTGACCGTCGTTTACTATTCAAAAGTGGTGTTTTGGGGTGCGACTACTAATCGAAGACGTCTTTTATTCGAAGAAATAAAGTATGCCCAGTTAAGAGAAAAAAATCAATTTCAACTTCTTCTGTTTGTCAACCAGGGAAATGCCCCCGCCCCCCAAAAAAATAATGCTTGTACCTTCATAATATTTAGATAAGTCATTCATGCCAACCGTAGTTTAGCAGCTATCTATTGTGGTTCTTGAAAGAATTCATTTGATGTGATTTTTTCCAGTAACAAATTCTCGAAAAAAACTCTTACTGAAAAATCATTTCTTAAAATCACTTAGTTTGGCTTTTAGACACCACCCTAGACGATTGTTGTTGTGAAGTCAATGTGCGAGGCTACTTGTCTAATAGCGAGCGTAATTTTGCTGGTATTTAATATACTAACAGCCAATAACGGTAAATAGACCAAGTTATCAATTCATTATAAGTTTGTCCATCTGACAGATAAGATATGCCTTCTGAAGTTGCACAATAGCTTCTAGACTTACACTATACTTCAAGATTATATAGTAGTAATAATCCGTTCAATTGTTGTGCCATTGTATTTCGATTTTTTCAGAAGCTTGAGGCTGACAAATACAGTAGTCCTATCATACGATGTAGTCCTGCTTTCCTGCCTTGTGGCATAAAATGTAGATGTAGGTTATTTAATTCATGCTCTGAAGAGTAAAGTCATATTTAAAATACCGGTGCATGTATACGAGTAATGTAAATCTCAAAAACAAAACAGCACACGAAATATAGGCGACCTTAGATTTGTCCTGTTCGGAATTACTAGAAGTATCACCCGTAAAGTTCTTTTGATATTCATAAGGATGAAATTTCAGTCTAAATTCTAAGGATGAAATCCAAAATATAAAACCACACTAAAATTAGAGGTCTCGCTTTTTTCTGATTTTATACGACTCTGATCGTAAAAAGTCACAATGAAATTGTAAAGTGAACAACAGCCGATACCTACGTAGATATTCATCGTGTATTGGAAACACATTTTTAATGTCATGTTGAAAATTGGAGGTCTAGACCGGAAGATAATTGATTTAAAAGGTTGACAAGAACTTTCTTGACGAAAATTTTGCTCTTCTTAGCTTACTCATATTCTGGCTCACAGATAAATTTGAATGACAACAAAATATTTTCATGCAACCATTTCTGAGATCTACCCTTACTAACGTTATTAACTAAGTTGGAATCGGATCGTTACTTAACTGATGTAGCAGTAATTTTTAACTAAGTTACTTACTTAGTTAAGTTATAACTTAACGTTATTAACTAAGTTGGAATCGGATCGTTACTTAACTGATGTAACGTAATTTTTTCGGTAAATTGGGCATGATCATGCAGCATGCTTAACCGTATAAAGTTTCAAGATTTTTTATCTTGGGGTGCACCGGATTTGAAAATTTTAGTGGGTACAATACCAGCATTTCAGAAGCTGAAAATCTGGCCGGATTTGGAAAAAGGGTCAAATCTGGTGCACCCCTAATGTGTATGCACTGTAGGCGTCGTCTTGGAAGCAGGGCTAATGTGAAAGCGATCATGAGTGGTACACAAGTTTTTTATCGTGTACGCGAATCGCACGTGAATTTATTTCGTCAAATAAGGTGGACACCTGAAGTAGGGTTCCACCACAAGCTCAGGCACGATCATTAGCAAAATCAAAACATTTCTGTGGAAACCGTTAATTGTCGTTGTTCAAGAAAATGTTAACAAAGCTCAGCCTATCTGAGTACTCCCTGTCCAGGCAAAGGTGTTGGAAATAATCATATTGCAAAAGATGAGGGACAGTTTTGAGAAACTTTATGGAAACCAACATGGCTTTCGTGCTCTCCATTCTTCATCAACTGCGCTAATTGACATTATGGAAAATGCACATCGATTCTATGATTATCCATCTAACGGCGGTCTATAATTTCATTCGACATGTCATCGGCCTTTGATTTCATTAGGCATTTTCTGATAATTCAAAAGTTTGATTATCTTGGCTTCTCAAAAGGTTTTCTCAGTTGGTTGCGGAGTTATCTGAATTGCCGAAAATGTTTCGTTAAGGTTGAAGGCTCTCTCCCGATGCGTTGATGTAAAGAGGGTAAGTCCCCTAGGGATCAGTTTTGGGTCCTCCAATATTTGCAGTTTTTGTAGCAGTAGTTCACATGCATGCAACCTCAAACTGTCCAAATTGTGTATGCCGACGACATTACTCTAGTTTTGCCATTAACCAATGAAATTGATGAAAATCCTCCGTCTTTGGAACGTACTCTTAGTGCTGAAATTGAAAATGTGCAACAATGGTGTGTAACTAACAAGGTGAATCTCAACGAAGGCATATCAAGCATATTGCTGTGCTTAAAGAAAATCGTAATTCCTTAAATGAATGTGTCTATTCCTGTGACTAAAAAGTCAAAAATATTGGGTGTTACGATCAACAACAAACTCACCTGGCATGATCATATTAAAGATACTTCCACTCGCTGTCATCGTCGACTATACATATTAAGAAAAGTGAAGCGATACATGATAGACGGTACTGATAGACGCAATCTTCTCAGTGGCGTCTTCTCCATACCTGCGAGGCCTTCGGCGCATCCTCAAAAAATTATTTTCCAACAATTATAAAAATGAAAAGTGTCATCATTCATTTAAATTCGATAGCTTCTCGTGACAGCTGTGCACAACTTTCCGTCTCAAAGTCAGACGCTCAACCTCAGTGAACAGTTTTGCAACACGTGTTCGAATCACAGCTGTTTTCTTCGAACAATTAGACACACAAGCTGGTCGTGTGTTCAGACGGAGCATTGATGTTCAGACAGAGCGAAAGAGAGTTGTGTGCGTGTGAGGCAGTAAGCGCACGCGCCCGCGCCAATATTGGCTTTTCCGATAGACATGATGCTTTGCCTTCTCCAATTTTTGCAATGAAATTCTACGCGATTATTGGTCGAGGCGCGGTATCTAAATATAGTAAGGGAAGCGCAACCCAATTGTTCCTGGATTCACTTTATGTCAGAGAGGCCACTACGTCAACAGTAGCAGATGGCTGACGTTCAGACAAGACTGCGATCAGATGATGAGCGTTCTCCAATGAATGCAGAGAAATGCATCTGACTTGAACACCCAGATTCGGTAGAATTCCATAATTTGTTTTTACGTGATTGATGTGACACTATGTTTAGTACTGCAGATGAGATCATAACCACGCCTTTCGTCCGAAGAGAATATACTGAAAAGATGACAGTCATCAAGCAAGGTAGGCCAACGCCTGATATAAAACTTGAAAGTACTCACAGAGAAAGAACTAAGAAATACACAAGACATTTTAATGCATCAAAATTTCAAACATGTGAGTGGCTGACCGGCCATGAGAAACGCAAGGAACTGTTGGCCTTGCCTCCTTTTTTCTCGAGAAAATGTGGTCTGGACAGAGAGGGGATATAGTAATCAGCTCCTTGAGTAAGGCGGTTAAGAGACATGAGCAATCACTTCTCATGTACACATTCACTTGGACTTAAAAAATGTTCGGGAAATTGTAATTAAAAATTCAACTTTTATGAAAATTAATGTTATAATATAAAAAATGTCTGGTATAGAAATAGTATTCCAATGCCGAGTGAAGGCCTATGGTCTGGGCGCACGCGACGCCACTGAATCTTCTATTGATTTATAATGCGTTAATTCGCTCTCTGATAGAGTACACCTCCCCTGTTTTTGTGTCTCTGCCAAAAAAACTCAGTATGAAATTTGAAATATAAATTTGAATAAGAATTCAAAAGCGTGCTTTTAAAATGATCGATCTTCAGGAAATCGAAGATGACAGATGCTCATCACTTATAGAAAGACGTGAGCAAATCAGCAAGAACCTTTTTAAGAAGGTGGCATTATGCAGCGGACATTTGCTACACAAACATTTCCCAAGCGCCTCCGTTATTCTAGACATTTTGATGTTCAAATCTGTCGCTACAAAAAGCGAAAGCAATCCTTCTTTGATTATGTCACTACCCTCGTGAATTCGGACATTTCGAAAGGCATTTTGTGAAGCTTTTGTGCCTTCGTGTATAATAAGACTACTTGTGCAACTTAAGAATGTTGTGATTTGACAACAACATCAGACCTTGTAATTGTTCAACGTGGTCATGATAATTGTAAGTTAGGTATGAATCCCCCGGACAATACCACGGGTTGAGAAGAAAAAATATACTTATTTCTGCTAGGCCTTTCACCTGTATCTTACAGGCATCTTCAGGCCCTTATCTTTTAGCCGCATGTCATCTATTTTATTATGAGCAAATTTTGATTCATTTCATGATTGCTTATATGTACGTGGTGTGATCCAAAATGTCCGGGACTAGCCTAGTTGCAGTTATTCCCTGCTAACGAATACTGTTACAGCTGTTTATTTAGGTCTCTAAGGCACAAGAAATATGACTGTAGAAACATGTTCAGTTCACTTTATATTTTTTACTGATTTATGTAACTTATTACTCAAATTTCAGTATTTTTCTAAGTGTATCTGTTTATCTAACTGTTACCAGTATTCAGTTTATCCAACTTGCTATGTTATATTGATTTCGAACAATTTTGACAATAATAATTTGATTTTGAATTATAATTCGATGTGTTTTTTCAACTGAAGAGTTTTTTCATCATTATCGCACGACACTATCTACTGTCAGCAGAGAAAAATCATTCATACTGAAAAATATAGTGGATTTAATGACAAATTTGTCCTTTTCATAGTGGGCGTAAATGTTTGGGTGGTGCGTCAATTCGATGAAAACCCGTGGTCGGAACTCTGGCTGCATCTCACCAATAGCAGTAATTAATCTGACTAGAAATATTATGATTAAAAATTGAGATATATAAATGTACAACAAGTACATACACACAAATGCAAAAAATGTGAAAAATGACTTCGGAGGGTGAAGATCGAAGCTTTAAATGAGGAAATCTCCATAACATTCTAATTCGATGTTTTTGATGTCTGGTTTTAACTTGTGAATGATCATTGATTCTCACATGCGCAAATTCCTTGTTTTGCATAATCGAACCCCCTTATTTGTTTAGTGAAGAGTTTGCAAATCTTATGATCTGCATCTGATATGCAGTTCTCTTATTGTACTTTCAAACTTGACTCCTCACTAAAGAAGCACCTCGCTTTTGCAAAGCAAGTCATCTTTCAGTCTGAATGTATTCCGCATATTTATACCTCATATTTCTTCAGTAAAACAACTTTCCAACCATTCGGTGCATCCCTTAGCGATATTATTGAATTGATCTGTAGCTACAAGTACTAACTGCATATTTAAGGAGTCAACTGAAACAATCTGCCGAAATTTGACTGAATCCATCTTTTTAATTAATTTTCTTAAAGATTTTAGAAAAGCATCATTTTAGGAGTTCCAGAAATATGAATAAATTAATGTCAACACTTGGATTACTATTAGTCCGTAGCCTATTTTACATTTTGCAACAAGATTTAGACAGCATTCTATGTATTATGACAATTCGGTTTTAAATGAAATTTTTGTTTTGCAGCTACAAAGACACATTCTTGCGTCTGATCCCAGGGTTACTCGCTTTCCAATTGATTGGGGAGATTGTCAAAACGTCGTAAATGGTAACGGTGTAAATGGCTCTGAGAATGTTGGAGATGTCAATGGAGGCCAGAATCAAACCGAGAATGGGTCTGGTCATTTCCCAACGTCGATGGAAGGAATAAGTGAAACTGTGACCAAAGCTTTTGATGCGGCAGAAGCCGCAGCGTCTCCGGCAGTTCTTTCCAATGGGAACGGAGACTCGCATTAATGTCAGGATTGCAAATTTTTGTATTTAGATACTCGACACTTTTTCTACCAATAAACGGCTATTTTTCTAATATTCGTTGCGTTTTGCTAGCTACGGCTGAGTAATTATTGGACAAACATCTTGCATAGCTTTATATAGACGACAGTCGCTTAGCTGAAATCAGTAATTGGTTGTAAACTGACTTCATGCGTTTCAGAATTATCGGTATTATATTTTCTACCGAACTTGATAGGTTATACAATGGTCAATGGCTAAAGCGTACTTCATTACAAGAAGAGCTATGACTATCAACTGCCAACACAGCGTCCGCCAGGAAGATCGCTGCGCCACAAAAGGAGTTTTAGATAGCAAATAAACTAGATGCTCTCATAGAGCCGAATTCCCTGTTTATGGTGATCATGAATATATTGCTGTTTTCAGCTTCATGGGAGCTTTACATTATCCACATGATGTTGCCACTAAAATGCTGGCTGGTGCTACAGGTTCATTTGGGCTAATCAAGTGGACTTGGGTGGCAGGTTTATTTGGGTTACCTCTTGCTGTATCAATAACTACGGGGTAAAAGTCGAATTCTACCGACTATAATCTGCTATTACCATAAGGCCTTGTGAAAAACCGTTTAAAGAAAGGCTTCTAATCATAACAAGTAACCTGATGGATCTGTGATCGATGTACAAAATGATCGCATTTCTCTTTACAGCACGTTTGCTTCACTTAGTTTGAACAAATTGGTTGGTGCCATGTACAAAATGATCGCATCTCTTTACAGCACGTTTGCTTCACTTAGTTTGAACAAATTGGTTGGTGCCCATCAGAAAAGCTATTCGTCAAATATCTACCACAAGACGTTTAATCGAAAATCATGGTCGAGATTTCTATGATTTAAGATAACGTTATAGACTTAAAGACTAGTTGCTATGAAGTCTGATCTACTTCATATTATGCTGTATTCATAATATGAACACAAAGCCGTCTCATTGCCCTTTAGGTTGAACTGCTCAAGGGTTGAAATTCATTCCACTTAACTACTAACTAAAATTTAGCTTTCATTCAGCTGCTTCATGAACCTTGTCGCTCAACTTTTGTTATCGACTAAAACATTCCCACTATACTTTTAAAACTGACTTGAAAACATATAACTATGTAATTGACTGTCCAGTTACTTCATTGCATGATGCCGATAAATTGAATGAAAACCATTAACTTTTTCAACAGTTTAATAATATGAATTTCAGAAAATCTGCGAATGGTTATTAATAAAAAATCAACAAAAATAGTTTGATCAGCAGTTATTGATCGATAAGAAAAATCTGTCTACAGCATTAACTGGATAGGGTGCGATCTGTCATATGACTAAACAACTTTCTGATTATCCTTCCATTCGTCACCTTGATACAAAACAATTTAATACGTCCACCTGAAAGAAAAAAACAATATAATTAACAATTCGCACAAATTATAGAAATAAACAATGAAATTGAAGAAGAGTGATAAACACTTCAAAGATGGCAAAAACGAGAAGTTATAGAAAAGCGACAAGTTCATGAATAGTTTAAACATGACTAGTTACTAGTTATGATCTACAAATGCCCTAAAGCGAGCTTGAGTGGCTCCTTGGTTTTTGCTTGATTAACTGTAATAAGTAAAAATATATGAAAAACATTCGTAAAGTTATGCGGGGGCTTTATATTTTGATTTAAAATAGTTTAATTTATCATTATACAGCGCATGTAGTTATTGGAGAACTCAGAGCAACCCGATGTGGCCAAAAATTCAGAAGCAAAAACTTCTTATCGATTTCTTCCACTAACCGAAGACAAATCACGCAATCATGTCAGAAATTCACCATGCAAATGTGATTCGGTCAAATCTGCAAACAGACAGCATTTGCCATGATTCAGTAAAGTCCACACGAAAGTAAAATTTTTGAGGAAATACCTAGCTAATTCCCTATCTTTTGTTCATTTCCACGCTTCACAGGATCAGACAGATTTAAGAAACTTCGTTAGACGATGTGGTACTTTTAGTCATCCCGATTTCTAATGGAACTTTCGAGGCTCGATCTGTGGACCAAAAGATCACATGACCAAGAACCCAACCACTGCACCACGGAAATGCACATGTCAATTCATGAAACTAACAAGTCCATGTTCTAGACCAATGAAAAGGCCTTTCAAGAATTGGTAATGTTGAATTAAGGTTGTGCATGTCGAGTGCTTTCAAAGAATGTACTTTTGCATGTACTTCAAATGCAAAACATGATGTGATTGTGTTGGATCAAATGGCGAGGTTGATTAATGGGCTGCCCAGGTCCAGAGCTTTCTATGGAAAGGCATTACTTGATAAATCAGGAAATGTAAGTTGGGATTTTTCAAACACATGTACATGATTTTTTCCCAGGGACGAATCTGCGATGGCACAATATCCAAAATACTTTCAGGGTGTGTACAAGAAAATGTGAGACTCAATTTTAGGCCATTTTTGAGACAAACTTAACCGATTAAAAGCTTCAATCGTTTAGCTTTTTTAATTGGTGATTGCTTTTTTTCATTAGCATTTTTTAATTACCGATTGAGCCATTTTTAACATTCTGGGTAATTCATAATTCTACTTTTAAATTTTCATTCTATTAACTATTTTGTTTTACGTCGTGAAATTTATTACATACAAACATAAGGCAATTTTTTTGAAAAGAAAATGATCATCATTTTGGGATAATTTTGATGTCTATTATACCCCATTTTTCTAAAAGTACCTGTTACAGGCCTGTGATTAGCCTATGAGAAAAATTGAGGATCCTTTTGCAAAAATTTGAGGAATGGAAACGGAGCCTAGTATGATAATTGCAAGAAAAACTACAAATTTTAGCACGGATTTTGGGCCAAACTTCAAGTCATGAAAGTCACAACGAAGAAGGCAACCCCAGGGTTGACCAAACCACACTCCACCACACTTTTTGAAGTTGTGTATATTACAAAGGGATATTGACTTGGTTATAATCACTTCCCGCGTTATTACGAATTTAATTTGTTGCCTCAAGTATTATCTGCTTAGAATGTGACGAACAGAGAATGTCAGATCAAGCTGCTGATATCGCTGTGCTTCACGTTATCGTCTCCAATTCAATGATGCTTGTCAGATTTGGATACTGTAATTTTTTGAATGTAGGATATATCCTCAACCACATGCATTTGGGGCTTTGCAACGATTAATTTTTACGGACTTTAGACAAATTTGGGAGGAGAGTAACCCATAAGTATAGAAAGCTTAAAATCGTTCACGGAATGTTTGACTTAAAAAAGTCAGTAATTTATTATGAAGGATACGCCATATTACACACTAATTTATTAATATTATATTATACTGCATAAGTTTTGGTGGCTCTAGTTTGTTAGCGCTTGATCATATCGCTCCGATCTACATTCAAATGAACATGAATTCTCTCATAAAACACAAAACAAGTGTCGGGAACAGGCCTGACGTTAAGTTGTTGGTCTCATCTAGGCAAAAAGTGAAAGATTATCACCTCTATTCGCATGAAGTTGCGCAGAGATATTGACATCCACATCTTGAAGTGGACCCAGGTTGAAAATCTACCAACCCAGTACTATGTGGTTCAATGTCTTAATTAATATGAGTTCCGCATACAACGATAAGCAATGTGTGCACTAATTCCACACCAACCTGTGTTCAGCAAATTGTGAAAACGATCTATACGTGAATAATTCATCCAGGATAAATGTCGGTCAGCAGACCCTGGAAAATGTAGCTGCAAGACTCATGAGATAGCAGAGTTTCATGCGCTTCCACCCCCCGCACGCTAGTGACCAGGAGGTAGATAGACGCCTAATTTAGGTACCACCCGCTTTATTCCGTCGGATGTGTTCATGTTCAGAGGAAATAAAATGGAGGAGAGTGAGTGAAACAAACGCTTCAGTTGATAAGAGCACTGAAATCAACGTGAGCTGGGCTACCTATATGCTATCACATAATGGATATAGAAGATCGATATCCATAAGTTCTTTAAGAAGTACAGGCATGCATTTGGCGACCATATAGTCGCAGAAACATATAAAGAAGGTTGTGAAACAGGTCAAGATAATTAATGATAATAATTGAATAAGCATTTTATTGTTGGAATTCTAAGCATTATTATTAAGTTAGAAGTAAAAAATTGCTGACAGTGTACAAATATACAATTTCTGTAGGTTGATCGCAATGCTTCACTCATAAAATATGTGGAAGTATTGCACTAAGCAGTTCGACAGACAATAACTTCGGACAATTTCTCTGCTTAGCAAAATAAGTCCGGACGAACCGGAACATCAACAGCCCTGTAATTTGCAGAAATGGAAACGACGTGAAACAAGATCAAAATTCAACGTAGCAAAGTGCGTCAAGGTAACAAAATTAAAAAACAAGCTAGCGACTGGTTAATTTTTGATGTGCTAAATATGATTTAAAAGAAAATTATTATATCCTAAAATGTCTAAAAATTTGAAAATGCTCACTAGAAGGACAAACGACGGTTCTCCTCTCATGTGTAATGAATTGGCGAGTTAAGTCGTTCTTTTCAAAATTATGTTTATCACTTCTATATTGAAAAGATTCTATTTAACAGTCTGCCCATCTAGATACTAAGAGGACAGGTCTGTGTCCAATCAAAATATCAGATCTAGCTAGCACAGCGGGATTACGCTATCTAAAATCTACCAGGTGGGTAAGAGAAAATTATGAAGTTATAAATCATGAGTGATTCATGATTAACAGTATGGATGTAGGATACATGTTGTAGGATTCTATCTTAGCTTCTTGATTGGAAGTTTACACATCATCACCATTCGCCAAAAAACAATACACTATCCTACATTTAGTCTGTAATGTGTCATATTTGAGGAATTTCTCATAGTTTATCTATATTTGAGGATTTGAGGAATAATAAACAAATTTGAGGAATCTGAGGAATTTGAGGAGTAATCACAGGCCTGCTGTTAAAACCATGGTCATGCTTACAACGATTATTATTAATGAACAACTGAGAGCAATGCTACAATAAATGATTTTATGAAAATAATCTGCAGTTCATAGCTTTGTCGATTTCACAGTAGAATATACAAACAATGTGTAATATTCAAACACATTTTCCAAGTCTTCACTTAAGTAACTTAGCTAAAATTGAAACTAGGTAGTCCAGATGAAGAAAAATGAGGACATCTAATTCACAAACAGCCTAACAAATGCTGCAACCAAAGTTAGAGAAACTATCATAACGAATTAATGACAGAAATCCGCAGAGTCTTACTACAGCGCATGTGAGTGGATACAAATTCCGGAAAGTTGGAATAAAACAAAGGGAATTACGAACATGACTTTCGGTCACACCATGACCACCTTAAGGCTTTTAAGTCTGGCTGAGGATGTCGATGAATAAATGTTCACACTGGCGCTGAAATATGAGCACTTGAAAACATCAATTCTTATGAGTTACCGATAGAATCTGCTATATTACGAGTATGAGAGCAATTAACCGATTTGGCAAACGTCTGCGAAACCACCCTTTCATCACAGTGGGGAGTTGGGGAGTGGGGGGAAATCGTCATCTTCAGGTAAACATATATAACTAAGGAATGAAAACAGGCTGATAGACAGTATGGTTCAAATTATGAATTGGCAAAATCTATTACATAGAGAGATGAAACTCAGAAGATATCGTCAGAGCTGAGTTCTGGAGTCCATCTAACACTTACTTTGTCAAAATGAATCAAGGCCTTTTCACACTTCAGAGATTCAGATCAATTCCAGCTTAAGTCGCTGTAATAGTCGTACTTTAAGTCGCTTTCTATAACACGCAAAAATGCGCCGATTTTATTCTACACCGCAAACCGCACGACAAAATCCACTAATTGGAGGAGCTCGACACTGCTAAGTTCCACATCAAGTTGCTTTTACTCTTGTCCGGTGATGAAATGAAAAATCTATGAGAAAAGATATTCTGTATTGTAGTTCATATTACTGAAGTGATATTCTGATACATGTCCCAACCGACAGCAGTTTCTATGTTCACAATTTCGGCATCCATACAAGTCCCACTGATCAAACTATAGATGAACTAGCACTTTTTTTGGAATAGCCATCTGTTTCATAGACTTGAAAACTTGAATATTCTGGTTAGAAAAAATCAAGTACTTTCAAGTTCCTTGTTTGAAGATTTTACGCAATGCCAAGATCTCATATTCTAAGAGGAATTACAGGACTTTTGATGATATTTAGGACTTTGAGACCGGCTTTTTGGGTTTTGGAATTCCATAAGCACCTTGTCTTTCTTCTTCCGAGCAAAGTGTCCCCAGTTGCTATCTCTTGACGGTGCATTTATGATAACCTCTCCTTCGCTTCATTTTATACCACACCAGAACTACTCAAATAAGCAGCATAAGATAGCAAAGCAAGCATAATTGCACAATATCACCATCGAAAGCATCATGCTTAAAATCGAATTGAGTTTGAAACTGCCACCATAATTGCTTTTTTACTGAATTTTCACCCCTAGCACAGCTATGAGCCATGAGCGAAGCTAGGGGTAACTCAATGAAAAGTAACAAATTGTATTATTTTAAATAAATAAAATAAAAAAAAACAGATCTTATAATCTGATTAAGCTGCCCCCATCAGAAACCTATTCGCACGCCTCCTGAAAGTATCAAGATTGTATTGGTCAGGGAAAGTGGTCTGGGGAAGCTGATTCCAAAGCTGTGCCGTGCGAACAAAAAAGCTTTTCGAGCGACTCACAGTACGTGCGCGTTCTAAGCTCACATTATAGCATGTGAGTGCATTAGCTCTGAGTGTGCTTCTGGAGAAGATCTTAGGTTTGGGTACGCACTCATTTACTGCAGAGCTGCTTCTACCGAAATAGTACCTGTAGAAGAGATTTGAGTGAAGCAACATCCCGTCTGACAGAGAGCGGCTGCAACTTGCTAGCAAGTTTTTCACCCATGAGATTCTTGACACGCTTCTCAACCCGTTCAAGGAGGTTAAGATGTGTTTGTGGGGCGCCTGACCACAGATGACAACAATACTCCATCAGAGGACGAATAGTGGACTTGTAAAGATAGCAGACAGTCTGTGGTGGAAGATAGCTGCTGGCACGATAGAGACTACCAATGCGTTGAGCTGCCTGCTTGCTTATGGATTGGATGTACGGTTTCCATGACAAGTCTTTCGTAACCGCTAATCCAAGGAAGGAGATGGAATCTTGTTCTCTGATCCTATTATCTGACATCTTAATGATATGATCATCATCTCCTTTAAGTCGTGAGTGCAGAATACTCTTTTGAAGTGCAGAATACAGTTTTTGAAGGATTGAAGGAAACAAGCCAATTGGCGCCCCATTCTGAGACCCTGCGTAAGTCTTCATTAAGAACGTCGCATAACTGCTGACGTTGCTGAGTGTTTTTAGTGAGTCGCTCATTGGAATTGAAGAGTGTTGTGTCATCTGCATACATCACCAATTTACTCACTAGGCAGTCTGGGAGGTCGTTGATGTACAGCAGAAAGAGAAGGTCCCAAAATTGACCCTTGAGGAACTCCTGCATTGACAAACTTGGTGGAAGACTTTTGGCCATCTAAAACGACAGATATCTGCCGGTCACTGAGGAAAGAAGCAGGAAGTTTGTGGAGCTGATCAGCAACTCCATAGGACTTTAGCTTCATAAGGAGTCCCTGATGCCAGACTTTATCGAATGCCTTGGAAACATCCAAGGCAACTGATCTCGTCTCACCTTGTCTGTCAAGGACACGACTCACATGTTCAGTGACATATGAAAGAAGATCTGCAGTTGACCGAGAGTGCCTGAAGCCATACTGTTCTTCTGATAGAAGGTTCTGAGTTTCAAGGAAGTTAACAATGTGTTGGTTAATCACTGCTTCAAAAATCTTGCCAGCAATTGGAAGCAGGCTGATAGGACGGTAACTAGATGGAAGAGATGAGTCAGAACCTTTCTTTGGAACTGGAACCACGAAAGCTACTTTCCAACAAGAGGGAAACTCACCGGTGGATACACATCTACTGAAAAGTTTAGATAAAAGTGGAGAAAGCTCAGGTGAGAGATGCTTGAAGACCGAAACCGGGATGCTATCTGGTCCACTAGACTTAGAGCTATCGAGACCGGCGATGATCTTTTTGACGTTTCGGATTGTGACTGAAGGAGGACTAACTGTCTCATCAGTGCGCGTGGGAATTGGAGGTGGAATTCTACCTCCATCGTCTAATGACGAATTCTTCGCAAACTCCTTGTAAAGAAGCTCGACTTTGTCTGCTGAGGTTGTCGCCATAGAAGTACCGACTTCGACATGACGGAGTGCTGGGATGGAGGATTTGTTCCTATTGGTGACACTGTTGTAACTCCTCCAGAAGTCCTTAGAGCCAAGCTTTTGGGTAGCAATGGATTTGCGGACATACAAAACGTAACGGCTTTTCGCCTGATGTATGGTTTCCTTGCAATGTCTACGTGCGGTTTTGTACAATTCAAGATTGCCAGCGCTACTGTCACGCTTATACTTATGGAAAAAGTGGTCACGCTGGCAACTTGCAGCTGCACATTCTGGTGTAAACCAAGGTTGTGAGTGGGGCTTCATTTGGAAAGTACGGTGAGGAATCTAGGCCAACATCCCTATCTGAAGCCACTCTGTCAGTTCTTGCGCCGACTTGTGGACGTTCTCGCTCAGAATCAAATTCTCAGCTTGAACTTGACTAAGAAAAGTGTGGAAGCCACACCAGTCTGCTTTGGAGAATTGATAAACTGTTCTATGGAAGGGTGCAGACGGTGTGGAGCAAATTTGTTTGTCAAACTGTGATAACACAGTGATCAGACGTGCCGAGGGGAGAAGTAACCTTGTGTGAAAAACAAGTTGAATTTGAGGTGAGAAACAGATCAAGGAGATATCCAGTATCCCCAGCTCGGTCAGGCACTCTGGTAGGACAAGTGACAATTTGGCTAAGGTTGTGAGAGACAGCGAAATCCTGGGCTGCCTGACCGGAGAGATCGGTGGTGCGTGAGTGCACAAGCCAGTCAACATTGTGCACGTTGAAGTCACCAAAAACGGCAACTTCAGCGCTGGGATACTCCTGTAGAAGAGAATCGATCTTGTCAGAAAGAACATTGAAAATATCCGCATTAGTCGATGGAGAGCGGTATAGGAAAAATAGAAGAAGAGTGGTCTTCTGCAGCGGCGCAATGAATGCAAGATACTCATGCCTTGGATCCTCTGAGCTACGAAGCCTTCTCAAGGGAAGGCTTGTCTTGGCATAGACTCCAAGACTATGACAAGGTGCTTTATCCATCCGGTGAGATATGTATCCATCAGGAGTAACGTCGCTTGATGACACACTGGGATCTAACCTGGTTTCCGACAGGGCTAGAGGATCTGGTGACTTACCTTGAAGGAAGATGTTGATGTCGTCGTAATTGAACCTCAGTCCTCTTACGTTGCTGAAGCTGATCCTGAGAGGGGTTTTCAGCTTGACTACGTCTCTTGTGTCTTTCTCATTTTCATAATTTCTCATAGAATATCAATCAAATAAACGAAAATTATACTGTACAACAACGTGATACAAGAAATTTTGAAAGGCATCAGAAAAACGTAAATAATAGCAACAAAGCAGCAATAAATAATACGCAAAAAAGACACTTATAGGCACAGTTCATGTCGCAAAAGCTTGAAGAAACCCAAATTCTTCATTGAAGAAACCCTAGCAATCATTATGAAAGCTAGATGGCAACAAAAAATGAATTTTCTCATACATCTACGGTCAAGGTTCACGCAAACGAAGAATGCTGATTATTCCTTAGTTTATCACTAGCAGATAGCACCTAGATAGCAGCAGTGAACTGCTCACTCCTGCAGCCAACATTCTAAGCGAACCGTCTAACATCATTCCTTCCAAAAATGCTTATGTAGTTCAAAAAGAAATTATCATCATAATGATATTATATTATTAGAAAGACATATTTCGGATGAGTTACTTTACTCTCGCCTACTAAACATCTGGTTTTTGCGCTGTAGTTGATGACTTGCGGAATAGCTTCCGCCTTCATTGACATGAATTTAGTATTTCCTAAAATGGAGGTAAACGGTTTCTTGGTTTGTCTGTCAGCTATGTTTTCAGTGAGGTCTGCATTAAAGCTGAAATATAAGCAGAGCTAAATATTTCTCAGCATATTCATTACAACGATGCTGATTGGAAGATGTGTGAAATTGCCCTTTAGCCAAGGTTGTCATATTTTAAAAAAGCCATTAAAAAACCCTGGGGTTTTGGGGCTTTCTAAATAGGAATTTTAGTGGTTTTTTAAATAGGAGGCTGGGTTGTTCAAAATAGTAGATTGTGTTTCTTCTATCAAAGGCCAGGATGTTTAATTGCAAGTAGTATATCATCAGATCGGAACATCAACAGCCTATCCAACTTTAGAACTACAACTGGTGAATGAGCGTGGTCTCAGAATTTTGTTAGTGTAGAGATATCTTACTGATTAGTAAAATTTTACAGTTATTCTATAATGCTGTTTCTGGGTGCTATAATCAGTCTGTTTTATCATTTAATTGTCACGATCGTAAGAGCTTCCATACCTTTTCGTAATTTTTGTAATAACCACACTTTTTGTTGTGAACATTTTTGGATCATTGATAATTTAGCATGACGAAATCATACACGTGTCATTAAACTCTCAGTTGTATCATTAAATTTGTTTTCATTGGAATAAATACAAAACTAGAAATCTACTGATGTCAAAGTTACTTACAATTTCATGTGGATACAATTATTAACCCATTCAGACGTTAAGCCTGAATTATGTCTTCTTATCTCATACCGAAAGAATAGTCTCTGTAGTATAAAAAGGACAAGACGTGTATTTCAAATAATGAAGAAATATGATGTTCTGAGTAGTTTGATACTTAAATTAGAATACACCATTCAGCCTACGATCTGACATCGCACATAAGCTACTATCAATATCTGTCTCTAAATCGATTGTATAATTGGTGAATGTATTTGAAAACCCAGATAAAAAACCCACATATTCAAAAAAATAGGAATCGTTTTTCTTTGCCAACACTGCCTTCAGCGATAACTTTTGAAACAATAGTGAATTGTACTTCAGCTAAATGGGCTAAAAATATAACGACATGTAAAAAATAAATAAATCAAAAAAAATTGACTCAAGATTCAATTGCCTTAAAATTAGCATTGGCATAATGGTTATTTCTAGCTCAATTCACATTGGCGACACGATATCGTCGCGATGCCAACGACAGCCTCCTAGCATGGACGTCCATGCTACTAGCTCTGAAAAATGTTCTGAAATTCTCGGCGACCTATGTTATAGATAGGAGCTCCAAAATTTCTCATGTCGCATGAAGTCGTTGGTTTGCCCCGCACATCTGCAGGTGGCTGAGACGAGAATGAGTTGACAGATTATTGAAGATCATAGCTTTCTGTCCAGGAACGGCAAAATGTGTACTGACACTTGACAGGTAGGCAGAACGAAAACAAAATCATTTGTCTTGCGTTTTGCACTTGCGATATCTGAATATTTGTGTAGAGAAAAACATCTGCTTCAATTCGATATCTATTCTTATATATACAGGGTGATTCAGTTCATCCCGCCGGTAATTAAACACGTGGTGTTGAAAGATCGAAGTAATCAAGAATTTAATTTTATAGCTAAGACTCACTAAAAAGTATTATTAGCAAAATTGAATGCGGTTTTCTACTAACCCGGTCACAACAATTGCTCAAAATGAGACCTGTGCGCTGATACACATGCTTCTCATCGCTTGAAGAAATTAGTGTTTCATGCGTCTTATAGTAGGCTTGTCAATAGAATTCAACACTGCTACAATTCTGTCTCTCACCTTTTGAGTAGATTCTGGTCTTGGAATTTTGTAGATATGATCCCGTGCGCATCCCCATTGCCAAAATTGCTCATCTCCAGATCAGGACTTCGAGATGGCCAATTCCGATCAGTGTAGTTAATCAGTGTTCTAGTTCCGCAGCTCCGTCTTGCTGGTAGATGAATGTCGGTTTTCTCCGAATGATAAAGGAATCATTGTTTCTTCATCGCATCATTTTTCAGTAGTTACTGTCCCACCAATGACTTCATACACAAAGCCATAGTCAAAAGTAATCATCGCCCGAAAACCCGATTGGAGATTTGAGGGGTTTTACGCAAGTCACATGAGGGTTTCCGTCGCACAATAAAAACTACTGTGCAGATTGACTTGACCATTTAAATGACAAACAGCTTCATAAGTGTAGACAATCTTTCGTTACCTGCCAGAATTTTCGTTGTTCATCTGTATAACGGTGAGGCAGAAGTTTCAAAATCTATTTCCTTCAGTTCTTGCACTCGACTAAATGTGAAGGGCTTTATTTCATTCTTGCACAATATTCTTTGCATCGGGGATTGCGGCGCGTCGAACTGCTCCGCAACTTTCCGCTGTGAAGTTTGGAGCCTTCATGGATTGTCTCCAAACGCTTCAACAATTTCAGCTTCTCTTTTTCATCAGATAGTCGACACTTAGCAGGACCACATGAATGCTTCATCGGCAACACACTGAGTTTGGTTAAAACGCCTTTTCCAATCTAAGATGGTTCTCAGTGTTCATTGAATGCTCTTCTTGTTGTTTCGCAATTATCAAAAGCAATAGAACATGATACAACAGAAGAGATATCTTCGTAACCGAAGTCAGGATAATTCTACTTGCTTCGACAAAACAAACTGGTTTGGAATTGTGAAGGAATGCTTAACTGCTTATTTCCGGCAAGTACCGATTGTAATAACAACTTAAAACATACAAAATCGAATTCTTAATACATAGAGAAATAAGTCGAACCTGATAAACATCGATTGTTTGCTTAGATATCGACTAACCACTTATATCAGTACCGGCGGGCTGAACGGAATCACCCTGTATATATTAGACAAAAGAATTTCGATATGTAAGTAACTGCTTGCACCATCTTCACAATTATGAGATGACAAATAAAATTAAGTACATTTTGTTAAATTTGATGTAGTATTATATCAAGTATCAGCTGAGCTATCGCCAATTTTAAGTTTCGACGACTTTGCGTCAACGCTATTCACTCATCAGCTGAGCACTTGGAGGGAAAATGTATTTTTTGAGGTAACTTCTGAACCACTGAGTCGATTTTGACAAACGAAACCTTTTAATCACAGCAACAAGATGAATACAACTGCAATGTCATGTTGTCGATATCTGATAATTTTTTTCAAATTGTCTTCTTTCACAGTCAATCAATCACCGAGAAACAATTCGTTGTCAATTTGTGAAAATGAACACAGCGCAACTGAAGCAGTCCGGTGACCTGTCAATCAAGTGAACTTCAAGCGAGTCACATAACTTAGGGAATTGCTAGCTACTAATCGTTCAAGTCATGGACGGACTTCTACAGAACGGTGGTTTTATTTATAAATTCATGTTCAAGCAGTCCTGCTGGGATTTCCCATACCTAAGATAAAAATCCTGTTCTAGGAATTGTTTCAGTATAAGTGCCAGCAGTCTCAGACAAGGTACTCATCATTTTTTTGATAATCCCTGTCGATTTGTGCCTGAAGAAATTTAGTGTGCGACAGTTGGATTGGGTGCACGTTGTCATCATTGCTCTATTTTATTTGTGACAACTGCTAAATTAAAGCAATCACATGCGTCATTTCGACGTGTTTCTCCGAAAGCTTTGTTGATATTCATTCGAATTCGGTAAAGGTAACGAGGGTTTTGTTGACAATCTATTTTTAACTTGAGCATTCGATGTAGAGATAGATTGTCTGGCAGGTACAGAAGTAATCGGCACAATATTAATAGAATTGGCTACTGACATTGAACTGATTCATGAAATATGACAAACAAAAAAACAGTTAACAACCGAACCATGTTTGGATTCGTTTGAAAGCTGTTCATGCAAGGAATTTCATCGTGACAATGAAGAAACACAATGTGTGTGAAGAGACTTTATTGATTCAGCACTACTGTGTCGCGTGAATATCATCGAGATTGTCGTCAGTCGTCGAGTTGATCTGAACAGATGTCGTCAATGTGAATGGAGTTGGAATTTTAAAAAACACCTCTTGTTTTAAAACAATAAAAAACATTTGTTTTAAAACATGTTTAAAACACCAGAACAGGTGTTTTTTATTATTTCTGAAAAGATGAAAATTTATCAATAAAAAAGATCATGAATCCATTCTATCGATTGAAACTGCTCCTAATTTCCTCAAACGGCAAAAATTTGTAAGACAAGCTTGATAGAAATACAGCAAACAAGGACTTAAATAGCAAAGCATTTGCAGTCAATCAAAATAAACTCATCGGAGCCATTCCCTCAAGCGATCATGGCATCTAGTATTTTGAAGCTGCCAATCCCTATTTGTCATTTTCATAGTTGACTAACATTTTGAGTCTCATTGTATCAAAGCATTTTTTGGAATTTTGAGTACATTGGTCTGCTCTGTATAGTTCTGTGAATAAAATAAATAAAAAATAAATGAACGTTGTTTATACTCGGAAGCACATTAGGCACGGAGCCTTTCTTCCATGTGACCGAGTTGTCATTTACCACTCTCATTCTTTTTCGTGCTGAGTGAATAAAGGGGATCATTTTGCCGTTTCTTTCATTAAAAACGGCCACCTGTACGAAGAGTAATTAAAAAAAATTGATTTGGTGACTGTCGGCTTCTTTGATGTGTATTTGAGCGACATTGCTAACACAGACGTTTCATAAAGCATCGAAATGATTTTTTCGCTCTTACCGCGTTATTTCTTTACCCATTTCACTGGGATAAACATGTTTATGAACCAAATTTGAAGGAGATGTCAATAGCATAAGTGATTTCTAAATTATGGCAAGTAAAATTTTCGATAATTATGAACCATCGGTTCCCTTTGAAGTGACGGCGAGTTTGAGGTGTGGCTTATCAAGACAATGAAGTGGACAGTCAGTCTCAGCCCATCCTTCTCGCTGCTGATTTCGAGAAAAGATGTCGTAAAACTTTTTGCTGTTAACGTGACTCAACCAATCAAATTTCAATTTAGAGGATAGGTATCTAATGCACTGACAGTTGTTTTTCATTCAACTTCTTATTCGTCGATTGACATGTCAACAGTACGCGGAAAACCAAAATCGAAGATTGTGACCAAATATTTTTTTCTGAATCCGACGATCAGAAGAAAGATGAGAAGAAGTGTGTCTTTTGTCAATGGACATCGAAAGCTGGGACATCGCGTCTTCTTGATCACCTCGTGAAATGTAAGAATTGCCCTGAAAATGTTGTCAAAGAAGTTAATATGGAACGCGGAACACAGCCGACCCAGACTGCGTGTTCAACTTTTTTTGACCTGGATGGGAATGGTATAGCCAGCTCAGTGACATCATCAGCTGCACTATCAACCTCTTCGCATCCTCCTGAATCTACTGATCTTCCAAGACCGAGTAGTCTTCTCGCACTAAACTGTTCTTGTGTTTTGACTGAAACAGCAGACTTAAAATCTAGTAATAGGCGGCAAAATCAAATAACCATTAACAGCAAAGCAAACCTTTAACCACAATGCAACGTTTATAAAGTATATGTCTTCTGATAACAAAAACCGTTGCGCTAAATGAATAAAAAACATTTTAAAACAATAAAAAACATTTAAAACAATAAAAAACTATTAAAAAACACGCGAATAAAAAACATGTATTTTAAAAACCCTAGAATGGAGCTTCATAGTTGTGAAACAATTATGTAATTATTCAGGTGCATGTTACCTACCAAAAATGCACAATGTGAACTGTTTCATGTCGCCAAAAATATTACTTGTAATGTTAAATACATTTTTATAACTTTCTCTGCTTGTTCTTCACATTTTCCGTAACATAAATACTACTTCAAATTCATCAGCCGCTTTCTACAAGGATGTCAATAGTAAATCTCAGGTCATCAATACGAACAATTCAAGTCAATAAATACATCACATTAGATCAGAACTCACACAAACCAATTACGCACTCGGCGTTTTATTGTTCACACAACACTACATGCAGCTTCTCTAAACCACAATTTCTGATTGACTAAATATTTAGACTTCCTTGCGGCGTAGTAGCAACTAAGCTTCTGTTGGAGACTACTTAACAATATTAGAAGATCTGATATTTTACACATATTTCACTGAGTAGCCAGGGGCTTCGTTCATCTTCTTGTGCTCTGCGTGAGATGAAAATTCGGTCATTGAAGGAGCATCACATAAACTTTTACTTCGTCGCTCGAATTATGCACTTTCTTGTGAAAGTGCCTTCAACCACTCAAAAAGTTAACAGCTGATAAAATTCACTCACATCTTGTGGTGTATTAAAATGCTACTTTCTAAACAAGACACATACTAACACCATAACGCACCGATACCAATCATTAAAACATTTAACAATAACAACAAATGAAAGGCAAATCTAGAATTGTTCTTAATCTGCCACCAACCACTGCTACGCCAAAATAGCAGTATGCAACATTAACTCGACTACACTCACTTAACCTCCTATTCGGGGCGAAGTTCTGCCACACCCTGCATCACCAACTTGGCATTGATTGAGCGGCAGATGTTGATATCTTTATTGGAGAATAGCAATCCCCTCAACGATTCCTTAGGACAATCATGCGAATCCGATCCATCTCTTTCAATAGGCTTACAGGGAATAAAATACAAGCCGGTCTCCGCCTCACGTTCACACAAATCTCTGAACTTAGAGACGACATCCACACAGCGTGGGGAAACAAAAGCCAGGTAAAGATGCATTGCGATGCCATTTACAGTCCGCACTCGCATATCAAAGGACGAAAGGGGATTCATGTTTTCATTGTCTTCAGCTTCAATATCAAAAGTAAGTGGACCTATTGGATTGATATCTATGGAAATTGAACTTTTTTGGTCACTTTCGCTTTCATCTGAGCGTTCAAGATTCTTCACAAAATCTGCAAATGTCAGTTCAAAGCTTTCGTATGCATCAGGTAATTCTTGGATAATATCCTTCATGGGAGACGACTTTTCACTCGATTCCATTGTTTGCTTTGACGAATCGTTAATGCTGACTTCGACAACACTTACAGAAGGACAGCCGTTCAGATTTTCAACAAGTATGCACGCTGCATTTGACTCCTCGTCACTAATTTGCACTATTTCAGCATCGCATGGAGAATCGTATTCCACGTCCGCTACGGCTACTAACAATTCAGGATAGCTGTTTGAATTTGTCAGCCCCTGCAACTCCACCTCAACTCCTTCATCGTTTTTTGTTGCATCAAGAGTTTCCGTTGGATTAATCAACTTTTCATTCTCTTCAATAGTAAACTGCTTCGTAGTAGATTCACCGATATCTATAACTACTTCACCTAAATGCTCATCTTGACTTTCACATTCTTCCAGCGCATCCTTCTCTTCAATGATATTTTCATCTTCAAACACTGGAATCACATTTTTAGCGATTGTTGCCTGAGGAACCGCAACGCTATCTAAATGTTCCATTTGGTTCTTTTCTTCATTGTCATTAGTGCACACTTTATCAGTTAGTACATTCATGATTTCTATAACTGGTGAGACATTATGTACATTGGATTCATTAGCAAGTGCTTCTTTGGTTTCATCAAAATCACATGGAATATCTACGTCATTTTCCACGTTGTCAATTGAACATGATTGGGCTTCGACGAATTCTTCTAAAGACGTGTCCTCACCAATGTCATCTTTTGACAACTGCGAATTAATTACGTCAGCACTTTTCACTTCTTTCTCTGCTTCCACCTCAGCACTCACAAGTCCACCTTCAGGAACCACCTTGTCTCCAGCTAATTTCTGGTCGTTCATTTGTGAGTCATCAGACTGTTCATAAGATGCTTTTGTCTCACTTACTTCTTCATTGGCTCCGGGAAATGTTTCATCAAAATCTTCAGGTTTTGTATTACGTGTTTGGATGTCCTCCTCGTTGGTTGCCTCGTGTGGTTCGACAATTTCCTCGATTTTGCTTTGTATTTCGACTGATTCCTCATCGGTAATACCATGCGTCTCGACTATCTCCTCAGTTTCGTTCAGTGTTTCAACTAATTCTTCATCGGATATTTCATGCGATTCTACGAATGAGTTTTTGTTTATTTGGCAATTTGAGTCTATCAGATCGAGATTAGTAGAAAAATGAATATCACTAGATATATCACAGTCCTCATTCATCACCGCTAATGTTTCACTACTCACATCTACGCCGTCCACCCGATCCAAGAGTGCAACGACATGTCGACCATTTTCCACATTATTGACGAATGCCGATAGCTGTCGTTTGTCATTCATGCGTTTGAAAAGCGGGCTTGGATCTTTCCCACTACTATTGAACAATGAACATTTAATGGCCAGCCGTGGCATGTGCAACCACTCAAACTTGGGCATCTCGTGTATGCCATCGAGAAATGCATCCTTGTGAACTTCTACTACCACACCTTCATCCACAAAATCGAATTGGATGGATGTGTTATCTTCAGAAGTCGGTAATTTCACCAACACTCGACACAATTGATTCGCACGAACCATCGAGCACCAGATGAGGCGATTTTCAGAAGCATTTATGTCAATTTGTATCTTAGGTGGAAGCTCGAGATCTTTCAAATCCAACTTTCGAGAGCAGATTTCGTCGGCCGAGGCAACACTGAAGTCCTTGCAAGACCGGACGTTTGTAATTATCACTTCCACCTGAAAAATAATAATGATAATATTAACAACCGCACTATGAAGAGATGAAGACATAATGTAATCTTATCAAAGGCGAATCACATATCTGAGAACTTCAGCAATACAAGCTTATCGAAGTGTCAATATAAAAGTTTGTAATTTCTCCTAAACAGCATAATGTTAAGTTGAAATTATAGATAGCCGATGCTGTTGATCTTTAAATTATATTCCTAAATTTTCATCTTCACACAGACCGCGTCAAGTGAAGAAGTGAGTTAGTAGTGCTTGCAAATTTCAAATAATAATCTATGTCGATCTTATTATGTAAAAGCAGAAATAGAAATAGGCATGGTAGAGTAGAAACAGATAAGGCAAATGCTCATAGAAATGACATACTAAAGGATAAGAATATCAACTTTATGAACAACAAATTTTTGCATTGTCCTCTCTCTTCTATGGAATTAATTTTTGGTTGGAATTTTCCTATCATCAAGGCTTGTCTTCGTCTAATGTTATTTTGATCTTGTTCATGTGTTATAACATTGGCTTCGATCTCGTTCACATTGCATTGGTTTACATGCTTGCATAGTAAAGAAATAGCTTGTGTCATGTGTTCTTTTATCTGGACATGCAAGGGCTGTTTTGTATTTCTAAGTGTTTTGATTTTTGAGTTAATCCGACATTCAGATCTTCTTTGTGATACATTCCTCTGATGTTTCGATTCACTTAATCAGAAATGATTGGTATTGTTAAATAACATCGTTCTCTCTTGTCGTTGCTGATGTGTCGTCGACACCGTCGTCTTTTTTAAATTCAACCAAATTTGTTGATATCCGCACAGAAAGGAAATAACGTGTTATACTCCTAGGACAACAGAAGTTGTCCAAGAGTCATTCAGATAAAGTTCAAAGATTTGAAATACATTACAAATTGATGCAAGAAAATGAACTGCGAAATACTTTGTTCTACAGTCACTTTATATAATACGGTTGTACAAAATCAAATCAGATCATACTGGCTTACTTACGTCAATTTTTTTAATTTCATTTATACATACAAGTATAGAAGGCCTCCTAACAAATTTTAATGAGATTGTGAGCTGAAAAATATAGGTCCCGAATACAGGCTTTTATAGGTTTTTATCATCTTTAGTGTATAAATTGCACACATACTTGGCTAATGCCATTAGAGAAATCAAATTCTGAGAACACAATCCTAGACATAATCATATTATTTTTCATTCTTTATTTGTATTACAGCATAAAAATGCGATAAATTCTATACGAATTTTCATCAGTTGACTTAATCAAAATATTTCACAAAACCAGATGAATTAAATCGGAAATTAAATCAGTGTCTTCAATCATGACAACCATGACATTATATAAGAGCAATTCCAAGCCGCAGCATGAAAAATTCAAACTTCATTTCAATGTTAACTAACTACAACTTTCGTACAGTTTAAGATCTATATTTTCCTTTTTCATTCATATTTGAACTAAAATTGTCTCTGAAGTATTATTTTTTGAATATCATTTAAAAATAAAGAAAAAATGAAAACAATATACTTTTTTTCGTCACCATGCGTACTGAAGCGTAGCATCTGATTTCGATGTTATCCAGATCTTTTTGGAACAAAGTACCAAAGACATCATTCCGTAAAAATTTGGATATAAGAGTGTATATTTTCGAAATGGGATACTCAATAATTCAAAAATCAAGAATGTAACGACGTCACACTTCCAAACATTTAATCCGATTGTTTAAATTACCTTAGTGACAGATTATTTGAGAATCTGGTGAGTAATGGCTACTTGTACATCACAATTAACAGACTTTTCAGATAACATACATAGTACTCGAAATGGTGGCGATTTTGAGAAACGACGTCACGTTTCGATCATTTTTGAATTTTGAAACAATGAAATAATATTTAGCAAAATTGAATACCACACCGTTCTAAATTTGGGAATTTTTCTATATTCGAAAAGCAGCAAGTTGACAGAATGTAACGACGTCACGCATGGAATTGCTCATAGAAGCAAAATATATTTTTTAAGCATGCTTTCATATGCACATGCACTACACACTTGCATTATGTCTCATACAGTGAACGCGAGGTTCGTGGTATACTATAGTTGTTAATCATTAAAAAAACAAGTCTTCTGTTCATGGTAGATCTAGCTCAAGAGAAATAACTTAAGATTACAATGAACATGTATAATTTGATGTTAACTTACTGGTTCATTTGGTAAAGTCGCAAGTGGAGGTAAATTCATTTGCTTTGACACTCCATCAATGTAGCAAGTCACGTATTCGTCATCGTTGAGTTCTGCAATGCCTTTGTCGACAGAGCCACATGAAGAAACACTAATGTCCATGCCATCAGGAATTGCAATTTCCATCTCCATCAAATGTTTGGCAAGAGACGATTCATCACCTGCAAAAATGAAAATAATACTATACTTCCTGCAGACGATGAAGATCTACTATATGACGAGATATTTCGGAAGCATGGTCGTTAGCCTACGGCTACGGCTAATGTAATACAGATTACATTCGACGTGTCTCGTGTCAAATAGATATTTTGGTTTCATAGTTGCAGGTATATAAGATCAAACTACTTCACATTAACGTTAGGACCTAGTATAGCATTCTTTTGTAATTGAGAAGAATGTAGTACTTGCGGTAATAAAATCGATCAGTTAATCTCGTCACCTCCAGTGCCTTTTAACGTAGACAAAAGCTAGCATTTACCGTGTAACACAATGCATACAGTGAATTCTAGTGACCGAAAGTCCGAATGTCATTATATTCGATCTTACAAATGACACGTGGATCGAACCCGATGTTTTCGAGCTGTTTCTACCGAGCTGATCGCTAAAAGTATTCGTGATTGTATAATGAGAAAAGAACAAGCCATAATATTGCTTGGTTTTCATAATTCCGCAACCAAAATCGCATTGCGAAAGTAAAAGAAACAAGCTTTCGAAACCGAAATCGCAGTGCGGAGACTACGACAACAAACGTGATCGAAATGAGAAAATGTAATTTTAAAATTGAAATAATAAATATTTTTGTAAAATACACTTTGTAAGTTTAATTGTTCGTTATTCAAGCATTTTTTTGTGAAGGAATGTTGGATTAATTCATGCATCTTTTCTGAAATTAATCTGAGTTCTTTAAAGCGGAACTTCAGTTGAAACACTTCAACCTAAATGACATTGGAGACTATGTAAGCCAAAGATCTCATTAGACATCACCAAAAAATCCGGAAAATCGTGAAAACCAACATCGTGAATTGAACTTAAAAAGTCAGAAAAATTGAATTTTTACAAATTGTATGTAGAATCGTAGTTCTTAAATTGCAAGCACTAAAACTATCTCTTGAGAAACCGGTAGGCGAAATATAGAGCAATAAGTTATAAAGACATTCTCAGCAGCTTCGGCTGATTTTTCCTTACTTCACACAAAAATGCTGCTTAGTAATAATGAATGTTAACATACAATCTTCTCCTCTGATGAAGCTTGGCTGTTGGTTCCATTTATTAAGTCATCTGGCTAATTTCTCATGAAAAAAAATAACGTCGTTGGTCTGATAACAGTTTCCGAATCGTTGAATGATTTTATTGTTAAGAATATAAAAAAGCGCATTGATCTGCTAGATCTAGACAAGAGCTTCGAGACTGACAGCTGATAGCTTCGACAATTTTTGATTAAGGATATTCGAAAATACTCTTCGTTACTCCTTACTTGTCATCTTATTTTGATTTTAAATTACAATAATCTGCACAGTAACACGTCTCGTGTTCAACAAATCCTAGTTTACAATTGTTCACTTGATGAAACCGATTTAGATAACATGCTCGTTAACAATTTCAGTTATTCAGATGCAACACACTTGCCTGTTGTAGTCAACGACACACAAAGCATGGATTCCTCTTCGTGACCTCGAGAAACACGAACAACTTGCTCCACAACGGCATTCCATGAGGTTTCCATCACAATTTTTTTGAAGCTGTCGCAAACCTCGTCACTCCAAACACCTGTCGGGCACTTCATACCATACAATGAACAATGCATAGCTAGACAAGGAATCTGACTAGCCGCACCTTCAGGTAGATATCGTAAAGACGTAGGTTTGACTTCAGCTAGTTGGCCATCGTCAACACATCTCACTTTTACGCTGTCATCACGCCAGTCGAGGATCAAAACACGACGCCAACCCCATGATGACATCAATGCGTAGTATCCTCCGATCGTGATATTAACTGTTTCATCTCCAGTATCAAGAGGACTGGTAGTGGCACCCAACGAAGCCAACAATGAGCCCTGTCAAATATACAAGTCAATTTTGAATTAAATGGAGAAAAGGCTTTCGAAATCGTTTTGATTTAGATTGACATGGCAAAGAATTTGATTCTCTCTTGCTTTGCATCTTTTAGACACAACTAATGTAAATTACTATGCTACGATATAATAAAAAAGCACGATTTCAAGTATGAGAGGTAACGAGAACGTAAGAACTTTTAAATTGCTTGCAAACGACAGAAGCGTACATCTTTCTAACATGGATTCATTGTTTTAGATGACTGAACCAGGTTTATTTAATCAACCACGACAACACGATAGAAAGCAATGAGATGTCAAACATCGAAGTCGCTTGCAATCATTTTCATCAAATTTGATTAGCAAAAATGCGATAGCAAATCCACTTTATTCGTAGGCTACCTAATGATGTTTCTCTACTGCCGTGTTATAATGATGAAAAATCCTTCGTTGATGAAAAAACACTTAGATCGAATTCAAGAAGAGAATTGTAAAATGTCAAGCTGACAATGTCATTCAGTAGCCCACGGCAAAATACAATGAATAGAAAACAAAATACGACAAGATAAGTGGATGATGGCAATCAAATATCTCGATATACCGGATGCAGATATGCCTATTTGTATTTTCTAATGAAATGCGATATTATTCAATGAAATTTTTGATCAATTCACAAACTTCATGGAAAGTTGGACAAGCAGGCTCCAAGGTTATCAGTATTCTACTATCATGAGCACTTTGAAATAACGGTACTTGTAACAGTGGCATGCATGTGCTTACCTGTATACGCTCAATATTTCTTTGACTTTGTACATCACGACACCAGAAACTACTGGGTGAATCAACCCAAGTAACTCGGAGTTCCATGTGTTGACTAGAAGAAATCCTTTGAGCTGGTATTCGTTGGGTAGACATGCCATGGCCGTTACATTTCACTGCATCAGCATTTGAGCTAGCACTTAATATGGCACGCACAGTTTTAAATCCATCAGCGACCACTTGAGTCAAACATTCCTCGGGGAAGGATACTCTAAAAGGACTCCACCATTGGAGAGGTTCGTCAGAGACTGCAACCGCATTGTCAGACTCGAAACGCATTTGAAGGGTGTGGTTGGACAAAATGGTCCGAATATGAATTCTTTCCGTTTGAGAAAGTTCAAGCGGTTGATCCGTAAAAGCATTACAAAGCCATGTTCGAGACTCTTCATTGCATAAATGAGGAAGGAGAAGGTATAAATGTACATTAGAAAGTGTCTTTGTATGACCAAGGTCAAGAAACTGTAAAATACAAGTATTGTCTGTTGGGGTGAGGGATACAACACGCACACGAGTAAATTGTCCATTGGCATCTCTGCAGACATAAGCACCATTGATTACCGGTTGAGAAATTGGAATGAGACATTCCGAAATTAACTGATAAATACTGTCAACGGAATCACAAAATTTCCTTGAATTGAGATATTCGGCCACAAGACTGATCTGAAACGAATGAGGCAATTCATACTCACGATCATAGAGTTAAGTAACTTAGAAAGGAATCACAGCACAATCACTCAAAAGAATGTTATTCAAATTTCGTATTTCGCATCCAAAACCATATCATTCTTTGTTCAAGTACAAATCAATGACCTGGGTATTGAATAAATTCATTATTCATTTATAAGCCAAAAAAATTTCAACACTTTCATTACAACAGATTGGACGTCATCGTAAAACGATGTAGCAAGCCAATGTTAGAAGACACACAATTACTGAGACGCCAAAACGTCAATGGTGGAAAAACACCAATCACACTCACCATTGATAAGGCTAAGCAATGTGAGGGTCACATCTGTAATATCAAGATGCAACGGCAATAACGGTGTGTTTCAGGATGAATGTCTTGCAGAAGCATATTTTATGATGCATTACAGATTAATTCCAATGCACTACAATTAAAAGTCTTTCTCACTGTGCCCCAACTGCATGAAGGTAATTAGATTCACAGATAAAGATCAGACAAGAAAACGCTGCTCATTCATTTATCATTATTGACGCAAGCAAAGTTATTTGTCAATAACGATCTATTTGTACCAAATGCTATGCGCTGTAGTTTCGTAGCATCGTGAGACGAGGAGGTTAGTCTGCATAAGGAGTAGAAAGGATTTTTTAGGTGTTAGGCTTTGCATTATGCTCGTACATCATACGAATGCTTGGATGACTAATGTCTAAGCACATTCGCGCTGAAGTCACTGCGAGATCTTTGTTAGCTAGAAGCGGATTACTTTAATCGATTTTATCATCGTTGGATTCTAACGACATGCAGATGCATTTCCTATTCAAGAAATATGTCTAGAATAATTACAGAATAAGTGCACTGTATACATGCTACCCGCGCTTAATTGCTGACAGGGCTCGCAGCTCGGATGAGGATCAAGCCCCGGGATAGCCTGCTCCCATTCTTTTAGCCAGGGCTGCTCAGGCAGTCAGCCTTATTGAGCTCACTCTTAAGTCCTTTAAAAGAACTGTCATCAACTTACATTTCTATTCTTGATACCATTTCTTTCCATATCTTGTCTTGTACCTCATCCTTCACCTTCATAACGATTTCTCAGAATTATCTGATTTCGGAAGATCTGGCTTTAGTTGATGGACTTCTACTTTTGAACGTGACATTAAAAGCAAGAGTCAGTAACAGCAAGACACAATCAAAAAGTCTGTTGAACTTCCCTTCGTCAGAAATCCTACTAACTTCTGCCTCATTAATTGCTTCATCGTGATGCTTGAGCAAGTTCACGCCATGTATTTTGAGGTGATTGTGCGGTTCCTAGTTGGAGTTTGCGTTCACCGTTAAAATCTGGTTGCAAACCTACGGATATATTGTTCTCTCTATCAGATAGTGCTTCCAAATCGGCCTGCTGCTTCTTGATTTTACACAAATTATTGCCTCAAATGTCAGTAAACTGATATTGTTTCGATCGCACGATTTCACATGTGTGTCATATACAGCGACTGTGTATTACAAGTCTGATGTCATATTATATGCAACACTGAAGGAAGAGGGACCGCCGTTGAGGTTCCTCATACATTGTTCGCTACTTTCAGACACTGATGTAGAATGATTTCAAAAAATATAACTAAAACTTTAGCTTACATCACTTGAATGTGTACCTAGTGAAGCGATTTTCCTCTAAACACAAAATTCAAGAATTGAGCCCGAGCTATAAAATCAGGCGGCGTGCCCTAGCTGCTGATGTGCGCATAAGGCAATTTATCCTACAAAATACATGTTGACGGTGCACATTTCATGCCCAACATTCACCGCCACTTTCGACTCAGTCGCATTGAGGAAATAGCGCATTGTTTTCCATCCTACCGCTACCATATACATCATCTGCGGCAGCTGTTCGGTCCTCTGTAGCTTACACAGTAACACATTGAGTTAGGAAATCATTGACGATGACTTCTCAATGTCAAATCGCTCTTCAATTAGCTGCATGCCTTCCTTCACCTACTATCACAACAAAACTGTAATGAGTTATTAGCAGGGATGTGATTGACCAAACGACAAAAATCAGGAAGCCAATTTTCGAAGGGACCCAGTATAAACAGACAGTCATTACTACATTAACAGTAGAACCATCTGTTTGAGACATAAGCATATTGTCTGGTATAGATCGATTATCAGCAAGAAATGAAGTGACAAAATGAAAACAGAAGCAACGCGCCAAGTAATGTATGCAGCACATCCCATATAGTTTACGTGTATATTTAGGCGAAACACATGTGACAACAGATGTGATAAAAGCTTAGCATTGAATCATAACGAAACAATCATAATCATACAGGAGTCACATTTGTAGCCACGATTAACTTTTTTGCAGCATATGCCTTGTCTCAAAAATGACCGAAATCAACCCAAAAAATCAGAAAAAATCACATCCCTGTATTAGTAATGATCGGATGACTTCTGAAGAACTAAGCGCTATCTATCTGAGCATCATTCGTAACTACTATTCGCCTACCTGAGCGGCTTATGACTTATTCGCAATGCGCGGCAGACCGATGAACGAACATGAACAACAAATCAATGAAGCGATTACGCAACTTGCACAATGCACAGGAACATACTCGTATGATCGAATGACATTGCAAGTATAAGTCACATAATACTTTACATGTATGATACATAATAGTATATATTTGACTTTTATTTAGAAATAATGAAAACCAAAACCATTACGATGAATCGAAAGAAAATACTCGATCACTTTTAATAACTTCTTATTGTTCGACTGCCGAAACTACTGATTCATCGCATAGCAGCTATGAGTTGCTGAAAGGTTGCTGTCAATTCACTGTCATTGGGAAGATCACCAATGACGTCATTAGGAACTCAATGCATCGATTTTGCACTTTGACGATGCGGTTTGGGCATCTTTGAGTGGTCTGATTCAAACAGTTAGAGTCACACCTTCGATCATGCAATAATATCGAAACCAAAAACCACCGAAGTACACCTTTTAACATCATGTGAAATAACTGTCAGGGTTGCCACCTTGGTTAGTGCATCAAATTATCACATGAGATAGACTCACCGAGCTCAATATCGACTCATTGTGTTCAGGTATCCTCGTAATTAAGGTTGAAACCCTTTGCTTTAAAAAATGGAGCACTTGAGGCGCGTTCACATTAAGCCGATAACGACAAAATCGTGACGACATTTCATCGTTGAGCTCCGTTGTTTACAATGAACTAGTTGTCGATTAGAAAATCGGGCTAATGCGAACAGCAGGTATGCTACACATACAGAACGATTTAGTTTCAATTTATCGCTATAGTTATCGTTATCGGTCCAATGTGAACACGCTTTCAATATTCCTTTTATTCATTTCAGCATATTTTAGCTGACCAAAATAATCAAGAAATCGACAACCTAATAGACGCTTTGTTGAGTGCATCCTGAGTCATAACCAGAAAACTTCGTTACTTTAAAGACGATGAAAATTTTGAAACCTCTGAAAATTCTTCTTCATTTGATATCAAAAGCTTAGCAAGGTTTATTTATTAGTGACTGTCACGAGGGACATCGATAAGTTGATTTAGGTAAATTAGGTAACGCATCACTGAGAATCATATTCTAACAGTAAAGCTGCATGATTTATGCATCATGAGAACCTAATCTGATGGAAAAACTCACGGAACCAAGATGATACATTTTGATGGCATTGGAAAAAGTTTTTCCGACTTCAGGAAATGTATATATATATATATATATATATGTATACGTATTACAAAAGAATACAGGCACCTAAACAAGTAAACAAGTTTCAAAAAGAAATTGGAGATGAGAGATGAGTAATATGATTCTTTGTGTAGCAAAATCAGTCCACAATGGAGATAGCTGTTATTCCGTTAGGATGATGCATCACGTTACAAATGGTCATGCGATTCTTCGATCTGAGGCACAGAATACTTTTTTAAAAATCTCAGTTTACATCTGTTCTATATGTCTGACCTCCTCTGGAGGCATGTCAAACATCGAGACATCAAAACTCATGCTATGCGCATCGAATTCAACTGCTACAGGCCATAAACGAAGGTGATTTTAGAAAAGCATCTCGAGTTCCGACAGTTTGTTCTTGAAAAGGACGCAGAGGAAGATTCTCTTGCACGCCACATGTCGTGCGATCAGGCACGATTTGTATTAACGGAAAATGAACCGTCATAATATGAGGATTGGAATAAATCTGCATGTACATGAGATTTTGAAACTAAAGAGTTGCACTCAACGTCAATGTGTTCTGCGCGGTTTTTTTGGAACATGTGTAAGTAAGGATATTGGTTCTTCGTTCGTACTAAATTCAATCGCGTTTAACAATACGTCAAGAATTTTAGATTCGTAGTACTTTTTAAAACGCGGAATACATGTTCGAAGAAGTTGGTCGAAGTGCTAAAACTGGTCTTATTAAACAAAAAGATACTTGAAAGCAAAAAAGGCACATGGGGCAACCCCGATTATTATCAAGCAACAAATGTGTCAACACAGTAATAAAATTTACATAATGCTTTTTTACTCACCTCATCTCAAAGATGTCTAACATAGCAATAGATCATGATCCATCACATATCCTTTGTTGCTTCATTATCACGATGCCACAAATCAATGGTAACTTGAATGCTACAGCACTATAAAAATTCATGATTCAAAGCTAATATTAGTCTAACTATGGGTAATTCGCATTCATACTGTCAAAATTGCATCAACCCCTTCTCTCGCAACGATTTTGTAGAGCGTCCCCTCTGAATAAATGTAATCATATCGAATTATGCTGAACTAAACAAAATCATTTACTTTTACAACATGATGATTGAATTATGACCGGTTATTTCAAATGCTCGACCGGCGGGTCGGAAAACTGGACCGGACCGATGACCAGTGCCTGTAGACCCCATTCCGGTTCCAACGTTGATGTGTGGGCTGTTGTACATGTTGTAAGTATAAATCACTACTCTATCTCGCTAATTTACAGTAAAGGAGTACAAAACTTGCAGCTACATAAAGTTGAAGACTTACGATGTTTTAAAAGAGTACTTTTGATTGATTTCGTAGAGAACAAGTACAGTTAGATTCTTCGAATATCATTCATATGCACTCATGGTGTGTTGAAAGTCACACTACTGTCACTGGATGAAGTGCTCATCATACGCATCACATGGCTTAGACTGTTTCTGCAGATTTTAGAATGACCAGTGGTAACTGCACTCTCATGAAAAACAGGAGCTTATTCATTATATGAATGAAGCCCTGAGGGGCCATCCATAGAGGACGTCCGCAGGGTGGGGGTGACAAGTGCAGACATTTGCGGACGTGCATTGGGGGAAGGGGTCATGACAAATGAGAATTATGCTACACCATTTATGCTTGATTGATATATAATGCGTGCTTGTTAATTATGTGGTCTTAAGCTTGCATATACCAATTATCTGCAATAGCATACATTTGCGCTCACAGATTAACGGGGGTAACTTAATGGACGCTATACCAAAAACATAGTAGAAACAGTCGCTATGACAATACAATCTGATCCGTAACAGTTTCCAAAACAACCCAGTATTATTCAAACAGAAAACATTTTATGTCTGATCAATTAAGATTTTAATGATAGCGAAGGTATCACTAATTGAAACGTCTCTTAGAAAAATACATGGCAGGAATGACACAGTGAATATTCTTGGCAGTGTTCAATTTTATAGTTCTTTTGAGTCTATTGAAATGAATGAACGGTTTCGTATGACAATACATGATGTGACCATACTGAAAGGTAAGTAAAGCCTCCATTTACTTCAATTGAGTGGTATTTCAAATGAAGATCGATTAACAGATCAGTTTAAAACAAACAGTATCTAAGTTCTCTGATTTACAATATTAACATGCCAATATCCAAAACAAATATGCGACAGCATAACTGGCTACCTTCTGATTTATAAAAGCCAGTGATCTAATCACACAACGACTTCTTGCGTACGTAGCGCTGACGTGAGTGAAAGGTTATCGAGTTAACAATTAAAACAAAGGATGACAACTTCATACACATTTGGAACGCTTCACTCATCTGTATAACACCAAAAAGCATTAACATAGTTTAACACAAAAATACCGCATATGCACTGAAATATTCATCTTCCCATAGACTAGTATCTTGCAGGTTCTTTCAAACCCCAAGATTTCATTATTTACGATGGGATTGTTCAGCAGCAAGTGTAAATGGGAACAATTTAATCTGTCAGACTTTTTGTCACGTAAAGTCAGCTTCCTATTGCAAAACTGCAACCACTGCGAAGTTTAGGATGAAACTATTTGAGAACGTTCGTGTCAGACAGTTCGCTACGTACATGTGGATTTGAAAACTTCTGTTTTTTTTAGTTTTTCTATCTCTGAAAATATTCTGCGTAAAATCCGGATTCCAACTAGTGAGCATGCAACATTCACAAGCTCGGTACCTTTGCATGAAATAACACTTCATTAAGCATCCGATGAGAAAGTCCTATCATCATAGCATTTTAATGTCAAAATTATTTAATGCGATTGACTTAAAGCCTTTTCGCAGGTAAATTAAAAATCAATGCATGAGGCGTTGAAGGATGACAGCATCAAAGCTACTCTATTATGTGTTCCTGTATAACATATTTTCACAGAGCTTACAAACGATGAAATATCTCATAAGCAAATAGTTTGAGAGGTAGGGTCATCTATCACAACTTAAGCGTGCAGAATAGATAGACTTTATATTTCAAAGTGCAATAATTTCCATGATCATTGCTTCCACAATAAATTTTATGCTTTCCAAAGAGCACAATAAACAGCCCTTATTGTACTCCATTGAAATGCATCAGCACATAGAAAGTTCTTCATCCTGTAAAACGGTAAATTCTACATAGAAATCTCAAGAAATACCGCTGATATTCACAATTCCATAACAGATAGAAGAAGATTTATGACAGTTATGAAATTCTGATGGACATAGATTCTGACGATCCTGTAAAATATTAAGTTACTTAAACGCAAATAGTGCAAAGATATCCATCTTAATTGCATTATTCTCGATCAACGAACTGTGCCCTAAAGTATACCCTACTTCAAAGCAGTGGAAAACTGACAGTTTTCAAGAACGATAAATCTTGAATAAATTGGCAATTCAACACGATTATGCAGCCACAACAGAGACTAAAAGAATCATTATGCGCAAATGCGGTATTTTTTGTATCACATGTGTGATCTAAACAAGTTGCGTGTGAAATAAAACATAAAGCAAAACAGCAATTAGGTCTAAAAGCTTTGATAGACAAGAAAGTGGTATATAGCCAGCCATATGCGAGGTAGATAATTACTATACATTGATTGTGCCGTTTTGTGATTATCATCAAGGGTACTAAATTAAAACTAGCAAAAGTGATGACATTTCTACAATTTATACACCACTGCTGAAAATAAAGAGGAGTGGTCCATTCTATGTTCAGATATGAAACATGTGCGAATAGATTTCGACTTTTATTTGTCCAGATTAGCTTTATGTTTGTCCCACATTCAGCGGTGAAACATTTCAGGAAAATACAATGATCAAAAACAAGACATGATAGAGTTTCGATGTTTTTATGGTCTTAAATGGAGTCAAGTCAAGATGGTCCCTGTAATGGTATTGAAAAAACTCCCAAGGATATCCTCGGAATAAAATGTCAACAACAAATGCATTCTCATCAAATCCAATGTTTCCTATTAAAGCAGGAAATAGACTCTGACAGCTTAAAAGTTGGCCAATCAAGGCAATCTCCACGAACGGTCAGAGGCTATTGATTTTCCTGCTAAAATTTTCCCAGAACCATAGGTCTCAGATATTGCAGAGATTGTTATTGAAATTATGCTTCTGATGCTTTCCATGGAATAACTTTTCCGAAACCGACTTCCAGCACCATTTTTTGTCAGGAACCTCATCAAGTATTCAGTATTAAGATGATGTCACACAACCACACGCATGAATGTGAACACTAACGCATCTTAAACTGCTCAGTTCAGGCATTAGTTTACGCAGTTAACTGCATGATGATTTAACAACTTACAAATTTATGCAATTTAATTAAAATTTCTTTAGTGTGAACACCACCGATGTATCAAGTTGTATGTCAATCTGCAATAACTTTCTTTACAGCATGGATCGGATTTATACTTCTAAGGTTACAATGAGGAATTGATAATGTGAAGATCAATGCAAAAGCGTTTATTTCAGTTTATGAGCTCCACCCTATCAATGTGGGTGTTCTATCTGTCGTAGAAAATATTACATCACGCTTCTATTAATGGCAATTTTTCTATATTATTTAGTTCTGCATTTATCTTCAGACAATTAACTTCACAAATGTTACCAATGGAGTCATTATCTTGTTACAAACAATTGTCAACATTGACGAGTCTAGAGCAGGGGACACTTAATTTCACAGCGGACCGGATAACGGAAGAAATAACGAGCGTTAAGATAAAAAGATGCTAAATACATTTCATACTTCTATTTTTTAATAAATTAATTCATAATTTAATTTTCTCTACTCAATCTGACCCCGGGACTAAGTTCTGGTCATGACTATCAGTGTTCGGAAATTTTACCCTCGACCAACACAAATACACAGTTGATCTATGTAGCTCACACGCACGAAATTTAACAGCAAGATAAGCCACTTAGTTAGAAGTTCATGAAGATCAAGGAAAACAAACATGATAATTCCCTAAGATAAGCCACAGTCATGTTTCATACGTTTTAACAATTTCAATGCCTGTCGGCGGACTCAGTTAAGTGACCCCTAGAGCTAATTCAGTACAATAGACTAATACCACTCCTAACGAACAGGTTGATTACTTGCTGATTATGCTGTACTCTAGACCCTAAGTACCAGTTGAATTTGTTTGACTCAATTTGATAATACTCATTTATTTGACTAAATACAAGATCAGATATCAGAGGCTAAGTAATTATTTGACTTCATATACATTCACGAATGTTTTTTAGATATACAGCCGTCCCATTTATCACTTATACTTATAGCATATTTACGACAGCACATTCTGTCATTTGTAAATGCCAGCTGTGAATAAAATGTTTGAGAATTACAGGTGGAAACCCTTTGAAAAGGGAATGCTTGACATCAACACCAACTTATGATTTAAGAGACTTTTTACTTTTTTTATGTCATTTGAGTTATCTGATCATTGAAGGGCCAATGTAATGTTCATTTTTTACGGGATTATCCAGCACTACAATATGGCCCAATGTCTAAAATGAACATTTTTCGTATGATATAGCAAAATGCGGATACACTAAAAAAAATTTTCACTGAATATCACAAACTATCTCTTCTTACAAATTCTGATTTTAAATCTAGCCGATCACCTATTAACACAGCTATGAAGCAGATTTCAGTATGAAAGTGCATTGTTGTGTTGGTTGCTATTCTTGATACCTAAGTCTATTGTATGAATAAAAAAAAACTGAGTCAAAAATAAAATCACAAACTTAACAAAAAACGTAAATTACATTTAAAAACATTGGTATAAAACAGGCCACAACCAGGATGATTGAAAGAATGAACTTCACTCAACTATGGTACCTGTAGATAGCCTTGATCGGTGACGTCGATGACGTTGGCCTCCACCGTTCCATAAGTTGAATCATACGAATCGTTGGAAGGAAGCGATTGACGAGTTATCATTTGAGAACCATAGGAGTCACTAGCTAGAGTTCGTTGTTTAATCTCTAACAGTTCCTCTTGGCTGTAAGGCACATGAGGAGAAAAGGATGCCGTCACAACACCCGTAGATCTATCAACACCGACAAGACGCATTAAAACGTTGTGTTTACAGCGTATCACTTCCCAACTCGCTGCGTCTCGAGGATGACAAGCAAGACAAAGTGGAGCAATTCCGCGAAGCCACATCGGAAGTTTATGTAATTGAGTCATTGGCACTTGGTTGAGAACACGTTTACCGTGGTCAACTAATCTCACATTTGTAGTTCCATTTTCAGCATCAATTTCCACTATCTGTCCACGATACCATTTGTTCTTCCCGACCTCGCACACGAGACATGCAGCATCAAGGACACAAAGCGAGGGCGGAAGTGGAGGCAACCGCCATTGATCTTCGTTTGAAACGATAGATTCAAGTCGCTGGTTGATTTCATTCAACTGGTTATCGTCCGCCGTAGAACGGAAATAAACGATTTCCGAAGTGTTCACTGATTCAGGGCCGATATTAGTCCCAGGCCGAGCAATGATGATACCGGCAACTGGGAACGCACCATGTAAATTCCGTTGATCTGCCGAAGACTTAACGAAGTTCGCACTCATTTCCTCACGGCAGGGGTACCTGTAAGGAACCTCAGTGGACGGAGAATGAGGGGATAAAGTATCAGTTGTCGGAGATTTCACAGGCGAGGTAGAAGGATTGGTCGATGAGTCACTGACATCAATGGATTTAAATTCAATTTCCCAGCCAGTGAGATAAGAGCCACTAGTAAATTTGACTTCATACACACTGTCCACATCCATATCATCCATCTGTTTCTTTGTCAGTCGAACGGGAATTGAGAGAGATGGAATAGTCAAAATACTCTGTGGAACTTCCTTCAAAATCCCAGCTTCTGCTCTTCGGTCATTGCCCCAATCAACGAAGTGCAAAGACACATCATCATCAATTCCAGTGATAACAGCACGGTATAATCCATCATCCTCATGAGGCGCTAGACAAGCTTGTCCCACGAACAAATTATCAGACTTCAAACTGACGAAATCGTCATCAACAGATAACGTTTGATCTATCTTGGTGTTCAGCAATTCATCCGATTGCGATTGAATGTAAGACAATTCTTCAGGATTTGAGGCAACTATCAGAGCTATGCATCTTTTAACATCACCGACTGACTCTGTTCTTTCAGGATAGACAACCACTCGCGTTTTGTGCGACTCAGGAGTTGCGGATGACTTGTCTTCAAAACTGATCTCCCATCCATCAAGTTCATCGCCCTTGAGAAGTTGGATAGAATAAGAGTCGTTCACATTCAAACTTGACATGGTCTCACGATTCATGCGAATGGGACAAACTGACATTGGGATGGACAATAATTCTTCAGTTATCTTCTTCAAAGGAGAGGTCGGAGTTCCAAAAGTTCCGTAGTCAACGAATAATACTTCCCAAGCATTTTCCACCTGCTTTGTAGCAACAGCACGATAGAACAATTCATCCACATCCTGCGCAATACAAGGGAGTCCAACTTTCACATCATCATTCGAGATATCGCTAGCCGTGGAAGAAATCTCGATCATCTTTTCCCCAATACTCGTGGCTGCTTTACACATCTCTTCAGTTTGAAAATATGACATGTAATCGTCATAATTGGACAGAAAAGTGAAATATCCCGTTAACTTATCACCAACTGCAGATGTTCCTTTTCGAAAACCTAAGTCGTTGTATTTACTCTGCTGGGATTTGTCTTTCAAAGGAGATGGACTGGAAACTAGACTTGAATTTTCTTGACCAATATCTTCATTGACATCCGAATCTACTGAGACAGTCACAACTGCAACTGAGGATTGTTTTTCTTCTTTTTCTCCATCTAAAAGGATAGTCCAGCCTTTCACTTCGTCTCCTTCACACAGAACAAGGCGATAGTCTTCACGGCTCATGTCAATAGAATCCATTTGCTTAGTAGTCAACATTAATGACAAAACATTCCTCGGTGCTTCGGAGAGACTTTTTGGAATTCGTTTCATCAATTGTATCTTTACCGTTCCCAGAGTTCCGTAATCCACAAATAGTACTTCATAGAAATCATTTTCAGGTATCTCCTGAACAACTGCTCTGTAAAACACTCCGTCAACGTCTTGTGCTAAACAAGCAGATCCAATACGTAGTTCACCGGACACCACGCCTTCACAACTATCAACCAAATCGGCTAACTTCTCAGCAATAACTTCTGTTTTCACGAGCATTTCAGGTGTTTGAAAGTAAGAAGGCTTTCCATCACAGTGCGACACTGTAGTGAAGAATCCGACAAAATCATCGCCAACTTTATAAGGACCTTTAGAATATTGACATGTTTCCGAAAGTGCAGCTGACGTCAATGTTACAGCTTCAATATTTCCATCTTCTTTACTAAGACCAGGATCCACTTTATTATTCACACTATCCTTGTTCAATTCAATGGTCCAACCTTTGGAGCTGTCGCCTTTGAGCAAAGTCACCACATAATCCTGACGATCCATGTCAATAGTTTCTTGCTGCTCAGATGAAAGGAAAAGTGGAACGATGTTGATTGGCTTGGAGAGCATCTCAACTGGCACTTTTTTCATGTGTGATGAAGATACCTCTTGCGATGAACCATAATCCACGAACAAAACTTTGAATTGATCATTGTCTAATTTCTCTGTGACAAGGGCTCGGTAGAACACTTCGTCAACGTCTTTAGCAATACACGCTTGTCCAATTTTCACTTCACAAGGTTTTAAATCTTCACATCTGTTAAGCAACTCAAGTAATTGTTCATTGATTGCATCCACCTTATCCAACATCTCGAGGGTTTGAAAATAACACAGTGATTTGTCAAGGAATGTCAACAAAGTGAAATATCCGGTCAATTGATCACCTTCTTGTAGAGATCCTCCAACATAATCAACGCTTTCAGATTTGGTTGCTTCAGCTTCATCAGTGTTTACTGTTGACCTTTCTTCTTTGTCTCCATCAATGTTAGCTGACCATCCATTGATTTCATTGCCCGCACCTAATGTTACACGATAATCTTCACGGTCCATATCGATCGACGTCTGCTGATTAGGAGTCAAACGCAATGGCAAAACATTACTCGGCAATGAAAGCAAAGCATCCGGAGCCGTCTTTAACAACGATGCGTTTAGTTCTCGTGTTGTCCCGTAATCCACGAATGTAACTTTGAATAAGTCGCTGTCCAATTTATTCGTCACACAAGCTCTATAAAATACTTCATCCACATCTTGAGCAAGACAAGCCAGCCCAACTTCAATATGACTTGAATTTAATGGACCACAATTCGCCACTGATGCAGATATCTGGTCATCAATAGACGCTGCTGCTTTGGACATTTCATGGGTCTGGAAATAGCACAAACCTTCTCCATCAGACAAAAACGTGAAGTATCCAGTTAAGGAGTCATTCTCTTTCAAATTTCGAGTCGCATAGGTAACGTAATCATTCCTTTTTGTTTCATTTGCAATTGAAAGAGTATCTGACTTTTGCGCTGCATTTTCTTTGAATGATTCATTATCTGAAACTAAACCTTCAATTGAGGCAATCCAGCCAGATTTCTCATCTCCACTCACTAACGTTATAACGTAGTCTTCCCTATCTAGGTCAATTGCAGACGCTTGAACTTTCGTAAGTAGGAGAGGCGTAAGACAGATGGGAACTGATAATAGTTCATCGGGGACTACTTTCAACATATCTGCTTCCACTGTTCGAGACGTTCCATAATCCACAAACATTACCTCGACTTCATTCCCATGGTTATTCGAAACCATCGCACGATAATAATTGTCATCAACATCTTGAGTTATACAAGGCTGTCCAATTCTCAATTTGGTCGATGGGAGATCTTGAAATTGCTCAATTTTTTCTATCACCACGGTTATCTTTTCATTCAGTTTATCCGCCATTTCAAAGGTCTGGAAATGCGACAATTTACCTTCGCTTTCTGAAACAAATGTAAAGTAGCCTGTTAGCTTTGTTCCTGTCTCCTGAGAGCATTTCTTGTATTCATCAACGGACTCTTCAGATGTTGCAGCTTCTACCTGGTGACTATCATTTTTAGAATCATTACTCGGTAGATTGGATGGTGACACGCCATCTATGGCAACTTCTAGCCCATTCATAGCATCACCACCGATAACTTCCAGATCGTAATCTTCTCGATTCATATCTATCCTTGAGGCCTGGTCACTATTTAGTCGAATGGGAACAACACAAATTGGTGTGCTCAGTAAGTTTGTAGGTATAAGCTTCAGGTCAGTGGTGAGGACTGTGCGAGACGTTCCATAATCGACAAAGAGAACAGTTGCTTTTTGATCTGCTTGTTCTGAAATGCGTGCGCGGTAATACACATCGTCAACATCTTGCGCCAAGCAAGGTCGATTACAAACCGCCAGTGAAAGTGGTAAGCTCTCCATAGCATCCATGATCTCCTCGATAGATACAGTAACGTGGTCTAATTGCTCCGCCATTTCAGGAGTTTGAAAGTAAGACATTTCACTACATTCCTCCGCCACATACGCAAAATAACCGCATAAATGATTGCCACGTGTAATAGATGATTTTGCATACATCACGTTATCCTTGAGTTCTTGCTTGTTGGTACAATGATTTGTATCCCCACTTCCACTGACGTCAACTTCTGGGATATTTACTTTCCAGCCATTTTCATCGTCACCACTAACCAAAGTTAAACTGTACAAAATTGAATCAGGTTCCACACCCTGCAGTTGTGTCTCCGACAATAATATAGGTACGGCCAACGATGGAATAGCGACAATAGAAGGTGGTGGTGTTTTCAAATCAGATACTTCGATCGTTCTGCTGTTACCAAAATCAACAAACCGCACAGTTGCCTTTTTGCCCGTTAAAGCAGTTACTTCAGCTCGATAGAGTTCTCCGTCATCATGAGCGGCAATACACGCTGAACCAATACATGGAGTTGCCAACGACTTCAGTGAATTTGCGCTTGAATCAATAGCATTCGCAACTTCATCCAGATGATCAGTTGATGTTTCCAATTGACAGAATGACAAGTTTCCAAGTTTAGGATCCACATGGGAGAAAGATGCCTTGAAACAGTCTCCAGAACTATAGTTGGTTTTCGGATATCGCATTATGTTCGGAGGCTTTTTACCATCAACATGCCTGATTGTCCATACCTGATCATCTCCTTGAACTATTTCGAACTCAGTGGGAAGTACAACTCCTGATTCATCGACGGGTAAGTCTGAAAATGACTGATATCCCACTAATTGGCAGCATATACACAAAGGTGGAAAGGTCTTCAATTCCGAAGTTATTTCATACAGATTAGCATCATTTGGAAGCAATTCAGTGTTGCCGAAATCGACGAAGAATACTTTCTTTCCTTGACCATCAATATTCCTAACAACAGCTCGATAAAAAGCATCCTCATACGTCGCAACACATGACTGACCAGCCCTAACAGCTGTAGAACTCAGGACTTTCAATTCTGCAGTGTCCAACAATGCCTGCACCTGGTCACATTTATTTTCATCCGATTCTGTTTGAAGATAAAAAAAGCCATCAGTCTCAACCGTTTCATAAACAAGCGTGCCATGGAATAGAAGTCCCGCAGTTAAATCCGATCGTTTAGGTAGCATATCGTGTGTGGTATTGATGCCATTTGATGACGGTAGAGATTCTTCATCTCCAGCAATGACGTGTGGACTTCCAGTGGCCGTAAGAATGACTGTGCAAGGGGGAGAAGTCGGGTCTGACAAGAACTTGATCCGTATCGTAGATGAAGACTCCACTAAATTCTGTAAAATATTATAAACAACTTCTCTATTTGACTGGCTGTTAACCGCTACTTTACATTGCAATCCAAAAGGGGGATATTTCAACAGCGATGAGTCCGTAGGGTACACCTTCTCCGCTGACACGTCCATTATTTCGCCGAAATCCACCAATTTGACGCATACAGAACCAGATTTGTGACTGAGCACCAGACCTCGATAAAGACAGGAGTCAACAGAATGAAAGACGATGCAGGGATCATCTGTCGACCAACTTGAATTGTTTGGCTTCAACTGGGATTGCAACGCTGCTAGCTGAGAGTATGCAGCATTTAAAGCGGCTTCGTCTTTGTTCATCTGCACATAGAATTCATCCACGCTTTTGACATAAACAACCATGCCCAGCTCAGTTTCATTAACAAGTGGTGAAGATGCATAGCTCGCAGTTGACTTAACAGATACCCCTCTCGAAGGAGCTTCAGTAATAGCAGGCTGAAGTTCTGAGACCAAATCGATTTCATTCTTCTTATTCTCCAACGAAGTATACATTTTAACATCATGATGAGAAACTGAAAAACCAACTGCTTCAATGTAGAACCTTCGCGAGTCATCATTCACTTCGTTTTTAAAACTATCAAGCATAGGTTCCCAATCAGATAGCTTCATTCTCTCACGTGAAAAATAACAACAGCGGTGAGCGACTGCAGCATCCTTGAACACTTTTTCAGATGATTCAGAAATTATCTCATTTTTGCTGACTATAACACTATTTCCGAAGTCTATAAAAGTAACTTTACAGGTGTTCGTAGATGAATAAACTTCCTCTATAACTGCACGATACCAATTTCCGTCATCGTTCCATTTCGCTACAACGAAATCGTTGGCTGAGAATTTTGAATTGTCTTGCTTCGATGTCGAACGCGCAACGAATTCGTCAACAGATTTCGTTATTTGTTCTATAGCTCCCAAATCCCGTTCAAGCTGAACAAAGAAATCGCGCGGATTGTTGTAGTGAGATACCACACCCCAATCACTTTCCAACATGATTCTCTCGATACCTGAAAAGCAATAAAAACAATTATAAATTAATGCTGCTTGTCATTATCATACTAATCATTCAAATACATTTCTACAAAGGATAAATCTATGTCCACAATTACTGTCCTAGTGCGGTTAAATGAAAAAAGATGACAAATTTGAGTGGTTAAAAAATCTCAGATGAAATTGAAATATTAAGAGACCTGTACTTCATTGTACGATTCTTGCTCAGGTGTACGATTTCCATTACGAGGTTGTGAACCCATTCCAAATTTTGTTGAATGTTAGGTATTATCCTTATGCAATAGAACTTTAAATTGAAACCAGAAATCCTGATGAAAAAAATGTGATTGACAAATTCATCGGAAAGTGTTTTAATTAATTCATAAAAATAAGGAGCTAAATTTCTTGGAATTGTTTTCGTCAATTAAAAGTTTTTGACCGAAGGTGTGATTTTGATTGGAAGGCGTGGTAGGGCAATTCCAAGCGACTGTCAACTTTTGGGTCAAAAAATTCATTTGTCAGAGATTGATCGCAAACGCACTTCACCGAATCAAAATTTCCCCAAAAGTACGAATCTGATTTCGAATTTCACGTTTGATGTCGATTTATAGCTAAATTTTTTTAAAAAGTCAAATAACAAATTTTTAATATTCAATTTTTTAAATTAACATTATTTTTTACGTTAATTTCAATATGAAATTTTTTACGCAAGAGAGCTAATTATTTTTCTTTTCATCAGTAATACTTTCAAATCAAAAATAATCGAAAAATATGTATAGATTCATTCTATCATTAATTTTTGTAGGGAGATTCTGCGTTGTATAACACATGTAAAAATGTAACGTTATTACGCTTCAGAGCGACTTTTTAATCTGTAAGATCATCTATTAAGCCGAATGTGGCATAATCTCATATTCTAAGCTACCGTCGGTCACTTATGATGGAACAACTGTGAAATTGACTTTCAGTCGCGTGATGAATGTATAGAATGTATGAAACGATTTAACGTTACACAAACTATATTTTATCGCTGTAAAGCATTACCCAGGGTCTCAAGAGGAACCTCCCGAGCATCGCGACATTAATTTTGATAAATTTCAAATTCTATCGCGTGTATTTGTCATCAATTTATCCGTAAGTATAACTGGCCGTATCTAATGAGTAACAGCGCAACATCGCACGCAAGCACAAAATTCCTTTGACTCATTTTGCAGTACATAATATACGTGATACATGCAGTGCATTATCACGTTACGCGATACGCATTACGCATCACTTTGACACGCATTACGCATTACGTGATACGTGCAGTACATTATAAACGTAGATTGGTGTCAATTTAGCGGATAGATTAAATCAAATGGTTTATGTAGATACTCTGAAGCTAGTGCTTGCATGCTTCATTTGTTTTGCTATTCATCATAAGTTAATCAAAAAAAGATTCAACTCCGTCGTAGCAACGCTGCACGATTTGCTATGAAAATCGAATTGTGGCTACTTGTGTGAAAAAGTCTACGTATTGAAAGATTCAATCGAGACCATTATGCCATTTATAACAGCCGTCCTATTTTATGGTATATATTAACATCAGAATGAAATTAAATAAACGATAGATCAAATTACCATGCAAAAGATGTGCGGCTGGCAGGATTCGAACCTACGACCAATGTTAACTAAACTTGTACTCTACCAACTGAGCTACGAGCCGCACTAAGTAACCTAAATTATGTAAGTTTAAAGATATAAGTTAAATTTCCATAAAATATATTGGGATTTTGATATGAAGATACTCGTGAATAGGGCTGTTCATACAAATCACATTCTGAAGCATTAAAGTATACGGCAAGCGTTTGAAAATACGGATCGAACGTGCTTGATTTTGTAGCGGTGAACATTACCCGGTCCTCGGCTGTTCGTTATCAGTTTTTGTTTAATGCTCTTATCAGTTGTGACTTTTCTGTGATAACCAAAATTTCGGTTGCGCTCCCTTTTCTTAAATTTAAATCGAACCAATACAACTCCCATCTTCCATCATCAATTAGCGTCAGGGCCTTGCCTGATTACGATCACATAACTATTTAATTAGCGATCCTACCCTCAAACAGGCCAAAAGTTAAATTTGAATATCGTGCCCGTGTCCATGCTTGCACCATAAACGTGGCCGTGCCCGGATAGCCGGTCGATCCTAATTCGAAAATAGGGAAAGTATGTTGCATTGTCAACGAAATTAATGTACATGTACATGTGTATGCAAGTATATAGCTTGCATATTCATCAGAGGTACATGTGTAATTTGCACGACGCCTTACAGCTCATCTCTTTGTAGTTTTCCTATGCGTCATATATTCATGAGTTACATCTTGGCCTGCATTCAGGTAATTGTCAATTGCTCTCAACATAGCTCTCATTTTGTGAAAATGTTATGTGAAATTCAACTTTGTTGGCACATATTTCAACGAAGTGTTGTGGAATGATTCCAGATATAACATATAAACCAATGAACATATAACGCCAATAGGATGTATGAACATATAATGCCAATTAGAAGTGTACGGTATTAAAGATTCTTGACTGACATAATGTAGAATCAGCTGAAAAAAAGTTAGTTTCGAGTACAATGATGCCAAAAATACTACACTCGCAAAATAATTGAATGGCAGAATAAAGTCAGCTGTTGGTTTGATTGATCAGGGCTCTCATCATCAGGTAGAACAAATTGGGTTGTATTACCAGCAAATGAAGGATCCACGAAGGAGCGCGAATGAATGTGAATTTTGTCATAGTCCATAATCCTTCTTACACGTATTTGTTGACATGTAGTAGAAGGTACAAATTCATGATGCATATGATAGCCTGTTCATTATAGCTTGATCGGAAGCTCGAAAGCGATCCCTATCAACTATGTAAATGTAACGCACATTTATAAACTCTCTTATCTAGACCTCAGACAAATTTATCGCTATCACACTATTCACGAAATACTCATTACGTGCACAAAATAGGTACATCTTCAATTATTCGTGGCATGCAATTTTTTTAATGCGCGACTTTTCCTGTGGAAGCTTTACAGCTAGACCTTTCTCGTTCCTAACTTGACATCGGAAAAGCTCATTCATAAAAACCATAACGTGGGTGGTTCGAAATACGAAAACTAGACACTGCATAGGTAAATAGGACCCTAGCTTCATTAAATTGATACGAATATGATAACAGCTTGCATTTTCTTTAACTACTAGTTTTTCTACATGTTTTGATACTAAACATGCTATATTTCTTTTTGTGTCATCCCACAGGATGAGATTCAATCATCAGCGATTGGTGAAACCGTATCTGCGCCGAGGCGTCAGATCTTGATAGAGTTCATATCATGCTTAAAACACAAGTTCTTTGAAACATATCTATCTTAATTGAACAAACTTAGAAGTAAGCAAAGACGAGGCAAAAAAGACACCAAAGTAATCTTCGACAAGGAGACCATTTCTTCGGAGGCAAGTGTGAGCCTTACGCCTCATTTTGACAAATATACGTCGAATCATCCGTCTGCTTCGGCGAAGTGTCCACCTCATTAAGAATTCTTTGCTGAAGCTCATCGAGACTCGGTGGTGTTTTGACTATTTAAGCTTTCAAATATCCCCTCGCGAAAAAATCCATGGGGCTCAGATCTAGTGATCTGAGAGGTCACTCAACTGGATGATTGAAGGTGATTATTCTTCCTCCGAAAAGTTCTTGCGGACGATTTCTGACATCGCGTCTCCTGTTGCAAAGCGAGCCATCTTGCGCTCACCACAGATGTCGAGGCTTGTTTAAGTGCAGTCACCACTTGGCTGTTTAGTCATTTATCATATCCAGATAAACTTGAGCATTGACCGTTTGTGTGAAGAAGAAAGATCCAACGAGGACACCGTTTCCAATAAGCGCGATCCACACGGTCAAATTCTGTCGAGCATCAATTTTCTCATAGGCGAAGTCAAGTGGTTTTAGCCCGAGATACATGCCGTCTGATGTTGTGAATGTTGAGTGAATCGGCAAAAACTGCCTCATCTCCGATGGCCAAATGCTCAAAGAGACGTGTGTCTGGATAACACAGAAATTTCTCTGAATTCACATAATGTTCTATGACGAACAGGAACTCCAGGAAAGAGCTCGTGTATTCGTGTAATCTGGAATGTATGCAGTCAAACATCGACATTTTTGACTAGCACGTTGATGAGAAACGGGCATCCTCATTTTATTGCTAAGCATGAGGTTCAGGGTGTCCGCGCAAATTTCAATGAAAATTTCCAGGTGTTTTCCAGGATTTCCAGGGTAAAATTCAATTTCCAGGTTTTCCAGGGAAATTTAACAAAAAAAAGAAAAAAGAGGGTCAAATTTGAACGAAAACTTCCGGACTTTCTGCAAGGAAATTTTGCTCCAATGCACGCGTCAAATTTAAAAAAAAAATCCGGGAAAAATCTACCCAAAGTTTTGTGGCTAAGGAGCTTACACACCATCAAATTAATATTATTGACGAAAAAAATTTGAAAAGTGGCGTGAAATTGGTTGAATTTTTACGGCGCAGGTGATTCTAAATAACACATACCAATATATGCATCAGACGGCTACATTATATTTATAAAAAATGAAAATATAATCGATCGCAACAAATTAATAAAGTTTTTATTTCTTCTAAAAAACATCATTATTATCTTTGCCTTGAGAAAACTTGTTTGGTATTTTATTTGCTTCTCTAGCTATTTGATCAAATTTTTCAATCTCATCCAACGTAATAACATTATCATCACACACTCTCTGAAAGTAGTAATGAAGTTTATCATATACCTCTTTGACATGTACATGTTTCTTACATAAGGATTTACGTTTCTTATTGATTAAAGACTTCTCTATCATTGTTGCGAGTGAAGTTGTAAAAACACCTGTACCTGTTAAAGCAGTAGCAACAACAGGAATTGTAAGAACGCCAGATGAAATGACAATAGTGAGAGTTGCAGCGTGAATCCGTGGAAGGTGGAAGACCAAGAGCCAGAAAGAGGAACAAAATGGTTGATGTGCTATATATGCGTGAGAGTAATCACTATCAGTTTAAGAGAATGACACAGAAGAATTGACCGAGGAAAGCTCATTGCCACACGACGTGTCAGGAATAATATATCTAAATATTGAAAACCTACTTGAAATGTGTTTGAAAATATTCGATATTAGCCTAGGATCATTCAGAACAAGCCTGGTGCCTAAATAGTTTGTATGTTCAATACCATTTTGCGTCAGTAGATTCTGCCACACGGCAATCAAGTGTGTAATAACATTGATCCTAGATTACGACTCCTAGTTCCCCATACCACACGACGTTAATGAGGGAGTTTACAGCTCATAGTTCGCCATTCCGCACGTTAATAAAGGAGTTTACGGCTCCTAGTTCCCCATACCACACGACGTTAATGAGGGAATTTACAACTTCTAGTTCAACATACCGCGCAGCGTTTGTGAGGAAATTCACAGCTACTAATTCACCATACTGTACAACAATTAGGAGTTCGACAACAGTTCACAGTTAACCATAACACGCAGTTCTGTCTCATTCATGTTGTATACGTTATGATAGGAGATTACAGTCACTGAAATATTCTAAAAACAAAAAATTGTATGCGAATGAAGGCTATAATTGTAACAAATAAGTAGAGAGATGAAGAATAAAATCTGGAAAAATAGAAAACACTTCAACCATAGAGTATGACTTCAACAACTTGCAATTAGTGTTTTAATTAGTCTCAAAATTTCCAGGACTTTTCCAGGATTTCCAGGGTAAAATTTCATTTTCCAGGAGTTTTCCAAGATTTCCAGGATAAAATTCATATTCCAGGTGTTTTCCAGGTTTTCCAGGGGTCGCGGACAACCCTGGAGGTTGCAATATTAACAGAAAAGTTGGATGTACAAAATTTGGTCCAGAGAAGAAAACTTTGTGTGAATTTTCCATTTTACGGAGACAAATCTGCTAATTTGATTCGTTCCTAACTCATCAGGTCATGCTTTTCCATGGTTATGCAGGTCCAATGGTCACTTTTTCAACGAGACGTGTACCGTCGGCCTCTGTAAAGGATGCTGTGCCGACATCTTCGAGTTTTAAAGTGATATACAAAAATGTTTGTAATTGAGGAGACAGTTATGTTGCCAGGACTCGTAGGCGTCGTGGAAAGCCTCACACCTATGTGACGAAGCATATTGTTCAGTGTCCTGTTGCATGTGATAACACAGATATCAGACTGAAATTTAGAATTGCAACTCCAACAGCCTTGTTGGTGTACACCAATGCTCAGCACTCAGTCCTTTGTTGTTCACTACAGCAATGGCGGAAGTGACACAGGAATGCAGAAACAACGATCAGTGGGAATTAGTGTACACCGATGACCTAGTGCTGACGGCGACGTCAAAGCAAGACGTCGAAAGAAAGCTCGCGGAGTGGAACATTCAGTTGGAAAAGCGAGGATTGAAGATCAACGGGCTAAGTCAAATGTCTGTCAATTGCCAAAGTCAATTGTTAATGGGAAGTCGAAAGGAGCAGACGAAGTCGGGAAAGTGGCCTTGCAGTTGTTGCATGAAAGGCGTCGGGATGAACTCCATTTTCTGTGGTTCGTACAGAATGTGGTGCTACAAGAAGTGTTCAAGATGGAGTTCAATGTTCCGTTGTCGAAAGTGAGGAAATGGCATTCGATCGTCTGTCGTCGCTGCAGACGGTCGGATATGCATAGCGCTGCGCAAAACTTGTCCACAAGCAGTCGCTGCATCGATCAATCTCAACGATGTTGTGTTCTGAATGTGTGCTTCACTGAAATATTCACTGACCGAACTACGTAACATAAGGAACAATGGATGTACTGGCCTTTACAGATCATTGAAAAGATATTTGTTTTATTTAAAAATCTATAACCACTCCCACAAGTGCTCCAATCGTCCAAATACAACACGCCACATCCAAACTCGTGTTACTATCAGGCCAGCTGCGTCTCAAGCAACTCCACATGATCGACCAAGACAACTTGTGAACATCAAATCCTGCAATTTGATCAACCCCAAAGCAAAGAAATGCATTCCTTTTTCAAAACGTGTGCATTCCCTTATCCTATCCAATGTGCGTTCACTGCAAAACAAGCTTGACGAAGTGAGAGTCCATTTCTCCAAGTACTCTCCAGACATAGCTTTTTCCTGCAAAACATGGTTGGATGAGACCATCCCTGACTTTGCGGTCACATTTCCCAGTTATATCACCACCAGAAGAGATCGAAACAGTCATGGAGGAGGCATTATGTTCTATAAGAAAGACTCTCTTACACTATCAATTATATCGAGCGACGATGTACCAGCTCTGACAACTTGTCAATCAGAGATTCTACCCATCATTTTACCCAAATTATTGTGCATCGGAATTTATCGTCCTTTCGACTTAATTCTTGCGACACAAGGATTATCATTTGTGGTGACTTTAATGATATATCCTTGTACTATGACAACCTAGCACAAGTGACAACGACGAAGCCATTGATCACCTTCCCAACGCGTAACGATCGAACTCTGGACCAGATTTTCACCAATATACGTGCACCATCATTGGCAAAAAGGATGGCCCCTATGGGAAAATCTGATCATGCAACAATCGCATGGACCCAAAAGTCTGAGCGACCTTCTTTTATCAAGAAACATATCAGAAACATCACCAAGTTTAACAAAGAACTCTTTGGTGAAATTATGTATCGCTACGACTGGTTTGCTCTGGTATCATCTGCTCAATCCTTAAATGAAGCTGCAACTATCCTCACGACACATCTTTACGGAATTTATGACTACTGTTTTCCATCTCGAGTGATCCGTGTTCGCCAGTCGGGTCCTCCATGGATGAGGGGCTCCTTAAAGATTATCATTGACAATAGAGATCGTGCCTACCGTGAAGGCAAACATCTCAAGTATATTCGTCTCCGCAACGAAGCCGTACGCCACGATCAGTTCTTGAAACAGTCTTATATGAAAGCAACTATAAAGTCTGGAAACGCAAAGAAAATGTGGGACACCATCAGATATCTTGGTAGATGCGAAAAATCAAAGCCTCCTCAATGCAGTGTATCAGCTCAACAAAAGGCGGACTACTTCTCTTCATTTGTTTCAGTGAGCGACATCATCCAACACATTGTCAAGCTATGTTTATCTAGAGGAGAATGGTGATCAACTTGCTTCTTTGCCAAAATGCGATTTGAGAGTATCAGAAAATGAAGTTTTTCAAATTCTCTCTAATACGACCAAAAAAAGTCCAGGATAGGATTGCCTATCCTTCTGGATTTTTCGAGATTACGCTTCACTTCTGACTCCCGCAATCACACTCATTTTCAATGAAAGTTTAAGACTTTGCTCTGTTCCTGATTGTTTCAAAACTGCTATCATTTCACCAATACCAAAGTACTCAAATCCCTCCGAGGCATCTGATTTCAAGCCAATCTCGCTATTGTCAATACTCAGTAAATGCTTGGAGAAAATCATTGCTAAGCACCTTATCCTTCCAGCTATTTAACCTCGGCTCTCCGCTACGAAATTTGCTTATCTACCCAAGAGAGGTACTTCAGTGGCAATAACACTCCTATACCATCGTATTTTGAAGTCCCTCGACCTGAAGACGGGTGTAGTAAGACTTCTCAGCAGACTTCTCAAAGGCTTTCGATATTCTGCCACATATCGAAATTATCAAGTCGTGTATCGCTTTCAAACTGCCACTACCAGCGATCAAATGGATTTGTGACTTTTTAACCAACCGAACTCAGGTGGTACGGTTTGGCTCCGATGTGTCCTCTCGACACGTCGTTATCAGGGTGTACCACAAGGAAGTATACTCGGCCCCTACCTCTTCTGTATGGTGCTAAATGATTTTGAAACTGTGTACAGCAACTCTTCCGTTATCAAATACGCCGACGACCTAAGCCTACTTCACTTCGTTAGAAGCAATGATGAGGACTGACTACAGACAGAATGGAACAATATCGTTAACTAGTCCCACTCCATCGGCCTGCCTCTCAATCAGTCAAAGTGCTCAGTTATGGACATTGTTACAAATCGCTCAATCTCTTTGACTACCATGACAGATGAAAATGGACTTCCAATTCGATGTGTTGAGTCTGTTAAATCGTTAGGATTCTGGCTTTCCAAAGACCTTAAATGGAACAAACATGTGTCAACGACAGTAAAACAAATCAGTTCGAAGGCTCTACATCCTCCGTAACTTGAAGAACTCGGCATATCCTGTCAACGTCCTACAAAATACCTATTTCTCATTCATCCGGTCTCAATTACTATACTGCTGCCCTTGCCTGGTCAACATGTCCGACTATCTGAGACAGCGTCTACTCAATGTGGAAAGGCGTGGTTCCAAAATAAGCGGGCTTCCGATTCAGTCATCGTATGACGTCATGGTTGATCGTATCTGCTCATCCATGTTCTCAACGATTGTTGGTGATGTTACCCACCCACTTCGGGAATTATTTTTGGAAAAGTCACGCCTCTTACGAAATATGTGTCCACTTCGGAAACCATTGACAAAGACTGCTCGGTTCAAGAATTCTTTTATTTGTAATTGTAAATAGCACAGTTTTAATGGTCACTTTTCTACTTATATTATTGTGTAAAATTGTAAAGCACTTATTGAATTTCATTTGTAAGTCAATAAAGGATGGTATTATTATTATTATTATTAACTCTCCAGACGACGCCGACTCCCTGGCGATCAACGGTATGACAGTGCAAGAATTCCAAGATTTTTGTTATCGTGGGATGTCCTTGACAGAAAACTATGAAATCACATCTGAATTTTGATATCAATATAATCAGGCTCGTCAGATCAGATACGTCAGAGCTCGCATTGCAGCAGCGTGGAGGGGAGGGAACTAGCCAGCCTGTTGACAAACAAATACATGTCGTTGCGGTACAGGGCACACGTATACCAGCTGTGTATAAGATCGGTCCTTATGTGCGGTTCGAAAACATGGCCCCTCACTAAGAAATTGACGGAGCAGCAAAGAGGTGTTGACAGGCGAATGCTGCGATACATGGCACATGTGAAGTTGAAGGATAAAGTGCCAAGTAAAGAAGCGGCAAGACTGTGGCCTACCCGAACTATCCATTCGCCTACGCCAGAAACGCTTGCGGTGGTTCGGACGTCACAAGAGAGAGTAACCCACAGCGCCATCGGTTAGGCATATCATCTATCGGTTGACGGTCGCCGTCCACCAAGAAGACCGAACACAAAGAAGATCTAGAACACCTGAAGATCAAGGAGGACAATGCTCTGGATCGTAATGCATGGAGTCATCGCAGTAACGTTCAACAAGGTGGAATTTTCTGTTCTTACATTTAAGATACAAAATTGATACTTGGACAGGAATTAGTTGATATGCGTGGTCACAGTTTCGTGTTAAACGGAATTTGTTAACTATCTTTGTTTGCAAGATATGGTGGTCGATTTGTGTATGTCACGAGACTCACGTGACATTTTTTGTCCGACCTTTTCGACATATCTCCAACATACTGTTTTGATCCCATTCCCAAATCAATGAAATGATATCTGAAAGCAACGAATTGATGAATTAAATTTGCATTCCTCGTCTTCTTAGAACAAAGAACAAATGAATAGTTTTGCTTGGGTAGGCCAATTTAAGGACATCGCACACAGCTTACAGTACTACAACGCACGGTAGGAGAAAATCTATTCGATTTCTTCAAGCTGACTTTTAGAAATGGTGAAGATAACATGTCGAGATGGTTCCTCCTTCAGACACGAAGTACATCTTCGAATGGATATGTCTTTTATCCGCTGTTGAATGACCTTGGCCAATGAAATCCCGTATTTGGAAGTGGCGAACGCAAGGAAATTCAGTGCGATCGACGGAACCCCTTGTCACTAGTTACTTCACGGAAACCAAGTTGACTATGGCCGTCGCATGGTACGAGAACATTTCCGACCTTCAAATCAAACAGCCTGTCAGCATTGTCGATTCTTCGTTTGGGACGACATCATCGCCATTTGTTCTCAGACTGGAAACGTCTGTCGGCTCACTGATCTCGCAACTGAAATTTTGAACGTACTATGCATCACATTGTGGTGCCGTGCAGAACATTTTGGTAATTATAGCTAAAGGAGGTATAGAATTGAAGTTGGTTCGAAATGTTTCAGATAGATAATTTTTACACCAGTGGGTCTCTTGTGATATAACCGCGTTATCGTCCTGATTGCTTACAATCATATTTTTTGGAAGACCCCATTGTGAACATGACGTTTATTGGCGGCACCTACACCGTCAGAGGCACCCTTCCCATATAAAGGTGCAAAGAAATTCCTAGTAGGAGGATGTACCGAATATTTATTCAGAAAATGAAGCGATGAAACTATTGTCAGATCAAATTTTGAGGGTATAATTAAAATATTGCCACTGGCTTTCTCAGGAATACGTATGTTTATTTCGTCCAATATTTCGTCCTTCTTCCACAGGGACAGACGTTAGACTGATACGGCATTACAAGATGATCGGGTCATGATCACATCTCAGCTAGTGACATGCAACACTATCAATAACAAAAGGAAACAAAGGTAAGCAAGTCACCATAGAAAGTAAGTAAGTCACATCTGTACAGTAAGAAGTCACTATCTGCGATACTACTCTCGAATGAACGGGAGTACCACCTCACCAACGCAACCATTGATTAGAGAGTGTAGATTACCATCTCGTTGGATATACACTGTACATGGCTTCTCTTGCTCGTCTTGCGGAACCATCTCTTATTGTCTCCACTACTTTCCACTCAATGTTGTCTTCAGGCAGGGATGTGTGCTCATCGATGAAATGCTCATATACTGCCGAGGTTCTGGTCTCGATGAGCACACATCCCTGCCTGAAGACAACATTGAGTGGAAAGTAGTGGAGACAATAAGAGATGGTTCCGCAAGACGAGCAAGAGAAGCCATGTATATCCAACAAGATGGTAATTTACACTCTCTAATCAATGGTTGCGTTGGTGAGGTGGTACTCCCGTTCATTCGAGAGTAGTATCGCAGATAGTGACTTCTTACTGTACAGATGTGACTTACTTTCTATGGTGACTTGCTTACCTTTGTTTCCTTTTGTTATTGATAGTGTTGCATGTCACTAGCTGAGATGTGATCATGACCCGATCATCTTGTAATGCCGTGTCAGTCTAACGTCTGTCCCTGTGGAAGAAGGACGAAATATTGGACGAAATAAACATACGTATTCCTGAGAAAGCCAGTGGCAATATTTTAATTATAAATACATCCACGAATGGCCTCCCTTATTTCAATGTATCAAATTTTGAGGGAACTGAGTGTAGGAATTTCGCTGGAGTTCAGTGATCGCCTCGTGCAGAAAAGGAACGAATGAAAATTTCGTCAATTCAAAATGTCTGAAATAACAATTGCACTACTTGGACGATCAGAAGCATGTCAAAGGACACATGTAATAAATGTACAACTGCTTGTTCCATTCAGTATGGTGGATCTCACATTGAAAAAGTAGTTGAGAAAATCTTTACAAACTCAATTGGCATGCACTGCTTTAGTAGCACCATCGACTACCCCAGTGGTTCTCAACCTATGGGCCGCGGCCCAGACATGGGCCGCGGAGCCCTCCCAGATGGGCCGCGGCCGGCTAGCGGTGATGTGATTCCCGCCGCCAATCAATCCTGCCTGTCTGTGATTGGCTGACTGAGCGGTGATGTGATTGGCTGACTGGACCACACCGCATTACCGCTACGCTGTCGCGATACAACTGCTAATAACCGCTCTGGCGCTGTCTGCGTGCACACACTGAGTTAGGCTGTCTGTTTCGTTCTAGACGTGTGGCTGTGTAATGCCGAAGCGCACATATAAAGAAGCATTCCTCGGCCACGGGTTTTACGGAAATCATCAGCAGCGGTGAATCGAAGCCACAATGTGTGGTCTTGTTTCAGAAGGTGTTGTCGAACGGAAGCCTTGAAGGAGAGCAAGCTTCTTCCGTCATCTGCGCTCGAAGCACTCCACACCCCACTCGAAGATAAAGGTAAGTCTGATTGAAAATACAGTGCTGATCAAAAAAAAAACCGACCACTTAAATCTGTGATCAATTTTAAATCGCTTCTACCTGCCTTCAATATTTGTTCCCGTACAGCATCGAGATATACATCATTAGAAAGATGACTTTCCACAGATTCAAATGAGCTATAATTTGTTAACATCCGTTGCAAAATGTCTTGTCCACAGTCCAAAAACGAAAAAAAACGCATTTATTTTTTTTTCAACGGCGTTTAACTTGATATTAGATCTCAAAATTTCAGAATAAATTTTATATACCAAAAATGTGTAGAATTTAATAAGCTTTAATTATGATTATATCATTTATTAAAAATCGGTTCATAAATAAAAAAAGATAATTATTTTTTGGTAAAAGATTTTCAATGAAATTTGTAACTTCAAATCAAATTAATTTTTTCCTTTTACTTAAACAGTTTGTTAATTTTCATTTCTTTATTGATTTGCATAAACACCTGCATACATATTTTTATCTACGGTTATTAATAACGTTTGAAGAAGGTAATAAATGGCTATTGTCTTAGAAAACAAGTTTTCGAGCAATACAGGTATGAAACATGACATTTGGCGTCAGTTATATGACTCATCTGGGCAAAAGGAAAAAATTAATTGATTTGAAGTTTAAAATTCATAATTTTTACCAATCTAAATATCTTTTTTATTTATGAAACCGATTTTAATAAAATGATATATCATATTTAAAGCGTTATTAAATTTCTACACATTTTGGTATAAAAATTATTCCTGAAATTTTGAGATCTAATATCAATTAAACGCCGTTGAAAAAAAAAATTGCGTTTTTTCGTTTTTTTGGGTACTGTGGGTCCAAGACATTTGGTCACACGGATGTTAACAAAAGTATAGCTCATATTGAATCTGTGGAAAGTCTTCTTTCGAATGATGTATATCTCGTTGGCATGCTGTTTACGACAAATATTGAAGGCAGGAGAGAGCGATTATTAAAAATTGATCAAGTTTAAGTGGTTCGGTTTTTTTTGATCTGCACTTTATAATTTTAAATAAAATTTATAATAAAAAAAGTATGTCGTTTTGTATTACTACAGAGATCTGGACTACTTCAAAACGCTGGAGAGGGCAGGGTCAGACGTGGGGAGACTGGACGTTCGGCGTCGAATCCGGCCGTCATATTGCAGAAAAACTTGACACCTCGCAACAAAGAATAAAACTGTTTCTTTCGTACGTTGCGTGGAAGATGGTCGCGCAAGAAGGTTGCACATACGATGGTGCCGAAGACTCTCGTAAAGCCCGCCATCAATCGAACGGTCCTGGAAAAATTCTCGAAGAAGACGAGCCAGGCTGCGAAGAAAGTACGTATAACCCTACGTTGGCTATAAATGACAGCGCATGCAAACATAGACATTCACATTTCAGGTGTTTCCGAACGTGCCCATGTCCAACGGACACAAATCAGACGGCGCATTGCTGAGATGTCGGCGGATATGTGCCTGAATGAACAGGTCGTGCCGGAAATGAAAGCCGCCAGGGAAGTTCGGATATTCAAACTGGTGACGAAAGTACGGACACGAGCAAACGATCCACAGCTGCTGGGTGTATGTGAGATGGGGTTTTTTGACCCGTGACGTCGTCAACGAACGAAATTGGTGGAAGAGATGTTGTTTAGCCACGCCGCTGGAGACAACGACAAACAACAGGAAGCAGACATCTTTAATTGTGTTCGACCTAGTTTCTTCTTGTGACGAGGGGCACTCATGTGAGCTGGGCAAAAAACTGCTTCAGTATCACCACTGACGGCGCACCCTGCGATTGCTTGGTACCCTTCCAAGGGTTTTACGGCTCCGCGTTTGAGAAAGCAAGTGCAGCCAGGACGTGGTTTTCTGTGCATTGCATGCTGCACAGAGAGAACTTGGGCGTCGAAAGAGTTGGGCGGCGGGAGCTGAGCGCTGTCATGAAGGGACGTTGTTGACGTGGTGAACTTCATCAATGGCGCGGGGGGCGCTGAACTCTTCGGATTTTTGCCAAGCTTAAGCTTTGTGCAGAATGTTGGCGGGCAGACATGTGCATCTGCTGTAATCACTCTTCAGTCCGCAGGCTCTCAAGGGGAAAAAGGTGCTCGCTGAGAGTCGTGGAGCCTTCAATATTCAGTGAGGACGGAGGTAGGTGGAGATGTTTCCTTGTACGAGAAGAAAACACAACTTAGCAGCGAAGTTCAAACGATCCGAGGTGGCTGTTGCAGGCCGCCCGCGTAGAAACCTTAGCAGACGAGATGTTTGGGGAAAAAAAAAAAACTGAACATCTTGAACAGCTCGATGGCAATGTAGAAAACACAAAAAAAACTGTTAGTCGACCCTCACCGAGAAGCTGCTGCGCATTCCAAAGCAGAAGCTGAAGCTATGGCAGCAAAAAGTAGACACCAATAGAACAAGCCGGTTACTTCCCCACATTCAATCTACTGCTCGAAGAACTCGTCGGACGACGACGCGGCCTACGCCAGGAAAATTTGGGCCTCACCCTCAGCCCACCTTGGGAAAAGCTGGCCGTGTGATGAAATTCGAGGAGTATCTTTCCGCCCATTGATGTCAAGCTGCACAGGGTTGGGTGCGGCAAGCCATTTAGACTGCCAAAGTCGAGGGACGACGCCGGACAGACCTGGAGTACAGTGTAAGAACTCATCGAGGTTCAGCCACGACTACGTGTTGCGGCAGCAAAGCAATTCAAAGAAAAAGTCATTGGGCAACTTTTGGGGCTTCGCTGATGAGGAGCAAACCGACGCTTGGCAGGAGAAAGCAATGAAGTCCCTGTTATGCCCTTCCCTACGCAACCCACGTACGACATTGCGCCAGAACAGGGGGGTATTCAGCGCATCACGGTCCATAAAAACCATATACCGGGGAAGGCTGCAGCCAGGAAACGACATGAGGCTCGCGCTTACCACGATCAAGCCGAGGTTTGAGCGGCTTGCAGCTATGAAGCAGCACCAGGGAGCGCACTAACAACCAATTTTTACTGACTACTGAGTACTGACCACTGTTATGGCCAAATAAATAAAGCGTTGTGGAAATTACTACCCATTTTTTTATTTTTGACCACCCCATTTATTTTTTAGGAATTTATTTCGTATCGGTTGGGCCGCGCCGAGGTCCGGGATTCCAGGATTTGGGCCCCGGCCAAAAAAGGTTGAGAACCACTGCTCTAAATAATGATTAACTATATGAGTCATCTAGATTATTCATTTTGTAAAAAGTATGACAATATACAAGTTACAAATGAGCATAGTGAAATGCCTGTCCCAAGTCACCCCACTGAAAATGGGCAAAATGGGATGACTATGGACAGCGGATGTACCGACATAACTGCATTTTGCTACAGCAACTGAAGTCTTGAAGCATATTTTCTTTCCAATAAGGAAATCAGACAATGAGTTTTGATGATAACATGGTTTCAGTGTTTCTGGAATGCAAGATACTCATTCTTGAACATAATTGCTTGCAGGATATTTGTATTCTACCTTGAATTTTATCATTGTGGTATACTAAAATGTCATAGCATCATCGCTTTTCATATTGGGAGTAATAGGAAAACGGGATGTTAATGATGATGTCATAAGTCCTTCCATATTCAGACAATGCCGTCTGACAGTGTGCTTTTAGCTAACTCGGTGACGAATAATGGGTGACTGGCTGATTCGAATTTCTACCCAATTTTGCAATCCCCATAACGATTTGATCAATCATAAGAATAAAACATGACATGTAAATTTTTGCAAAAACTGACCACATAGAGCTTTGAATAACTCCTTAAATCTACTTTCGTGGTTCCATTGTTGTACTTTCAGGACCTAAACAAATGTTTCTGTTTCTTTCACTTTACCAAGCCCATCAAACCCTAATATATATATAGGGGAGAATGGGGTGACATAGCAGCATTTTTGACAATCATCCATCATGTCCAAATATCCTAATGAAAAAAAATTAATACTTAATACTTTGTCCGTAATATACAGCGCATTTCCCAACTATTTTGTGTTAGACAAAACTCTGTTGAAGGCGCTATTCACAGTCTAATATTGAGAAAAAGAAAAAAAAAAAAAAACATTTGAAAAGTTGAACTAATTTGAAAAAAAAAAAAGGAAGAAAATTAAAACAAAAGAACAAAAAAAGATGAAAAAAATTGAAAAAAAAAGAAAAATTGAATTGAAAAAAAGAAAAAAAAATGAAAAAAAAAAAGAATTTGAAAAAAAAGAAAAAACAAACATTTGAAATTGAAAACAAAAAAAAGAAAAAGTAAAAAAAAAAAAAGATAAAGAATCTCCATAAAAGTTTAAAAAATGTCACATCGATGGGGTAACATTGCAACATTGTCTAACATCGTATCTGAAATCTCTATCAATTAATATTCAAATATCACCCAGAACCTAAATGGCTAAATTTTACCACAATCAGCTCCCATTTACAGTAAGTCTACCTATGCAAATTCCTTGTTTCTCAAAATTTGAAGACATGCGAAAAGTATTTTCATAAAATGTCGTTCAGACAACAGCATTGCACCTAAGCGAATAGAGGAAGTAATCAGAGCCTGCGCTTATCCAAATATATAAATCTACGACTTAGAAACTACACTGACATGAAATCAAGCTTCATCATAACGTGTTCAGGGGAGGCTACCGTGCAAGCTATCCCTCACCGAGAATAATCAAATTTCGTGGAGTTTCTACAGATGGCACCAAAGAAAGTAGAATTCAAGTGACATCTGAGCTTGAAGATAAATAATTTGTTATATTTTGTGTGCAGTCATAGGCCAGAGCGGCATCATTTCATAGGAATCCGACTCCGGGGACCCGCATCGCACACGAGGTCCACTATTCAATTCTACACGTAAGAAAAATCACTCCCCTCAATTTAGAGACGAAATTTTACATATGCGAGCAAATCCATATCAGCGCTAAAAGTAGTGCAATTACATAATCGCGCATCAAACATTACAATGATCGATAAGGCGATCTTTACCATTAAGGGTGCGTGTAATAAAATGATAAAATATAAAAATGTCTCGACTTAATCGACCATAAAAAGCATCTGTTCCCCTGGAGTGGCAACTTTCTTCAGAGTACATAGGACCGAACTACTAAATAAGAAAAACAGTCATCAACGAGGCAGGCATCTTTTTCTATTAAGGGTTATGTTACGTATTCTAATTTCAACCATTATTCGAAATGCCTCGCGCAGATATGAAAGTGAAATTCAAATACGACAGCATTTTAAATCTCTTTTTTCAGTATACCGGCCCACTTTTTCCTTCTCTAGTTTTCAGTATTCCCTCAGGTTTTAAGCATGGTTTGTTGCATACCACTACATGGCGCAGTGAATTTCCAAATCCAATTGATTTAAGCCTATAGGTTGGCATGCGGCACGAACATAAGGAGCAGCGCAGATGTTCAGTCAAAATTTTGTTGACTTTCACGGTATGTTTTGCGAACTCGCTACCAGATCAGCTGTGAAATTTCCACATGAACAACCAAATCAAAAAAAATTGGTGTAAGTATGGGTGAAGCTAGTTACAAGCTCAGATAATTGATAATGGCATACAGGAGGCAGTCCTAGTCGCAGACATCGAGCACATAGATTGGATATATCCATGGACATCGAAATTGATGATTAATGTTCTATGTCTATGGATATATCGAGTCGAAGACATAATTAATCTTCTAAATTCGCATGGTTTGTCTCTCCCAGAATAATTCCCCACATAAATTCATTATTCTTTTTCAAAACTGATGTTACATCAGAGCCAAATCCTCGAACCAATGCTATGAAAAGGCAAAATTCAATCTTCATCAACTCGGAGAATATATAAAAGCCAAATTTTAGATTCAGTATAGGCACCAGCAATTTAGACCATTTTTCTATTTTAATCAAAGTGAGAAATGCAACATTTATCAATTTTTTCGTGAAAAGCGCTATAATCACGATGACAAGCAGGCAAAATCCAAAAATAGGAAGAAAACATGTAGGTGGACAAATACCCATGCTCCAATTTCTCACTTTGTATCTGCATCGAGCTCCACAGATTCTATTGTTTTATTGAGTCACAGGAAAATAGATTTTCACTGGCGATCTGATAACATTTTGTCTTCATCGGGTTGCGTGACTTTTTCTGAAAAAATGAGTCTAGTTTTTCGCTACATCCTAAGGCGTCCAGTCTCATCCTTATGCTGTAGCCAGAAGCAGTTATTGGCAACTAGATCTCTGCATTCATCTACAAGGAATTATTTGTCTTCATGTTCGAATGTTGCTGCAATTTCATCTCAAAAAGTAAGCATAGAATCAGTGAGTCCTTAAGTCAGTGAGCAATCTTCTAACAACAGTATAATTGTATATTTCATGAGCACTTTGTTGGCTGAACGCAAGGAAATGTTCATGTGAATATTGACTGTAAACATGCATCTTGAGGCATCGAGGAATAGAGCCCTTTTTCATTGTCCCCAATACAGGGTGTCCGCGCTCCCTTGAAATCCTGGAGAACACCTGGAAAACTACTGGAATATGAAATTTTACCTTGGTAATCCCGGAATACACCTTGAAATTAAATTAAATCACTTTCAACCAAATTCACGTCACCTTTCAATCTATTTTCGTTAATGATATTTATTCATAATATGCAAACTTTTTAGGCATAGAACTTAGGATAAATTTTCCCCGGAAATTTTCATTTTAACAGGGAAGGGAATCCCGAATTCCGGAAGTTTTGACGGCCATCTGGGTCAATTCTGAAATTCGCTAGGAAATGCAATACGAATGAGAGGTATTCGAGCGGTATATGGTTAGGTATGTGGGCTTCTAAGATGGATTGACATCTTCATAAAGTAACTCATTGTGCCATCTTAAGATAATACATCTTCATGATGCGTGGCAGAAACCCCCTCTGATCAGAAGTCATTACAATTGATATTATCCATTAGGTCCCCTCTAGCCACTCATGGTCCCACTCTGACGATACTTGGCCTTTTTCAAGATGTTGGACATTTTTTGACTAGACTATGCATTATTTATGTTGTATACCCGCCACGTGATTTATGTTTCCTTGTTGCGCTTTTTGGCTCTTGAGTAGTTCCTCTCTCATATACCGTACGTACTAAAATAATCGTTCGACAAAATTTCAAGGCAACTATTTTCTTCATGTAAATCAAGTTTTTCTATTGGAACGGTAGTTTCAGAATAGCAGATGATTGGCTAACCGATGTCTTGGACATGATGAGGAAACCTGACTACGTACCGGTACCAATTTAAGACAGTGTGTTGCAAAAGCTTCATGACGATCGATGTGTGTATACATTCTAGGAAAATGATGTCGGGCTTGGGCTTACTTAAAATTGCAGGCCGATTAGAGCATGATTGTAGAAATTCTGAATATCGGTGCATTATTATGACCATGTTAGTTTTTCTTCTCAAAACATTTTGTTTGTATTGGTATTCGTCTTCTTCTTAATTGTAATAGGCCTACATCACTGGCACCAATGGCGATTAATTAAAACTGCACAGTGTGGGTATGTGTTCAAGAAGTAAACCGTGCATTGTAGAACTCATTATACACGCCAAGAAATTTTGATTCATAAAACCCTCCCTCATTTTGAAACAACATAAGCTCAGAAAAGTTGTAAATTCTGCTTGACATAATTGCAGAGAAAATGTTTTATACATTCGAGGAGGTTTCGCATGCAGCGCTTTAAACAGCTTAAATTCCACCAGCTATACCGGTACTCCTGAAAGGCTTGAGGTTTCGCCTGCGGCGCTTTATAAAACATAGAAATTCAGCTATTTAAATGAAAATCATCATCCTCTAGGTTAACTACATAAAATAACTAAGATTAAGCATACTGTACAAAATAATAAATCTGCAATGAACTTTGAAGAAAATAAAAAAATATATAAACTCGAAACTGCAGTATAGGTCCTGAACTTGCCAGAATCGACCTATAACGTCTCACCTGGAACTACTCCATGAGGAAAATGAAATGGGTAACTAGACTTGTTATTAATGGACCAATTGGTGACTAACTATTCAAGAAGTTTAATCTACCACTTAAGAGGACCGGGATGTGTCCCATCCTATCTAGCCATAATTCGTAAGCAATTATGACAAGCGTGATCTGTACACGACGGAAGATAGCATCAGTCACCTATTTCACTGCAGATGGGAAAGGAGATAATCATTCACGTTGTTACCTAACTTAATATAGAAAATAAACTAACCAAGTAAATATTAAAGTGTAGATCGTACTAACAATTTAAAAAAGAAGGGTAATAAATTCTGATAGATTAACTGCTGAAAATGAATAGGGAAATGCGACTGTAATGGAATATTGAAATTGTAACAAAAGAAAACAAATAATAGGGAAAAATTTTGAATGAATAAATAAGGAAATAAACAGCACAAATAAATAAAAATTGTTAAGAATAAATCAAAAGAATTATTAAGTATAAATCAATAAATGAATAAAATGAATAGTCATAAGAAACTTGTAATGAGTAGACTGCAAGTAAAATAAATGAGTAGACTGCAAGAAAAAAATGAGTAGAAACGAACAATGCAATACATACTGAAAATGAAATGAAATTAGTCCTTAAAAGGACTGGTTTTGCGTTCCCTGTGCCAACTAGGAGGAAGCCATCAGCATGAACTCAGGTAGGATTCGCCTTTCGACCCCAATACTTGAATACTCAAACCCACCTGAGCGGGGCCCTGGACAGTAACACGATACAGCTTCCACAAAGTCAAAAGTCGGTTTAATCCAAATCGGTGCAAGTCAAAATCGGCATAAAAAAGAAAACCTGATTATTCAGTTAGAAGAAAACTGAATTTAGAAAATTGTCTAGGTGAATACAACCCAAATTTCAATCGCCTGCGGCTCTTTTAAAAACATGAAAATTCTGCCAGTTACAGTACACTCCCAAAGGTCTGGAGGTTTTGTATGTGGTGCTTTGCCTCAATATGGTTGAGTTCTAGTTAATTATTATCTGTGGCCTTAGTGCATTAATGATAAATATAGTTTTAGTCGCAGCATAGCCCCTATAGTGTGCAGGTATATAACATAAGGATTCATGACTATCTAAAATTGACTCCTAGATTATTTGCGATCATATCAAAACTGAAAACGGGACCCAGAAAGAGTGGCGTATGGGCCCTCCTAGAAGAGATCTTCTGAATTTTTTGTGACACCGCGTTCTCATCCCTGTTTAAATATGACCCCTGAATTTTGGTAAATTTTCCTGGAAAACACCTGAAAATTTTCATTCAAACTTGCGCGGACACCCTTCCAATATGAAATTGATCGGCAGCGTCCATTACACTTCCTGAACCAGTGGAATGTTTTTGTCTTGCGGCAACGGTTGAGACACTGGTGGTGTAAGCCTACATTGAATATAGCACTAAATTGAGATTAGAGCCAATGCATCTTGAATCTCTTTACTTCTTTAATTCTTTTTTGTATCTTTGCTCTTCACTCTGATAATAGAAATTTTGTGACTTCTCATGCTATCGCTGTCCGTAATTAACTAGCGTAATGATTGCTATCCGAGGTCTGAAATATTTTGGCCGAATTCAAAATGTTTACCTAAAATAGCACAAAAAGGCCTTCATTCGAATTCATAATCTAACGTAGAAATTGAAATAATGTTCTTGTTATCTTTTAAGCCAATGTTTTATGAAGCTTATAAAAACATCGGCTTCAAAAATGCCATCAACATTACTGCAATTTCCCACTTAAGATTGGGTTTCTTAAAAGCCCTATTGTACAGACGAAATTCGTCACTCAGGGTCATACAAGTGAAGGATTACAGCAATATTAGCAACTTGAATGTTCGACTTTTGCATGCGCTTGTACTTGCTATCTTGTAAATGGAAAATCCCAAAGCTTCGATTCACGCTCCGTTTTGCACCTCGTCAGTCATTTTCCGTCCTATCAAACATTCGTATCCCAGAAGTAATCAAATGCATCGCATATTTCCAAGATTATAATCAAATTTACTTGCAATGGTAATATTCCGTCTTAGAGGAAGTGTCAAATTAAGTCTTATTACCATAGTTATAGAAGTAATTCATTCACATTTACTAAAACACACTCGAGCATGCAAATGTGTTTGGAATTTTCCTGAAAGCATTCAGCTGTTGACTCGAGTCTTTTTGGGTTCAGCATTTGCTGTTACACGCAACTTGCATTGCGATTGCTGTTATCTAGTGACCACTGCTTGTGGCCCACTCCAACTAATTCTAGGTGTTATGTAGCACCGGACTTAACCTTCACTGAGATTATGTCGATAAGTCTTTTGTCTAATTTCCAGATATCATCCATTCCAAAAATGTCATCGAGTTTTGTGATGATGCGACAATATAGTGGTGGACCAGCCCTCTCAAAGCAAATGATTCAAGATCGCATTCTTCTTGTTCTGCGTTTATATGACAAGGTCGATCCCGAGAAGGTAACACCCAATAGTTTTACAACTCATTCTAAAGTTACTAAATGGTTGTAGAACGACACTGTCTTGACGTGACATTTTCGGTTCCAGATTAACTACCTGAGATATTTTAGGTTTTTATCCTATTGTTTAAAATATGTAAAGAAGCGATTTTGTACACTCGATATAAGCATGCATATTTTATTATCCCAAAATAGAATCTAGATTGTCATATAGAATCATAAATTTTGTGAGCTTTTGTGAGAATTTCTGTGATTCTGACACACAGCATTTTGAAATATCCAGCAACTGAAAACGCAGATTCATCAAGACGACTGGTAAAGATGACAAGTCTGCCAAAAATGATCAAAATTGCTTGGGTAGATTTTTTTGTATACCATCACCAGTTCTCGGTCTCATTTATTCTCTTATTAGAAATTGCCAGTGAACAGGCTGTGAGTTTTCACCGCATACTGTTTCGGCATTGAACTTTGCCAGGTGGTCCATTTTACACTACAAAATTAAAATTTTGCAGACACGCCATGCTGTTTAAGCAGCTGATATTAGCTCATGTCTACTGGAGCTGAATGTAATTCGTCAATTGTAGTACCTTCGGCATTATGATTGAATTCATCCTGTTAAATCTGATCGCGAAACGTTGAACTTGATTCAATAATTAATGAAACTGTTAATTCTGTCGAATACTTATTCTTCCGATCGGTAGTTCGATGTCTTTTTAGATACCTTATGGTGTAAATAATGCTGAATAGTCAAACGTTTTTGCGCTGAGTTTGATCCACTTGAGAGATAAAAGTTGTCTGCAATGACATCATATCATGTGCTGTCAAATTACTATTTAAAGTTGTCCTCGGAATAAATTCTACTTAAAGTCGGTTTCCGATTCTCAAATGCTCAAATCTCAAAGCTTAATGTCTGCTCATGATGTGTAGGAGCTGGGCCATTCATACAAAAAGTAGTTTAGCAGCTATCTAACATGACTCTTGAAAAAGTTGATTTGATGTGCTTTTTTTCGAAAGCAAAGCGTTGATTTAAAAATACTTAATTTGGTTTTTATACACACTTGGCTTTTAGACCAACATTTGTTGTGGTCAGATCAAAGAGTGAAGGTACTTTTTCAATGGCAAGATGAATGCAAATTCTAGTAGTGATTCATGTGGGCCTACTGTGAATCAGTAGCGGTAATTCAGTCGAATTGCCTATTCATCATAAGTTTATTATGCTTTTAAGGAAAATGTAAGCGTAAAAGACATCTGTAAGGAAAAATAATTCACTGTGAAACATGTGCAACGTTGAGTGAGTACGTGGCATATGATGTTTACTCGAAAAAAGCAATTTATGCATTTAAAATATAGAAACGACAATATTTTCAACTGTTATATACATGTAAATGCATTTCGATTTTCTAGAAGCTTTATTGAATAGACTAACAATAAATAGGAAGAAAGATTTATGCAAGGATCATGAGTGGTACGCAAATATTTTATCGTGTGCACGAATTGTACTGCAATTATTTTCGTCGGATTGCCTGGACAGTGGACACTCTGACTTGCGGTGACTGTGAGTGACACTCAAGAAAAGTACTTGATAAACATTCTGCCATTATGGTTTTACAAGGTCGCGGTGATCGCCTGTATTCGGTCATGCGATGAGACTGTGTGTCATCTAACCGATAGAAATTTAGGTCTATTAACAAGTGCTTAGTGTTGGGTACTTCATTTTTGTGGGTACTTTTGTGGAAAAGATATCAGATGAAGATGAATGTATTCAGGAGAACTAATGGTTAGGTTTCACTTTGCAAGACGATGTATGGGATCCTGTCCACTCACTGGCAACCGTGGCGCATGATGGCCGTTTCAGTGACTCACACACTGATGACTGGGATAAGCGACACGACAAGCTATCTCTCATATGCATCAGTCTCTTTATCTCCTGTAATGCACTTTATGTTAAATACCTTTGTTTCATTGATGACTTTTTGCTTCTCCATGCTGGCAGAAGTGAGAATGAAAAATAACCGGAAAAAACATCGTCGAAAATTATCATCAATTAGCATATTAAGTTAATTTCTGTGAGTATTCATTAAATCAACTTTTAATACAGTACTGACGTGTCGTCTAAGTAAGTGCACCATTAATAACTAATGAACGTGGCTTTTTGCAAGCACAACGTAAGTAGAATGATTAAACACAATAGTGACATGTTGCCAGTAATGATTTAACAAAATGATGCTTTCTGTCGATTATTGCTGGCGCACTATCTAGGACGATATTTTGGTAGTGTGTCAAAAGTATTATTTTATGAACACCCCCAAAAGTTAAGTTTATATTCAAATTAAGTTCGTGTCTCAAATTTACTGCGGCTGTATTTTTAAACAGGGAGATGTGAGCTGCGCCTGTTGATGATTCCTGATATTGGATGAAATGGCGGTTATACAGATGTGCTCCTACTTTTCAACTGAGGATGCAACTCAATATTTAATCACTGATGCAATATGTTGATCAATCCAGGTGATCCTGGATCCAGATCGATCCAGGGTGACTTTGATTATATAATTGACATATTATACAATTGACTTTGGCACCGGGCACCTGCATGCAAAGAAAACAAAAATATTTGTGTTTATCATGTTATTTATCACATTGTGTCAACACTCAAAACACCGAAAATCTGAATATAGTCTATGACAGTTTTAATTAGTTAATTACTACATCACAGTATGCTTCATGTGTATGTTTGAAAACAAAATATGCTTTATGGTAACAATTGCAGATACAAAGTGGTAGTTGTTAACGGATGCGCTCAAATTATAATCAATACATGACATAAAGAAGTCACAAAACAATTTTGTAAATAAAAAGAATCACAAAATTCATTAAAATTATCTATTGGCATGAGGCCTCAGGTCCAATCTCAACAGGTGCTTGCTTAGAACACAAGAATTTTGAATTCAAATTTAGATATATACTCGTACATAAAATGTGAATGATTGTAACAAATACTATGGAAACACAGAAATACATTTATAGTCCCGCCACCAAGAAGGGCGTCTGCATGGAACGAGATCGAAGATGAAGCTTTCACAGCATGTTTTGCACCCTATGACTACTACGAAAATGCGCGCCTTCCGAGTTCTATCGAGCTTCCTTGATCTACAAACACGATCAAAGAAAAATACATGTGAATTGAAGGAAAATTGAAGTTTTCGACCAACATAACAGTTTGGTGTGTTTACTCCAAATATTCGAAATCTCTTAACTATAGCTACATAATTTTAGGCATGATGTGTCTTCCTATGGTCTTCTATCACACTCTATCAAGTGCTATAAACAACTTGCAAGAATGGAAAGATGCTTGATGCTTGAGCTAAAATTTAATCAAATTTTTATGTTTACCTGACTTAGATGCTTGCTGAATCCAAATATGTTTAGTTTTTGTAGGTAAAGATGTATGGTTACGTGACTTCATGGCCTGAAGATGCATCTTGCCAAATAGTATGTTGCTAGAATTAATAGATCTCGCGTAGTCGGAGTAAACACACCAAACTGGTATATTGGTCGACAACTTCAGTTAACATGTCTTTATTCTTGATTTTGTCTGAAGATCAAAGGAACTTGACATTTTCGAGATTTTCATAGTAGGTTGTGAAACATGCTGTAAAAGCCTCATCTTCGATCTAGTTCCATGCAGAAGCTCGTCCAGGTGGCGGGACTATAAGAACATCTCCATAGTATTTGGTACAATCATTTATATTTTGTGTTTATTCAAGATTCTTGTGTCCAAAGCGTCCGATAAGGTGTAAAGGAGCAAATCAGTATGAAAAACAAGAGAACAAAGAAAAAATTATGAGTGGTACAGATTGTTTCATAAAAAATGGATCACCCTTAAACATCGCCTTAACTTCAACTTTGTCTAACTCCGCCAAACTTGAACGAATTTCTCTGAAATTTGGCAGATATGTCAGTTGTGCTTACTAATGTCATTGTTGGAAATTTCAAGCATGAATATTGAGTTGTTTTCCTGTTATAGATAAAAAAGTAGTAGATAATTTGATCTTCATTTAGCAATGTTACACAAAATCATACCTCACTCTTATAAAATTACATTTGTTTCCTTTGTTATGTAATATGTTGTTCTACAAGCCAAAAGCTATCAAGCAAAACAAAAATAAAGAAAATCGGTCAATCAGAGCCAGTATAGCACCATTATTCATCAACAATAATGTAACTGCTACATGTGATTAACTGGACTTCATGTTCCATAGCTTCCTGACTTCGTTGCGGTGGTGTTGGCAGCACTCCTGATTGCTTTCAGCTAGAAATCTATCTCTTACCGGTTGACAACAATACAAAACACAAATGAACAATAACGAGATCGCATTCACAAAAGGCAAAGTGTCAGCCTTGCTAGAACTTCACATACAGCAAGGAACCATGAATTCTGAACGCTATGTGAATGTTTTACGAATGAACATTGGCCAAATGACAGATCAACTTGGTGATCCATCGACTTGATTATTTATGGATGATAATGCTACGTGTCACAGGAGTAGTAGAGTCAACTTATGCAAGTCTCAATTAGGGCTTAGGACATTATCTTGGCCAGCTCGGTCTCCTGATCTGAATCCCATAGAAAATGTATGGGGTATTCTAAAACGTAACGTTCGTCGTTCACTGCTACCTACAGATGGCGTATCACAACTTACGTCACTGTTCAAGAGAGTGGAGAAAGTTAGATCAGTCAAAAATCAACGATATCATCGAATCAATGCCTAGACGAATTGTAATGTCATTGACAATAAGGGTAGGTCCACAAAATATTAGCTTCTTAAGAACCGTTACTGTATCATAGCTTATCAGATTATATAAGGACACCTAAATATATTAGGGACATGAAATAACATGAAAAATGCTTTCTGTATCATACTTATGTTTTATTTAGTCAAATTTTAGGATGATCCACTTTTTATGAAACGGACTGTAGTTATCTGACTACTGTTCAGTCCGACCTCGACCTCGATTAAAATCTACTTAATCGATATCGAGGTTCTCAATGGTCAAGGTCGAGGTTAGACCATCGAGGTCAAGGTCGAGGTTAGACCATCGAGGTCAAGGTCGAGGTCGAGGTTAGACCATCGAGGTCGAGGTCGAGGTTGCACCTCTGTATTTAATTATTCTATTTGCAAATTTCAATGTGCTTAATGTTGTTTTATCCCCTAATTTTCATTTCTTGTTTCAGGTGTCTATGAATTCACATTTCATGACTGATTTAGGATTAGACAGCCTTGACCATGTGGAAGTGATACTAGCAATGGAGGACGAATTTAGTAAGTTATCATCAGATATAGAATATACGTAATGTGATTGTAGTATTGCCATTAGTTGTACAAATTAAGTGCATGTGAATTATATGCATTTACATTATCCAGCAAATTACCTGGGACAATTGGCTCACTAAATAGTTTTAATAACCTATTATAAATTACTTATATGGTTAATTGTTGCATCAGAATTCAGAATTTAATTGATTTTTATGTGTTGGTTGATAATAACAATAAACCAATAACGCCTAAGTAAACCTATAAATGGCGAGTTGGCCGAGACATCAGCAACGCTTTTGCCCACCCTTAGGCCTTCGAATAAATTCCGCAAACTTTCATTTTGTGCTCAGTATTCGTGTGCACAGATCCGGATAAGTGTTGTCATGTAATCAATGTATTGAGTCCCGAATTATAAGAAAGAAGTTCTGTTTTAAACTTACTATCATCATTTTATATAACGCATAAAACTTTATGCCTATATACATGTATAACAAAACTACTAAGAGGGCTTTATATAGTAGGTTATCTGTGAAGGCTGATATAACGATGATAAGGCGGTATAAACGTTTGTTAGACGAAATTCGAGAAAATGTGGAAACTCACAGTCATTTTTTTAATTTGAATTTTCAATATTTTATCCACAAGAAATGAATGCTTTCTGTAAAGAGATACTACTCCAAAGTACTTGACGGTTTCATTGTAAACGGAACTTCTAAAAAATTGCGACCGAATGTATTGAGGATACATATGGATATTGACTTGCAAAATACGAGAATTTGAAACCATTTTGACAGGGAATTTACCCTTTCTGTCTCAGGCTATTTCTTGTCGGTAGTATGTGTTTCGGAAAAGTTAGTAGTAAATGATCACCATAATCAAAGATCTGCTAACAAAATTAATTTTCAATTTGTTAGGATGCTACATAGACACGGGAGAGAGTAGACCTCCAATGACAGTAGCACGTTGCTTTGCAACCATGTCCTGTATTTCTAAACAAGAAGAATTGCATTCCTACGAAGTTATCATACTAAACTTCTATGCAGCCAACTCTGGAAACATTGATGGTACTTATGCGGAAGAATACTTTGAAGTTCTAAATGTACAGAGTTAGCATCCCATAGGCAAAATGGCTCTTTTTCAAATTTTGCTTTATTAACTGATGAGTAAATTTTTCCATGTGTAATAATTGAAAATGTGGTAATAACGAAATAGTAACATGATAAAATAGAAACTTAGATATGCCTGGAAATTACGCTACTATTCAATGACTTAGTTAATCTGTGTGGACCGGTGAAAGCTGACTATAGGCATAAGCTAGACATGGAGTTTCAGACTCGTGATTGGTTGAAATGTTGCTAACTATTAAGCAACCATCGGTCCGTTTGACGCTCAACCATGTGGGTTCTGTTGAATAACACGAATTACATATTAATAGTCATTGTTAGACTTTAAGGGCGTCAGACTTGCATGTCGTCCCAATCCAGTGTAGTGTAACTATCATAGTATAACTCGCAAACACTCATTGAACAATTTAGGCGCGTTTTCTATTCCAGGAAACCGGATGTTCATGTCATTGTGTGTTAATGTTTCATCGATATCCTGGTTGCTTAGAAACCGGCGATCCGAGTGACGAAAATCTTATTTTGATATCAACATTAAGTAAGCATGCCCTACGGATAGGAAAGATTGAATATTCATATCAATCTGGAATAGTGGTGATGATGCAGAAAATCGTGTAGTTCCAACTCAACAACATGATGAAAGTATCAAGTGTGGCCAATAATCAGAAAATGAAAAGTATTCAGATGTTGACAACAAAGGACTGTCGTAGTTCATTGGATATCGAAAGATTTCAGTAGATTTCTAGATTTCATAGAATGACTTAATAGCTGTCATTCTCTTTCGATATTCAATGAACTACGACAGTCCTTTGTTGTCAATCTACACTGTGACGTAGTCGTATGACATGCTGATATGCTGTCTCGCTACAATATGAACGCTGGTAGCGTTCTGTCAATAATAATAGGACAATATGCTGTCGATATCACATAGAGACATAGAAATTGATAACAATGAAACCTCTAGAATGGAAATTAAGCTTCATGCAATGCACAATAGTGGCACAAGAATCGCACGCATTTTCACTTAGATGCACCTGCCAACGTCAGTATCATTGGGTTAGAATTAGTCACATGAGTAAATCAAAGCTTTTCATTGGTTCTTCATGCCCCAACTTAGTTCCCCCGGATGTGCCGCGACCTTGAGTCAATTTCCATTCTAGTCAACTTCAGATAAACAATCTATTTCTATGCGTAGAGATGACTTCTGCCTTCACTCGCATTCCTTTTGAACCGTCAGCGTGGCCTAGTGAAGAAGGTGCGAGCTCGTATCCACCACTGACTTCGGTTCGATTCCAAGGTAGGTCGGGGAATCGAATGTGTTGTATTGACTTAATAGCTGTCATTCTCTTTCGATATTCAGATGTTATTTAACCGACCGCCATCGACCCATCCTCAGTTGAAATAGCCGAACATGTAGACGGTCTGTCTGAAGAATTAATCAAATAAATTCTCTCGAGGATCAGCCACAATTATGGATTTAGCTGTTTCTTTAAGTTTCTGTTCCTTTACAGGTGAGATATAAATCATTTGAATTTTTCCTGTTTCTTGTAAATTGATGTTTATCACTGCATATTCTCTGTGGCTGATCCTCAAATTAACATTAGTTGATTCAGCATCAGGAATGACTGACGGAAAATTAGGAATATACTGTATATCGAACAGCGTTGCCACTCAGGAGATTCTCAATGGAGATATTTAGAAAATTTCGGAGATGAGATATTTTTCGGAGATATCATGTAGAAGATGATAAATTCGTACAGACAAGCCGAACACAAGTGAAAAATCAGTCATACCCATGTTATTGACCTCTTGCCAATATCTTTGGGCAAATTTGTCAATGACTTCAAGGGCATTATCAATAAGGATCCTTGTTTACATTCTGACCACATCCAACGAGATGAAAACAAAATTATCATCAAGAAATGCTACGTAGGTTAGTGATCAGTCAGATGAGTTGCCTGACTCAATGTTTAAGATCCCTTAAACTATGATACTGACTTGTCGTTTCTTAACAAATGCATCTTCAACTAAAGATCTCTCGAGATTCTAAAATTTGAAATAGGAGTTTGACAAAACGATGTCGATATATTTCATCTAAAACTTTGTATTCCTTAACATTACATGATGATAAATGAACGAAGCATATTCTCCCAAATTTCATGTCATATTCTAGCAACGAATGACATATTTATGGTTACACAGGCAATAGTCATGTGTGCACATCGTAGCGCACTGCTAATGAACTATCTTTTCTGTAGGTTGCGAAATACCGGACTCTCATGCAGAACGCCTAATGCGACCAGCAGACGTGGAACAGTATATTTGTGACAAGTTTGACGTTTTTGAATGATCATCTGCAGATTATGGTGAGTTTTGTACTATCTTGCAAATGACATGGCGATATACAAACCGTGACCGGGACTTTCCAACCGAACCGGAAGCATTATCTTAACCGAATCCAAAACTGACCGGAATGTCTATTTTCCAATACCTAGACACGGTAACTACGTGTATGGCCTAAATATAACGCTTTTGTTGAATATGTGGCAACTCGAAATGCATGGTAACTTGATACATGGTAACGATGAGTGATAACAGTGGACAATTCCATGCCGTGTCGTACGGGACATTAACACGACTTCTTTTATCATTGACGATTAGGTCATTACTAGAAAATTACGTTTAAGTCATGTTTATTGTAGGTGAGTACATGACCTAATTACATGTAGCAGCCGTTGGTTAATGTTGTTTTTAAATACGTTTGACTATTTGTTCTATGTCGCACGGGACAAAATGTGGACACAGTGCTATTTTCATTTTACTTTTCAAATTCTGTTGTTTAATTAGAGTTATTAGACCTACATTATGGATAGATGTTCCTCATATAAATGACAACATAAAACAATAATAGTTATTTTCAAATTACCTCTTGTGCTGTTTCTATAGGTCAAAGTTCACCATGTCGTACGGGACAGATTTGTCCACCCTCTTACATAGTTCATTTACAACATATTCCCGATGAATCCTTTATCGAAGTCGATATTCGGTGACCATCATATTTGATAACAAAATGGTCTTTAGGACAAATAGTGCAAAAACCCATGAAAACGGGTGTATAAGACAGGAATCAGTTGATGTTTGATGTGTCTGAGAGTATTCTGAAGAAGAAGAAAACCCCACTACGAAAAGCAGTGCGACTTCTGAGACTAAATGTAATTTCTGACGTCTATGTCCGCTTTCCGTGGCATTTTCCTATTGTAAAATCATTCTTTTATACTTTTATAACTTTTTTCCGTTCAGCTTTGAATGAGAAGAAATATCAGTGAACAATTGCACACATGCACACCTAAAGACGGATATTTCTTAAATGAAATCTTCTAACTCAACTTTTCTCTCTGACTAAAGACTTGAACTTATTGTACTCTCGTCTTATGCTCTGGCGTTAACACCGTCCAAGTCTTGATAGGGAAGCAACATGGTTCTCGTGGTTCTTAAATGTCATTGAATATCCTGGAATTCCGTGAGAAGTAGTAGGATGTCCTGGATTTCTTTAATGTGCATACTTATATTAGTGAATCATGTGAGCATGATATTTTGTTTAATTTACCTTTCAGCAGTAAATTTCACGAGTATTGTACTTTATGACTTGCACTTGCGTGTGAAAGCACTTAGAAGAACGAATGGAACCGAAAGGGCATTAATATTTAACTGATAGTGAAAGACGCGTAGTTAGATTGCAGGATGAAGGTGCACTTCTTTCAACTAGTTACGTAACAGTCATACGTAACAGTACTTGAAGCACCTTGTTATGACGACTACATTAAAATTCATATTTAGCAATGCAGATCTTTATCTCAAATTTCTTTGCTAAGAACGGAGGTAAATCATCAATTGATAGATAAGTTGATTTGATGGCTTTCTGCATCGGAAAAGGTGCGTCACAAGATATTGCCACTTGACTAGACTATTCAATTTTCAATTTTAACGATTGATTCGATTTTTATGAATTTTTTATGATCATCCGAGCCAGCTCAATCGCCATGCAGTTCCTATTGAAATATAGTCTGCAATCTTCAACCTCCTTTTTATTCTATTGAAATAATTGCTGATAATGCATGAATGATAATGTGAAATATATTCTGTATTTTCTTCGTTTCAGGTTTCATAATCTCGATATCAGTGGACGGTGTTAACTAACTTGTTTTGAAACTTGCATATAGAAACTGCATAGCTAATCATGTGATTTGTACATTCAAAATATAAAGATAGAAGATTCACCAAATCGTTTTCACATCGCAATTTGCATGTAAACTGATCCCTGACGTAGGTCCATCCCTAATTTCTAGGAGGCCATTTACCGAAGTTGATCGCGACTTTCTAAATTCCTGATAAATAAAGAAAAATATTTATTGTGTTGATATTCAGACATGAGAACTAAATCTTGAAACGTTTCCTACTTGTTGTGCAAAATTCATGAAAGGTTTACGATTTATCTAGCAAATTTCATCATGTGATATTTCTGGATACATGGAATTTCTAGGGACAACCTTGTTATCGTTTTTGTATGTATATCGTAGTGATTACCTTCGCTCTACAGAGTGTTTTTCCAAACCTGTCTCACTATGAGGTGAGCCTCCCAACCCCCTCAATGTCACTGTAACCAGCGGTCCAATTTCAATAAATCAGACATCAAATAGAAGTTCTCAATAGGACAAATTAGAAATTCATCTTAATTTTGAAATTCAAAGTTAAACATGGTTAACATTTCGTCGCTCAGCATACATTTATAAACATTGTGTTATTCACATGTAGATACAATATCTGTATACAGCATGAACAGTGGGCTGTATGCATGTAATGACAACTTGGCGTATGTTCTATCAAGTAGGCCTGCAATGAATGTGGAGAGAAGCATGGAAAGGTTGAATATTATAAGAAGTCAGCACATTGTGATTGAAAAGATTTGCAATGAGTGTACTCTTGTGCTCTGAAATCCGCTCCGACTACGAAAATGTCACTTTTAATTTCTAATAAATGACGCTCAAGTCTAAATAGAAGCCACGAGGAAGGTACTGTTTTCTGCTTCTTTAATTGACACGAGAACATTTCTTTTTATCATTTCCATCAGTTGCAAAATATATGAAGTCCTCGGAAAGCATGAAAAGTTTATTTTGAGCCAAATTCGACAAATCGGTTAAACATTCATATTTTCAAAGGCTTTATGTGCCCAAAGTAATCAATAAACTTCAATATCTTTTGGTTAAAACCTTCGGATGCGCAGAGAATAAGGTGCTGCAAATTTGAAGATCACCAGTTGCTGCGCTTCCCCCCCCCCACACACACACACACACAGTGTGGCGAAAGTGAATACATTGCGTTTTACAGTGCTTAATAATTTCCCTAAGGACGGAGGCAAGATGGAGCAAATTAGATTATTTTTTGTCTAAAAAATCTAAGTCCCAAACTGTCGTATACTCGCATTATTTTCTAATATCGGATAGCATAGTCGATGGACTGACGTATTGCGATAACAAAAACTTTCTATTCAACAGTGAGTTCAGGTATTGCCATCTCAGAAGAAGGAAGACGCCTTAATTTCACTCCTCATTTAATGACATGGCATCAATGTATCTTTCAATAGCTATCCAAAAACGTTATTGGTATGCCTATATGTTCATATTGGTTACCAGTGTAATTGGCTGCTCCTTTTGGCCCATGTTCCAACGGAACGTGAGGATCATGACAGGCACTCTTTTGCCGTCTACCATTACGATGGCTCCATATCGCTCTTTTCTCATAACATGCCCGATAAAGTTCATGTGGCGTCTTCTGCTCTTAATTAGCAACTGCCTATCGGTGCTTGCAATTTAGAAGACTTGCTCGTTGCACATGTAAAGAATCGGCCAGATCTTCAATAACTCTCGGCTAAGTAAACCGCGAATCAAAGCAGTAATGTAGGCCTATGCAAATGCTCAATTATTCAATAAGTGATTTGAAAATCGCGACCGATTCGATTCGACTCAAAATTTGCCGATTAGCAGTTCCTTATTTGACCTCCCGTAATGATCAATAAAGAGTGCTTTTTGAAGACGAAACGAAAATGGTGAGTTGCTTCCTTATTTGAATGAGAACAGACTTGAATATTCAATTGTGATGTATGATCATCAAACTGTTATTACTGAATTGAACACTTGCATCTCAAACTTTCTCCGGGTGTGGCTGTATGTTGAAGCCGGTTGTTGCTTTGACGTTGAGAGATGTGAACTAGGTCAGTTGATTGTTCCTGCATCCTAATATTGGGTGAAATGGCAGCTATTCAGGTCTGTTCTCAATTATCAACTTAGGATGCAGAAGTTTCATTATTCTATATGCATTTAACTTTGATTGATAATATGATGAAATGACCTCTTCAATCGTAATAGGAGTTCGATGAAAGCTAGCGCCTTAACTGATAAAAGCTCATTACCGTAAACCAAGGCTGTGGAGGTGGCCCTCCTATCAGCCACTTGCAAGCAAAACCACTGCCTCCGCCTCCATAACTCTGTTGATGCCGTCACACAACGTAACTAAAGTGACTAAGCGATGAATTAACGCTGAGTAGAGCAAATTTAATATTAGTGGCGAACTCGTGGAGTCGTTCGGCCTCGTTCGAATTCACTTGTAGTCACTGATACGCCGGTGTAGGTTTCACACAGTTCTTTTTCACCAGTTCTTTCAATTAGTCGGCGGTCCACTGCTTCAAAACTTTGGCCGCTGCCTACGGAGATGTGTACTAACCTATTATTAATTGTAGCTAGTCAATGGCTGATGAACATATGAGTTCTGATTCATGGATAATGATATGTTGTCAACTCCGTCGAATCCACGCCATTCGGTGGTACCACCGTGTATCGAACGACGACTTGTATGCCAGAGCTGGTGTCTCAACGCGTCTGACCACCGTCGTCCTTCGAAGGAGGCTTCGGCTTCTCGGTCATGCTGCCCGTCTTGGCGGCGATACCCCGTGAGTCAGATCCTTGTCGCCTCGGGCCTTCCTCCACCTTCGGAATGGCGTCGCCCTCCAGGTCGTCCTCGACTCTCCTGGATGGCACAAGTCCAATCTACGCGGCCGATTGTAGACCTCATCGACGCCGCGCAAGATCGCCCTGCGTTTCGTGCCCTGGTTGCCACGGTTACCCAAACGCCAAGCAAGCAAGTACAGTCGTTTGTCAGTAAATTGCAGCACTGAAGGTCACTAAGTTCACAAAATGAAAATTCTGATGCATTGTGACAAGTCGACTTATTGAGCATCAATACCCTGGCGTGAAAGGAGTGGCTCTGATTGTTGGAAATCACGCGGAACTGAAAAATCCTGCGGTTTTTATTTGCTGCAAGTTTTTGATCTGTGCTGTGTACAGCTGTGAAGAATAATTGTATGGGAGAAGCTTTGAAGTGCATTTCGCATGCATTCTGCCGAGCTTTACAAATTGAGTGACTTGGAGTTTGGACAACTTTTTAGCCTTGCTTCTAACACTAGCAAAGACAGTAGATCACTCTCATCAATATACAAAGTAATTTAGAAACATACTTATACTGAACTAAAATAATAAAGGATTTTGCTATTCAATCTTTCGTGTGAAAGTGTTGGTGGTTGCTTATTTCGACAGGAGGATAAACTATGTCCGACCGTAATGTGCGCAATGCGCGGTCGGATGACAAAAGTCAATAATCTTGACACCTATACTCAGAGATGTGTAGCCGCTAAATATACAGCAGCACCCTTAATTTCTTGACGTAGCTCAACCTTTTCTGAACACACCTAGGCGTTATTAGTTGAGATATTCTTATTCTAGTTTAATTTGTGTAATGCTTTAGCCTGCGTAATTTACTGTACCTCATTCAAATTGAATTTCAGACCTCTGCAGGTTTCCAATATTAGAAATCCATTCAATATTGAAACCGGTTTCTGTGCATGCACTAGTAACTTAGACACAAATCAATTTTTGGTTGGATATGTGGATCACCAATTTATAGTATTGAAAATTGTCGTTAATATTCTCAATTGTTTTCCAAACATAGATGTCATTCGTTGGAATGCGTTGAAAGTGCATATTCCAATGTCAAATCAATTTTGTAAAGTCCATATAGTATTATAGTCTGACCTACGGCTTTTAATGAGCGTCCTTATTGTCAATCTTTCAAACTACATCTAAATAATCTTGCAATGAAAGTGCCGCATGCAAGCGAGTGTCGTAACAACTGCGCGCATTCGAAAAAGTCTTTCATTCCACGGAATTGATGCGTAGCAGTCTCTCTATAGATGCAGCCAACGTTACAAGTTGAAGGAAAAATATAATCCACTCCCTGTGATTTGTCCGTAAAAGTTAATTGCTAAAAAAATATATACATGGAGACGACTGACGCTTCGTGACAAAATCGTGCAAAATGTCAGGTAACTTTAGATGTCTACTTTCTGAGGCAAATTTCCACGGTTGCTGAAGAATTTTCTTTGAGGGTAATGGAAACTGACGGTGATGAGCCTGGTTTGAGAGAGCTCATCTCATGGATAGGTTTCTGTGTGCTACAAAGTTGTGATTTTTCTTGTTGAAATACGAATTCCTGTTCCTGAGTGTACAAAATACCCCTCATGTATATATTGTGCTTCGTATGCCCTCTTTAATGGCTATCTCCTGATGACAATCAACAAAGCAAGCCCATGTCTGGCATTCGGTGATGTAACAGATCTTGATTTTTGACTTTTCAGATGTCAGATATTGATGCGGAAAGTGCTGAAAATGAAAATCCATATTTGGGCAATATGGCAGCACAAGTAAGTTGATGTGATGCTGCAATGTCCCAGTACATTTAGTAGCAAGCTTATCAATATCTTCTACATAGATAAGCAATTCCTTTCTTTCCTTAGAATCTTATTTGCATCGCCCGGTTTCTGCATCGTGCCATCTAAATGATCGCATTATTTGAGCGAGCTCGCTTGTGATGAATTTTTTCTTGTTCTTTTGTGGCGAAAGAGAGAAGTTAGAAAATGTGCGAGTCGGAGACCTCGAATGCTATTGACCATTTGACGACCAAAGCGTGGACATCACGCCATTCATGAATTGTCTAGGCTCATCTAAGACATAGAAATATTATTGTATTCTCTCTATGTATTTTAAATTCCTGACCACAATCATTTTACCACAGAATCATATTACAATTTAAGTGTCTCATGTCAAAAGTCAAAATTTCTATTTCCAAAGACTTTGGAAAACATGATCATGTACGCTTACATATGCACGAAAACACAACTTTTAGCAGAAAACAACGTGCAGTCATTGCTGTTGAAAAAATATATGTTTCGAGCATGTCTGTACTTTTCCGTTTGATAGTCAAGTTTTCAAAGCTATTGTACTCACGTAGACATTGCATATATGTTTTATAAGAAATTGATATCTAAGTTACTATCTGAGAAAGTTATGCAAAATAGGACAATACATGCGAAGGTACTAGGCCAATGAATCATTCAATCACATTCGAAATTTAAATTATGATACATCAATGATAATCGGCTTTACACAAAGAAAGTCTTCGTACCTTAAATCCACAGATATCAGTGATGTATCATTTACGTATAGCTGCGAGGATGTTTGAGAGGACAGCAATGACTATGTAAAGACGAGGCTCATAGTCATTGCTGTCTCACTGTCATGCAGTCGAGTCTGCGTTCGAAATTGCTCTGCGAATTTTGAGTACAACAACGAATTGATATTAGTCTATGTCTCTTGTCACGGAAGTCTATGACAATGTCGAAAACCGCATGGCGCAATTGCATTGTGCACTTTTGTCATTGTATTGGGTACTTTTGGTAGTAATCATAGAAATTATCAACATAGCAATGTCGCTTAACTAATATCAATGCACCTGTGAGCATGTTTGAATTCTGACGTCATAGTGACGTCGACAATTAGCGTTTTTTAAATTCAGAGATATCATTAATGTCGCGAAACACGACACGATGATTTGCATTGCATACACGGCATATAGGGAGACCTAGTTGCTAAGATTTCTCATCGGTTGGAATAAGCACAATAAAGAATGAAATCAAATCCACGACAGAATAATCTGAAAATTAACATAATTTTCGTAAAATTCACATTTTCTGTCGCGGATTTGATTTCGTTTTTCCTTTCAGATGTACATATAGATTTATAGGAAACTACTTGTTTAAATATATAAGTAATCCGTAGCAATAATGTATTTTTTGGAGAAGTGTGAAATCCTAAGTGACTTTTACTTCAATGCTCACCAACATGAGGCGAATTGTTAAATCGTTGAAATCTTGAATTTCTAGGTCATTTGTTGTCAGTCACATCATTAATTTGATTAATTTCATCAAAAAAAATTCTTAAAAATAATCAAAACTAACATTTTTATTCATTTATTCACAATTTAAATAATTTCAAATAAATCATCAAATTTACCGATGAAAATGAAAAAAAAAAGAAAATAGACAGAAGTCAGTCTTAAAATCTGAATAATGGAAATCAAAGCATGAAATCTGATTCAACTTTGACGATATGATGAACACAAGATCATTAAAGCATCGTCAAATTTTCGTAGGCTTCGAAATTTGAGTTATTGCAATTTCTTCTATGATAAGTTCATCACATAGTGTGATGCCGTTGCATGTAATGCCATTATTCTATGCTAAATACTTAATAGAATGCATCAGTAAAATGCAGAAAATTGTCGATAATGCATTAAATTAATTCACACTTCTGTGAGTGAATGATTTCCATGTTTTGAAGGTGATGAAAGCAAAAGAAAACAACCCAGGAATGTTCGTGAGCGCATGGGAAAAAGATGAAGAAGACGTTCAAGAATGGACGGAATCGGAAATCCTCAGTAAGTGGTGTCAAACCTTCTACGGATTTAGTTCTCATGTGGGCTATTTCAAATTGAATCCCAGCCAGTCTTGAGTTCAGTTGTTCCAGTCGTAGTATTTTGTTCTCTAGCAGTGACCCCATTCCAAGTCATTTCGCTGTATGAACAGAAAGGGTTCAAGAATTACGGAATCGTTAATTACGTTTTAATGACCATCAATTCCATCTAAACACCAGCGGACACTTGAGAAAGTGGGTGATGTGTTATCAAAAAAACAAGTATTTTTTAGTTTACCGTCTACATGAGAAAACCTCAGAACGAGTGCCATTATTTGAAATGTGTATATATAATATTACTCATTATGATATAATAAAAAAAATATATAAAAATTCAAAAGTTAATCAAAAAGCTTGCTTTTCAACAATAGTCAGGACTCAGGAGCAATCATTTTGAATAAGTGTCAGTCAACTTCCATACATTTTCTTTTGATCACCTGAGAGATTCAGATGGTCAACTCGCTCGACTTACCCGCTTTTTCAACCGTTTTTAAGAAGTTATAGTGCAGCGACGAGGCGCTGAGTGTAGAAGATGATGATTAACTTCAAACTTCCGTTGATTCTAGACCATCGCTTATGCTTTGTAGCACAAATCCTCCACAAGTTCTAATCTGATAGAATTTTCATGTAGTCTTTTGACACATCATTTACAAGGCTCATCTTATTCCTTAAAGCTATCAACAGCACCCTCTCGTCCGCTCAACATGCCTGATCTGCACATTAGTGTATAAGAAGCTTGTGTATAGTGTATGAAGTCGCGCATTTTCGGCGGGGTTTTTTTTTAGCCAGGTTTGAGCATACAAAATAAAAAACCGAAAAACGACCACCTAGTAGGTTCAGCTTGATGCTTGATTTTTGCCCCCCTTTTTTTTTTAGCCCACCTTTCGGACACATCACATATTATTATTTTGTTTTTTGTGTGCGTATGTTTTATTTTTTATTCTTATTTTGTAGGACAAGCAAGTGTCTTACCCGCTGACCGGCGTGAACGCCTATCAGTCGTTTTTATGACTAACATTATTAACTATTGTGTATTATTATCTTCCAAGTACACTAATCTGCACATTATAACGGATAGCATGCACCCCACCACTGCTATCACCTAATCGTATTATATGTGGGGTTTCATAGAATCTCGTGCTTCCGAGAATTCCCGAAAAAACCACTCACAATGTTCGTGTCATGTTTTAATGGTGCACTTCTTGCAAATGTATTGCTATGATTAGTAGCGACGAATTCTTGTGACGACGCAGTGATGGCCTTCTGTTCTAGGCATGTAAACATGACCACTTATTCTCTTCAAAGTGGTCGAATCTCCTTAGAAATGTGTCAACAAGATTGTGAAGAAGGCTCATAAAATGCCGAATTAATGGTGCTAACGGCGCCTTGGAAACTGGGAGACATCAAATTGATTGCAGAAGAGCAATGCATCAAAATTCGACATGCTCTTGATAAACTGCTGGCCGCAACGAATATATGAATTGAAGATTTGAGAACTTATGCAACTCAAATAACTTCAACTTTAACTCCAAATCTGAAAAGGAAGTTGTGAACCATAGTCAAAAGCGAAAGTTATTCCAAGACCTTAGAAATGTGTCAACAACATTGTGAAGAAGGCTCATAAAATGCCGAATTAATGGTGCTAACGGCGCCTTGGAAACTGGGAGACATCAAATTGATAGCAGAAGAGCAATGCATCAAAATTCGTCATGCTCTTGATAAACTGCTGGCCGCAACGAATGTGCATTGAAGATTTCTGAACTTTGTGATTTGTGAGCCATAGTCAAAAGCGAAAGTTATTCCAAGACCTTAGAAATTGTCAACATTTATAGACTCCCTCGAAAATCCTTGGCAGAGAGTGAATTAATTGTCCGTTATACTAACTTCAAGCATGCAAACCACCAGATGATTGGAAAAGCAACAAATTGTTGTTCAACGACGGTAGACTTGTAGGACTTTAGTGCGTGTAAATGTGGCTTGGTGTCAAATTATCACTTGTCGGCACGGCTACGAAACTGCGGTCTCCTGAGAGCCAGTTTTGCAGTCCACGGTAATCATCGAGGCTGATTGAATAACAAACAGAGGAAATGTCTGTTCATTGATTTAAGCGTACATCTTCTGGGTTGGAAAGTATCTCGGTATCAGCTAAAAGTCGTAGCTATTAAATAAAAGTAATATAGTCAACTTTTATCTCAGCCTTATCGTATTATACTTAGATTACAGATTGAAAGATACCTTGTCGTTAGAGGAAAGATGATCTTATTCTGTAGGTCAATGCGATGAGTGGTTGCCGTCGATTGGTTGAGCTTCGTTCGTATCAGACAAAGGAATTGTCACACTTCTTTTCCGGTCATTTGAGTTGCTGAGAGTAGGCCCAACACGTGGCGATTCTTTATTGATGGTGACAACTGCATGCCATGATAACTTGTAGAAGCATGATACATTTGCCTAACTTCATGGTCAACTGAAAATTGGTTTGAAAAAGTCAAGTCATGTATTATATAAAATGCACAAAGAAGGTGAAACTTATTTCAAAAATGTTGAATTTCCTGTAGCCTACATTTTATATCTAATGTAAAACTCAACATTTCCGATCCTATTTTCATTTTTGCACAATCAGATCATATTTCCTGTTTATGATCGACCTTTAGTATTCAACAAATATGTCACCAATTAAACTGACTGCTGGAACAAAGGAAAAATGCGATTTTGGGTCACCGGGATAGTAGCATTTGGACGGATCACCGTGTTACGAATACATTCCTCGCTGTTGTATGCCTCCATGTACTATCTTTGTAAATTTGGAAGATGTCAGTTGATTTTATCGTCGCTAAAATGTCATCTTTGTTCTTTATTTCATAGACGATCCGCGGAAGCAAATTATCATGGCATCGGAGAACAATGACACAGACACTGTGCGACGCTTACTTGGCGACGATCCCTCGTTGATTTCTTCTCAAGATGATGATGGTTACACTGCCCTACATCGTGCTGCATACAGTGGACATCGGGAGATGGTGGAGGTAAGTCATTGCTGATGCAAATGATCTTGATTTTCTAATTCTTTCAATAGCATTCGATCCGCAGTCTGCCCCTTCTGAGCCTGATTCATCTAGCGATCATAATGGATCACGATTGATTTTTGAAAGTATGCCTCATATCATTCACAGCGTCTTACATCTTCTAACAGGTTCAGCAAAATAGAAGGATTGTAGCCGTAGTTCTTAGCATCTATTGAGTTACTGTGGATGTTGTAACCGCATACGAAACTGTCAAAGCCATGTTTAAGAAGTTGCCGATAGTTCTATAAAAGAATGATAACCGACTTGATTTCAAATAATTTTTCAATTACAACAAATAGAATTCTAATTAATGTGAGCATTGTTGTCGGATATATGCATTGAAATTCACTTTGTACAGTCGCTCGATACCTGAAATTATGAACACAACTGAAGCAATTAAACTACTGCTACTGAAAATACGCTACGGAATACCAATTAATAATTCATGCATCGAGAAGTCATTTGAAGCGCTCGACATCCACACTTCCCATACGATTTACTCATATTTTTAATATTCAGCTAACGATGCAACGGTCCTGATGGATGCAGAAAACACAATGTTTAGACTTGTGTTATCAATTACATTGTCATTAAGTTGTCCAAAGTATCCTCGAACAGCTGGTGGTTTTGAAGATCACTCGAAAAGATCAAATCAAGCAATGAGTGATGTTAAATGCACTCTCATCTTACAAACGGCTCTTACCTTCCATTCAGAAAATTTGAAAACGCATTCTAAAGACGTGGATGCTGCGAAAAATTTGCCGCATTTTATAGCAGATAGGCAGAGAATTTCATAGCTGGTCCTGGAAAATAGACTGCTGTGGAATTTTCGCATAAATGATGCAAAGTTCGTAAAAATAAAATGTCCGAATCTCGAGACATCTGTTTTGGATCAACATAGTGTGTGAGCGTTGACCTAACTGCCGACAATCAGTTCTGCCACACGCTGCCAATCACAGACAGTCTTCATGAAAAAGTGTCGTTGGCCAAGCGGCATTCCAAAGCTTGTTTGAAAGAACGAGAGGAGAAAGAGGAAAGAAGCCGACGGAAGACCATCAGAAAAAGTTGAAAACAGTTACAGCAAAAGAAGGAGGATAACTTTGTGACAATAAATTCGATGCTTCAGAGCACTAAGAGATGGAAGATAGAGGCTTCGGACAAAAAGAATCGCAAGAGGGAATGGAAAATATTAATACGATGCAGAGCTATCGAGCTGGAGTTGATAATATTGCAGGAATTATCATTTTGTTCTGCTCGAATTAGATTCATTGGCACACAAGTTTTCTGCCTAAGACCTTCGTCTGTTGCAGAAATAATGTGATCATCAGATTAATGCGACTACCAATTATTCCTGCAATTTCCTGCAAACAGATATCAAAATTTGATGCTTGATCAGTCGCCACTGATCGACTTCAGTTCCTCCACATGCCGGGAAATTTGGGATGGACCTATACCTCAAGCTCGATGCATTCCGAGACGGAGAGAATTGATGGGAAATATCAGTGCAAGATTAGTGGAAAACCAAGCAAGACAGCTGCGTGAGGAGCAGGAGGAGTCAATGGAAAGAGAATAACATGCTCAAGGTTTTTATGTGCAGGATTGTTGCATCTTTATAACAAGATCTCCATACCGCGGAATTTCTACATCATCCGTTATTTTTCTTTCGATCCGTAATCATTGCTTGCTTTCTTTTGAAGAGAACTTCAGCTTTCTGTCAATTGCTGATTGGTTTATTTCCTTTTGTCGTGACCTTCCTGTCAGCGCCTGTTATCAAATGGAACGGATCATGTCCTAAATGACATGTAATAACAAGAATTTTTGTTGGCGGCTTAGTTGTAAGGTTAATGACTTGTGACTATATTTGCTACATACACATGCATGTACTAGTTGATAAGATGGATTCGGTAACAAAATGCCAGTTTTATAATTTATGTGGTTTAGTATTAACAAAATGGCTCCTAAGAAGCAATAGATGGCGGTAGTAGCGAGTTCATGTAATCAGATATTTGCGAAAAATCTTCTGTGAGTCATCAATGACGGAACGTAGTTACTTTCGAAAAATCTGGCTTATTACAAGAAAGCACTTAGTTGCGGAAATTGCACAAGACATTTTGATAAATCAGCTTCTCCCGACAGATATTGGGTGTTGGTCAAGTTTTGATAAGAGCCCTGTTTTACTCTTCATTATCATGAAATATGATGCTATAATTTGCTGGTATTAGTAGGCCTGCGAAAATTTTGTAGAGCTGCGAAAAAAATGGAAAAATCTCTGATCCGACCACTGGCTGTGACCTGAAATTCAGGGACAGTGTATTACCAATGTTTCAATTCTTGCTTTCTGATCAAATCTGGTTTGAGGCATCGAATTCAGTTTTCCTTCTCCTAACGTTTAACGTCACTACTCCCCCATGCTGGGGTCTTGGACGGTGCTGACTTAGTCAGACTTTAACCTGTAGCGTTGTGATCATTCAGTCCGGATGCCCTTCCTGCCGACTTCCAATGACACTTTCGGGGCTCGACCTCTGGACCGAAAGATCGCTAGGCCAAGCACTTAACCACTGTGCCACAGAGACCACCCGTGGCTTCCCCTATCTCGCACTTAATGAGACCATACTTTTCTAAGATCACAAAACTGAACACGTCCATTCCAATATTCGCGTCATCATGTACATTCACCGCATGTTCACCCAACGCTCTACTCTTTATCCTATTTTCAACAGGTCTTCTTCAAATCCAACTAACACAACGAGATTACGCTGTGTGAAATTTATCAAGTGTGAGAGAGAATTGATAACAGTTCTTTAAGCTAGAACCATGAATAAAATACACTTACAGATTATTTGATTGAATAAATGAGACCATCAACCGTAGCTTGATCTGGACAATAGCAGGCCTGTGATTACTCCTCAAATTCCTCAAATTTGTTTATTACTCCTCAAATCCTCAAAAATTCCTCAAATATAGCTTAACTATGAGAAATTCCTCAAATGCGACACACTACAGACTAAATGTCGGATAATGTATTGTTTTTTGGCGAATGGTGATGATATGTAAACTTCCAAACAAGAAGCTAAGATAGAATCCTGTAACATGTACCCTACATCCATGCTGCTAATCATGAATCACTCATGATTTATTTCTTTTCTTTTTCTTCTCTCATGATTTATAACTTAATGATTTTTCTCTCACACACCTGGTAGATTTTAGGTAGCGTAATCCCGCTGTGCTAGCTAGATCTGATATTTTGATTGGAAACAGACCTGTCCAAGTGTCCTTTTATCATCTGAATGGACAGACTGTTAAATAGAATCTTTTCTATATATTAGTGATAAACATAATTTTTAAAAGAGCGACTTACTCACCAATTCATTCCAAATGAGAGGAGAACCGTTGCTTGTCCTTCTAGTAAGTATTTTTAAATTTCTAGACATTTTAGGATATAATGATTTTCTTTCAGCCATGTCATATTTAGCACATCAAAAATTAACGAGTCGTTAGCTTGTTTTTTTAATTTTGTTACCTTGACGCACTTTGCTACATTGAATACGTTGAATGTCGTTTTCATTTCTGCAAGCTACAGGGCTGCAGATGTTCCGGTTCGTCTGGACTTATTTTGCTAAGCAGAGAAGTTGTCCTAAGTTATTGTCTGTCGAACTCACTCATTAAATGCTTTCACGTATTTAATGAGTGAAACACTGCGATCAACCTACAGAAATTGTATATTTGAACACTGCAATTTTTTACTTCTAACTTCATAATATTGCTTAGAATTCCAACAATAAAATGCACATTCAATTATTTTCATTAATTATCTTGACCTTTGTCACAACCTTCTTTATATGTTTCTGCGACTATATGGCTGCTAAATGCATGCTTGTACTTCTTAAAGAACTTAAGGATATCGATCTTCCACATCCATTATATGATAAGCATAAGCATATACGTAGCCCAGCCAACTTGGATTTCAGTGCTCGAATCAACTGAAGCGTTTGTTTCACTCAGTCTCTTCCATTTTATTTCCGCTGAACATGAACACATCCGACGGGGTAAAGCGGATGGTCCCTAAATTTAATGTCTACATGCCTCCTGGTCACTAGCGTGCGGGGGTTGGAAGCGCATGAAACTCTGCTATCTCATGAGTCTTTTTGCAGCTACATTTTCCAGGGTCTGGGGACCGACATTTATCTTGGATGAATTATTCACTTATAGATCGTTTTCATAATTTTCTGAACATAGGTTGGTGTGAAACTAGTGCACACATTGCTTATCGTTGCATGCGAAATTCAGATTAATTAAGACATTGAACCACATAGTACTGGGTTGGTAGATTTTCAACCTGGGTCTACTGCAAGATGTGGACGCCAATATCTCGGCGCAACTTCATGCGAATAGAGGTGATAATCTTTCATTCTTTGCCTGTATGAGACCAACAACTCAACTGGCAAGCCTGTTCCCGACACTTGTTTTGTGTTGTATGAGAGAATTCATGTTCATTTGAATGTAGATCGGAGCGATATGATCAAACGCTAACAGATAAGCAAGAGCCACCAAAACTTGTGCAGTATAAAGTGATATTAATAAATTAGTGTGTAATGTGGCGTATCCTTCATGATAAATTACTGACTTTTTATAAGTCAACGATTTTAAGCTTTCTATACTTATGGGTTACTCTCCTCCCAAATTTGTTTAAAGTCCGTGAAAATTAATCGTTGCAAAGCCCCAGATGCATCTGGGGTTGAGGATATATCCTATATTTAAAAAATTACAGTATACAAATCTGACAAGCATCATTGAATTGGAGACAATAACGTGAAGCACAGCGATATCAGCAGCTTGATCTGACATCCTCTGTTCGTCACATTCTAAGCAGATAATACTTGAGGCAACTAATTGATTTCGTAACAACGCGGGAAGTGATTATGACTAAGTCAGTATTCCTTTGCAATATACACAACTTCAAAAAGTGGGGTGTGGTCAACCCTTGGGTTACCTTCTTCGTTCTGACTTTCATGATTTGAAGTTTGGCCCAAAATCCGTTCTAAAATTTGTAGTTTTTCTTGTAATTATCGTATTAGGCTCCGTTACCATTCCTCAAATTTTTGCAAAAAAATCCTCAATTTTTTTCATCGGCTAATCACAGGCCTGCAATAGCGTTTCGGGCGCGCTACTGTCGCAGTCATCCTTCTCTTTGATTTTTCGCCTTTGTACTTCGCTTCATCATCCATGTGCGTAATGTTCGTGAAATGGCTGAACTCTGTCCTTCCTTCAAATACCTGAGGTACACAGTACCTTCAGTTAATAGCTGCTTCACTATTTTTCTCAATATATGGATACTATTTTTTCTTTGCTATAAATTTCATTTTTGAGGCTATGCGTCTTACATGTACAGGCCCGCGCTTGGTTGGGATTGAGCGTCCAGGATCTAGCGGTCGAAACGCGATTGTCCTGACCAAGTTCCTGTTGATATCTTCATTTAATTAGTCAAATAATTTGTGTCCGTATTTTGTAGAATTTCATTTCTAGTTCTAGCTTAAGGGACTAACATTAATTCTCTCACACACTTGACAGATTTTAGATAATCCTGTTGTGTTAGCTAGATCTGATCTTACGATTGGAAACATGACTGTCCTCTTATCATCTGAATTGGCAGACTGTTCAATAGAATCTTTTCAATATAAGACCATAATATAATTTTGACTCAACGACTTACTCACCGATTCATTCCATATGAGGAGAGAACGGTTGTTTGTCCTTCTAGTAACATGTTTTAATTTCCTAAACTTTTTAGGATACAATGATTTTAATCTAAATAATCTTTTGCACTCTCTAAAAATTAATTAGTCGATCGATTGTCTACTTTTTTAAAAATTAGCAACCTTGACGCACTTTATTGCAGAAGTGTTACGTTTCATCACTAAAAGTCCGTTTCATCTAAAATTAGAAGTTTTTCATACAATCCGCCCTCGAATAGAACCGTGCAGTTAAATTGTAAAAATATTCTTATTACACGCTGGTTATATTTGAAAAAATACGACATTCATTTTTCATCACGGTGAAGTGAAATCTTCATAGTTATGACAATAGAAATGAACGGTCGTGTTTACACTCAGTGTTCGTTGACCATCGAGTTATTGCTACTTGCAGTTATAATTAAGCGTTATAGACCATCAGTGTTGGTTAAATCGTACGAGAGAGGCCACCATGATCGTGAGAGGTCAGAGAGTGCAGATTTGGAAACATTTAAACATTATTACGGCAAAATGCACATGGTCGGATGGAAGTATTTCATCACGAATGTCAACGCAGATGAAATAAAAATGTTCATGAAAGGTGAAGACGTTGCGAGGTGTTGACAATTGGTAAATCCTAAACATTAAGTGTCCCTCCATAATGTAATTGAAGGCGCTAATTAGTAGATCAATTCACTGTCCAGATCTACGCGATTTGCGGTAGACGTTCGCTTCTCTGTTCGCTGTAATTCTTGTTTAGAAATCATCATTCATAGGTGAAAGATATCCATCATCTTAGGTGTTAGCGAACTTTCATGTTCATATCAAATGTTGAAGAGAAGACTATAAGGAGCGCCCTGTTTCTCAATAGAAAGAGTTATTAAGTTCATCGAAAATTGGTCTAGTGCCATCGCAATTATCAGAACTTAATGGAATCGTATTTCTTCAAAATGGATCTAAAAATTACACGCAATGATCGCAAAGATCGGTAATGAAATAATTCCATGTCTAATGCACCTTTGATGTAGTAATGAAAACCATGAATTCAGTAATTATTCAATTTACTGTAATAAAGATCATTGTTGCGATAGATTGATGCCGCTGATACCATGTAAGGTCGGTCAGCACGGACATTTTCATCATTAACGACCTTCTGCAATTAATATATCAGTTATGTGCTAAGACGGAGAAGAATTGTTACCTTGCAGCATAATATTGATTAATTACATTCACAAGGCTGCTAATAATCACAAATTCATCAGCTGAGTGACAACAACGATAAGCAATAAAATGAAAACAATAACAAATGCCAAAAACAACTATTCATGTACTTTTATGTAATGAGATTTACCATTAAGACATAGAAGTTTGATTTATTCTGGAAGTAATTTTTTTCATTTATTAGCAAAGCTTCGCTACGTGCTGTGTTCCTAATAGGAAAACAATCATTATTTAAGGATCGACCGGGTACCCGGGCACGGTCACGAGCACGGACATGGCATTCGAAACCAATTTGACCGTTCTTCGTTGCTGTGCGTGACAAACGTATGGCTTAAGTGCATTTATTATCCTATTAACAACAATGAGATTAAATGCACGATAGATCAGATTGCCATGCAAAAGATGTGCGGCTGGTAGGATTCGAACCTACGACCAAGGTTAACTAGACCTGTGCTCTAACCAACTGAGCTACGAGCCAGTTACGCGACTCTGTCAATTGGCAGGATCAAACCCTCACCACCACACATCAGTTGTCAAGTCGTTGTCAAGTTGCCAAGACATAGTAGATTGTAGCAATTTACCAGTTAAGATGATGTTTACCTGTTCCTGTGTTCCTTTTCATTATGAAATTGTAAGACTAAATTTGGAAGAATTTAACTTACAGCATTTAGAGGATACCTTATTTAATAATCGATCTGTTATTATATATTTATGCGATTTTAATCAGGGAAAGCCCTGACGCAAATTGATGATAGAAAGGAGTTTCATTGGGGCAATTTAAATTTGTATTAGAGGCTAGAATAGGTAGAGTAACCGACATTTCGGTACCGGTAATCACCAGAAAAATCACATGACTGATTAGATAGAGCATTAGTCTAAAACTAGCAACGAACAGTCAAGCACGGGGTTTATAGTCATGAGCTATCCACTTTCATGGTTAACAGGAAGCGGATGCAGATTGGTTCTAGTGTCAAACCAAGTGCCTGTGCTCGCCATGGGCACGGCCGGCCTGGTATTACAATAAAATGGTTTCACCGTTTCCGGTGTCACCGGCACGGTTCGGTTAGAAATTCAAACAACTACCAAACACAGGTACCGCTGCAAAATCAAACACGGTCGATCCCTATTATTATCATCATCACTGTAGCTATAGACTGCTTATATCTAGTTACTAAATCGCCTAGGTTTTGCCATTTTGCCAGCATCAGTGTGTTTAAGGTGATATTTAATGAATGCCCGTCGAAATTTCACTAACTTGCTAATTGCAAATCTCACATTGACCCGGGCATGGCTGCAACTTCAAACAAGGAGTTGTGTCGATGTTGAGAGCTGTAAACTTAGGCCTGCTGATGATTCCTGATATTGGATGAAACGATAGCTATTCAGGTCTGTTTCCATTTTTCAACTGATGCTGCAACTCAATATTTAATTATGCTATTTACATTGTGTTTGCAAACGCAACATTAATTAATTATTGCAGGCGCACTAACTTTGGAGATTTGCCAGTAGTGTGTTTAAGGTGGTATCTAATGACTTGCTAATTGCAAATCTTAAGTCTCCGCAGTTTTATTGTTCTCATATAACTTCATAGTAACTACCTACGTGAAATAAGAGCAAATGTGCTGACGATCATGAACCAGAATTATTTGCAGTATGCGATGGAAACATAAGTATCGACTTGTACTCCCGTGCTCACAGTATGAGTATTGTTCAGGACCATTCAGATTTTACCATGAATTGTGATAGAAATTTAATTATAATTGAAGATGAAATTTCTAGGAAATGTTTCAAACCTCCTAAGTGGAAGAAAAGCTTCGCTATCATGCTGCCCCACGCATCATGCCGAGTTAGTTTTATGGCATCGATAAGCTTCAGTGCAATGCCATGTCGAAAAGTCGACCGTAACCTTCAGGCGTCACCTACACTGTACATGTATATTGAACCACGCGAATTATTGTGATAAATGTACACTGATTGACAAATAATTTCATTTCTTTGCAGCTTCTTTTGTTATCTGGCGCCCAGCTAAGTGCCACAACTATAGATGGATGGACCGCAATGCACAGTGCTGCATTCTGGAACAAAGCTGCTGTCGTTGATCTACTATTGCGAGCTGGTGCAAATCCTAATGCACAGACTGAAAGTGGTCAAACACCTCTACACCTTGTCGCTGGTCACAATGACACTCCAGAAACTTTACAGCTGCTACTGTTCTGTCCTGTAGCAAACCCATGCTTGCGAAATAACATGGGCGAGTCTTCATATGAACTATGTGCTCGCTCCATGCCTCACTCTGATCTTTTCAATTGTCGCAGTTCTGCTTCAACACGACTTTACTTCAATGCAGGTGACGAAACATTTCATGTTCCCTTGCGAACTTCAAATTAGATAACTTCTCACGACGAACTGCAAAATTTGTTTTTTAATGAATAGGTAATTATGGTGCAATGTATATCAGATGTTATCATATTCTTTTATATCCCTTTACTTTTGATAGCTTTGACCAAATCTCAAAGCTGTTACTTTATAATTTGGCACGTGTGTAGACATTTTGCAATAAAGACAATTTCTTACCATCGTTTGTTTTACTGAGGAATTGCAGCGTTGCCATGCGCAGCTGCGCGGATGAGGGATTTGAGCTGCGCGTGCGCAGAGCTTGCGTGGATGTACCTGAACCTGCGCGGATGAAGATCAGAAAACTATTCTATATGGGTTTATAAATTTAGAAGAGATATGTTGTTTGAAGTACCGGTAGCTCATTTCTTATAAATATACAATTAAACATTCTTTCTACTAGAAGTACTACTTTGACTATATATAACATGATTCAACTATTAGGCCATCGATAAATATGTAGGTAGGCCTATAGCTGAAAGTGACTTAGATTTGATGTCCGAATTTTCTAACTAGTATTTGTCAGGTTGAAATAGCGTGTTTTCATTTACTTATGACAATAATAATAACCTAGTTTGAGCTCAAAACACAAGCGCGGAGCCTGTTATCGATGTGGTTGAGCTAAAATGGTTATTAATGAACTCAAGGGAATCAAATAGTTTGAATAATGAGTTCGTCAAAGCTTTCGTTTATTGTCTACCGATTGGTGAACGGTTGATGTGATCTGTTCAGTTCGAAAACAATTTGTTCCACGACATTGAGTTTATCTTATAAATGGGTTTTTAATTTATAATACAAACTCAACGTCGAGGAACAAATTGTTTTCGCATTAACGCCGACATGCTACATCTAATGTATTTGCTGTAAGAATTTCCTATTCCGGTATATAAATGTTTTGGCATCGTAGAGAACGCACAGAAATGTGAAATATGTAGGCAATTGCTAATCATGGTTATTTGATTTATCTGACTATAAGACCTACTCATACAATCTGCTCTCCCTGCACCAGCGCATACTTAGGCTACTGTCCATACCTAGACATGAGGTATGAAGTTATCAAGCAGATCTTAAGTCACCATTCTATCATTCATTTTAGTGAAATAGACTACATATCATGAAAAGAAAGAGATAGACCCGCAAGAAAGGCAGTTCAAAGGAAATTGTATCACTTGATCAGCTGTCGGAAGCTGATAAATAACTCGCCTTTATATATTTCGACTCATGAAAATTTGAAAGCATATTATGTTTTCTCTTATTTACAAAAGTTCCACAAAAGTACTTACTTACTTACTTACTTTCTCCTTTTAACGTCTGCTTTTCCTCCTTGGTGAGGGTTCGACGTGGATCGTTCCACAAAAGTGCAATGTGGAATCGATTTTGAACAATATAGCCTAGGCCTATGTGGAAATCAAAGATACTCAACAAATGTATGGCACGATGCGAATCTGTACCGGTGCGATCTTCTTGTCAGACAAGAAAGAAAGCACATGCGTGTATAAATCCAATGGGAAGCAGATTGACGTTATCAATGAAATGATCGTTGTTTTCTGGAGAATACCACGGTAAGTGTAGAACCATCTAGGTCATTCATTAAGAGGCTAGACACATTTATATTTTTCAAATCGTTACTTTTTATCGTCAAACACAACATCTTGATTAGATTTTAGCTGAAGCTTGCTGTCTTTAAATAAGTTTTTAGTTACATCAACGATCGGAGGCAACGTGAGAAATTTGGCTGGGTGTGAGAAACAGGGAAATATGTGTGAGAATTGCATCTTTTTGAGAAAATTTGGCTGCGGTTCTATCTGATTAAAACATTGCATCAGATCTACATCTCTGCAATCATCATAAAGTGCCTGGTTGATGATCAACCAATTTTATTTTCTTAATGCGTTGAGTATCAGTTTTCCTTCTACATACAGCCTATGTAAAGTTGCAAAAGGCTGTAAATCCGCGTGCTTCCTCTATTGGAGGGGCTATAATTAGGACATCCTGCTTTATTAGGACATATCACCTGAGAGCAGAACATAACTCACCAAAAAATTACAAAATTATGTTATTTAGACACTAAAATGTTCTATTTGGGATACTTTTCCTTGATTTTTGCCATGGTTTTAAGTTCTACCTTAGCGCTCTTTCCAGTATCAGCGCGTTCTCACAGCTACTGTCCTCATCAAGAAGGCCTAATCTCGAGAAAAAAATGAAGCGGTGAGAAATAGCTTCATAGCGAAAACGTACTTCCATTCGATCAGTGGTAACGAGTTATCTATCATGATGTTTGCGGCAGTGCGACGGATGATTTGAACATGCGGCAGTGTTTGGAATCTATGGTAATAGTGTATTAACAGTAAGAATGAGTAGTGCTGCAAGTCTTATGATTTCTATTTTTACCAGATACTGGGCCAAAACTGATCAATTTTAATTCGTTGCCACGAGAAAGCTCCATTGAGTTCTTTTAACAACTGATCAATCCAATGGTTACAGTAACATTGCCTTTCTACACTTGCGGACTGGAGAACGCCATCAGTCCTCATTATGACTACTTTAATTAATAATTTAAATTAGTAAGCATTATATTCTATTATGAATGGCTACTGGGATGACTATCATCATCGTATGAGAATGACTTATTGAAGTGAATCCTTCCATTTTCTCAACGAAAAGACTAGCTTTGAATGAAGAACTGCATCAGCTGGAAGAAAGTACAGCATGCATTGTACATGTAGACTGTGTGCAATGAACACTGCGCACACTGTGTTGCGATGAACAAGATGACAAAGATTATTCCAAGTGATGAAGAGGAAGAATAGTCTACCTGTCGGGCGATCCAGAACGATGGTCGGGGAAAATAAAGTTTACTGCGCATGTAGGTTTGGGCACTGCAGAAAAGTGTTGAAAGCCTGCGTAAAATCGGAGTACTGAGTGTTGCGTTAGTATTCTATTGTGCTTTGCTTCAGTTATATGAATTCAATTTTTTGACATGTTTCCATTTCATGCTTACTTTGATTACCTAATTAGGTAGGTAGCCTACCTTTACCTTTTCATATTTATTTTTACTATATTCTTATTATGTTTTGGTTTTTCACTTGAACAAATTTTTGCATCTGTTTATTTCAAAATTTCTTGTATTTCATGTTGCCGCTTGAACATGTTTTCGTGTGCCTGTATCGGTGTGATTACTTAGCCGGGCATTCTCATTCCTTGTTGCGCCGGTTTTGAATGTTGCCATTGTTCGCAGTGACCAGTTTTGCATTGCTTTCTTTGTTGCCGCGATATTAATTCCCGATCATCATCCACATTGTTGATTGATTTTCTAATTATTATTTATTTAACTTGATTGCTTATCTAATGTCATGTATGTCTGTGGCAATCGTCCTTTGCTTACTTCTATGAATTAATCAGTTGCTCGAGAATGGCCTAGGTCGAAAGATCTCGCACCACAGAATTAGATTGTTTAATTGTATCACTTTGTTAGAAGTGCAAACTGATTCAAACAGATGGCACATGCAAGAACTTATTAAGTGGGCGAAAAGAAATTTTTAATACCTTACAGAGATAGGAAAAATAGTCGTGCGTCGCTTGCGGATTGCTCTGAATTCCTTCAAAATGCTCCGATCGCCACAATTCCTTCAGATTCGAAGAATTTAGATCATTGCGCAGAAGTTTTCTTGATAATGTTGGGCCCTCCGATCATTTTAAAAAAAGTTAGCAGGCGCATGAAAAACGTTCACAAACTTCTCTGTAGAACTTGATATCGTCTGTGTCTCTTCGCTGTGTGAAACGGTTGATAACAGTCACTGAAACTTTGCACAATTTGGCGTGTTTAATGTTGAACTGGCTGCTCATTGTTCGATTGCTATGATATTCAGTCAGCAGATTGTGCCATTTCATTAACGTTACATGTTCCAATGCTTCCCTTCTAGTCAAGCGGAAGAAGAGACGACCTGTCTAATTCTGTGTCTCGCACAGATAAAGCGAATTGTGTTTTTCAATCAATCTATCAAAAAAATTGTAGTGAGTCTCTACCTTGCTAACATAATGAATTGACGCACCATTCAACCATTCCGTCTAAATAATATGACGGACTTTACTTCATTTAGATGTGCATGCATATACCGACGAATAATTCAAATCTAAGATCTTCATCCGGCGTTGCGACAGCTTATATGGCCTCCATAAAAAGCGCAAATCCGCATTTTCCTGAAATGCATTCAATTTTTCTGCACTTCTTGTTATGGCAATTTCAGTTCATGTTAGAAGTGATAGAATCTGTCGAATGACAGAGGCCGAAACCAAACGAGTAACGTAATGACCTTGAAACTCGCCAATAAGTCAAACTATTAGTGAGATTGAGGACGCAATCATCATCAAACCATCAGTTCACCAAGAGGCCGCTGATTGCTCTTTTACGACGAATCAAAAGGTTCACAAGCAAATGGAAATCAATGAAAAGCATGGTGTAAGGGCAAGTGTACACCAAAAGAAAAGAACCCAAGCGATGGTTCCATTATTAACAAATTATGGCCCAAAGGGAAAGATATTCAAAACATTGAGGTACGTGTTGAAGAATTGTAGTGACTGTGGTTTACATGAGAGCTATCTCATAGTTTAAAGCAGATTACTTGGGTCCGGAATCCAACCATTTTTATCGTTCACTGTTGGGTCCGGGTCTGAGGCCGGACCCATTCAAACCCAAGTTTCCTGTCTTATTAACGATTGCAAAACAAATATTTGCAATCCAAGCGTCAAGCACTCGATCCAAGCATTTATTTTCAGTGTGGTAGTTGACCGGCTGAGCAAGAAAGGACATGGGGCAGAATCTCTCCACTTGTCTCGGAATCTTCAGTAATTATTGCGGATCAATATAGATAACTATATTATTATTAAAACAAATAGAAATTACTAAAATAGAACCAGTTTTCAGGAAGTTACTTAAAAAGCCTATAGTTAGAAATATATCACAACTGATAGACATTATGACTCTCATTTTGTTGCAATTTGATTATGCGAATGTATAATGAAGCTACATCATGATCTGTAGATATTCTGAAACGTTGGAATATTCTATCAAGTTGTAGTCCAGCAGATATTACGCAATTAATCAAGCTTAAAGTTATTGTGCTAATAAGTTTATATCATTAGATATCATTAGACAAATCAATAATGCGCGTAGTTTGAAACTTGGTCATGAGGTTGCTCACACAAATATTACAAAACTACATTTATAGTCATCAAGTAGTAGGCCTACTAATACATAATGCTCGCATACCAATGCAATAAAGTTATATGCTAGTCATCAAATTGCTCGAATTGTATATAATACTTTGTGTAATGTTCCCTCCTTCAAGCCTTAACTTCAACTTGGATCTGCGTCCAAGATTTGGACCCTATAATTATCTCTGGTCTCAAGACAGGCGTGATGACAATCACAGACATGCCAGGAAACTTGTGCTGTTTTATGACTCATGAGTATTTCAAGCAGTTTTGATTACTTTATCATCGTTATCGGCGTTGTGAGAAATTTGTCATCATGTGATGTGAGAAAATGTGAGAAATTTGTCATCATGTGATGTGAGAAAATGTGAGCAATTTGTCATCATGTGATGTGAGAAAATGTGAGAAAAATTTGTCATCATGTGATGTGAGAAAATGTGAGAAATTTGTCATCATGTGATGTGAGAAAATGTGAGCAATTTGATATCATGTGATGTGAGAAAATGTGAGCAATTTGTCATCATGTGATGTGAGAAAATGTGAGCAATTTGTCATCATGTGATGTGAGAAAATGTGAGCAATTTGTCATCATGTGATGTGAGAAAATGTGAGAAATTTGTCATCATGTGATGTGAGAAAATGTGAGCAATTTGATATCATGTGATGTGAGAAAATGTGAGCAATTTGTCATCATGTGATGTGAGAAAATGTGAGCAATTTGTCATCATGTGATGTGAGAAAATGTGAGCAATTTGTCATCATGTGATGTGAGAAAATGTGAGCAATTTTTCATCATGTGATGTGAGAAAATGTGAGCAATTTGTCATCATGTGATGTGAGAAAATGTGAGAAATTCGTCATCATCGCAGCGGACCATCGCTAACATACATGCAGGATGGAAAATGACCTGAATGCTAAAAGTTATAACCAATGACTTAGCTGGGGCTTCCCCTTCAGAGTTCTTTGAGACATGAATCGCGGATGAAGCCATGAAATCTTTCTCTATATTTAGGGGACTTATTGAAGTCTCTAATGTAGTCCCTACCGCGTCCACTCCTAGGGTTAAATCAAAGACGAGTGCAAATATTTCATTCTTTCCGAATGAGGCGCTGTTAATTAAAGAGGTGAGAGGGTTTTCAAGAACTTAAATCCACATTCACTTGAATATACACTCCGCGTAGTTTTGACCTTGTTTGGTAAAAACAGGAACCGGGTAGAACTCAGCAGACACGCAGATTCGTAGCTGCCATTGTTATGTACTGTATATTCCATAAGTCCAACTTGCATCCTCCTTCCCTGCAGAAACTCGTGCTGCCGGGTGGACAAGATGAGTTAACCACTTGGCTATCAAGTGAAATAATTGGATATTTCTAAATTGAACTGTAATAGTTTTCATATCAAAGGCACTTCTTCAGAAGTATTTAAAGGATTTTTCAAGAAGCACAATATTATGGAAGTTCGCGAACTCCTTTAAAATCCTAATAAATGAATCGCAGCAGGTTATGTATAAAGAGAAGATGAGACCAGGAGGTTTTGTAAGGTCTACAACGATGACACATCTGCGTCGTTTCAGCTACACTGTCAAATATCACTTTTTCTCCCAAAGTGATTGAAGTCAAATACATATTAAACTTAAAGCCGGAGTCGTGTTGTTTTCTCCGACCTGCTACCACTGCTCCTGGTGGCTCCAGCTGTGGCTACAAACCCCTGATAGGCGAGGTGTTAAGGGTGCATTTTGCACATCAAAAGCCGAAACAGTAAATTCACTAATTTTGCCAACAGTAAATGACTTGAGGGAACCAAGAGAATGCAAGTCATCGCTCTTTTGGCAATTTTTATAATTGCTATAACGTAGGCCCCTACAGAGATTTTGATTTGGCTCTGAAGTTGCCTAAGCAGGCTGGCCTACTTACGCCGGTCTTTCCCGGTGTGTGACTCATAAGCGAATGAATAAATTCATACACAGAGACTGAATTTCGCCGCTGGTGAATATACTTCAGGCGAGCATACGACTGATGTTTGAAAAGTTCACGGCCTAACCTAAATTGCTTTGTGCCAGGCCATATCGCGCAGGTGGTTAGATATTGTGGAATGTGTCAACGACACATGACGAGTGTTCAGTCATTTCGATAAGCTGCTAGTGTACAAAAGCTACCTAAATTCAATCAGTTCATTAGCCAGTTAGTCAGATCATTTTGGCAGGTGAGATGAACGTCCGTTATGGTATATATAATATTATCATATAATTTAGAATTTTTGCTATAAATCATCATTTAGTACAAGCATGACAGGCAATGAATTACACATCAACACATTGAGCTGTCAACCATTCTTCAGGACAATTTTTAAAAAAAATTTACGGAGAAAATGACATTTCAAAAACTCATGATTTAACGAAATTTTTAGCGCTTTCATCACTGTTGTTATTTCTCAATGTGATCACATTAAAAAGAAGATGGCTCTATGATAAATTTGACCACATTTTCATATTTTTTGGATGTTTCTGTTTGAATGGTGCTAATCCATAAAACTATGATTCAATTTCTGAAGTAAGAAGCTTCTAAGCTGATCACAAAAAACGGACCGCATAAACTACGCTGAAGTTCAATCGATTGTCATGCTTTCTAATCGTATCGCGCAACAACGTGTCATATGTCATTCCAGAGCTTGCATTTTCCGCTTTAAAATGAGCTATGATGGACTTGTATCCGCTATGGTATTTGCTGAGTAGTACTCAAAACATGAAAATCACTCAATTTACAAATTGCAATTTTTCTACAAGAAAACATGTGAATAGGATAATGAATCAGGCACGGTGAGAACGGGCACTTTCTGAGCTTTCCTTTGATATACTGGTCATCAAAATGAGTGAACTAGGAAAAAATTAGTGATATCGTGAAGTTATCACAAAATCATCAGTCTTTTGAATGAAAATGCTATATTCTCACTTTTTCATCAAAATGTTCATGTTTGGTATCTTTAGATTCCTTGCGGTGTAAGGAATATGAATATGTAAGTATTATTCAAATTAGTTTCACAGCTCTTTTCAAACTTGTTCAATATTCTTCCTTGTTACCGCTAAAGTACACAAACAATATGTAAGTGAGAGAAGGTTCAAAACAAAGCTACAGATTGTTTCATAAAAAATGGATCACCCTTAAACATCGCCTTAACTTCAACTTTGTCTAACTCCGCCAAACTTGAACGAATTTCTCTGAAATTTGGAAGATATGTCAGTTGTGCTTACTAATATCATTGTTGGAAATTTCAAGCTTGAATATTGAGTTGTTTTCCTGTTATAGATAAGAAAGTAGTAGATAATTTGATCTTCATTTAGCAATGTTACGCAAAATCATACCTCACTCTTATAAAATTACATTTGTTTCCTTTGTTATGTAATATGTTGTTCTACAAGCCAAAAGCTATCAAGCAAAACAAAAATAAAGAAAATCGGTCAATCAGAGCCAGTATAGCAACATTATTCATCAACAATAATATAACTGCTACATGTGATTAACTGGACTTCATGTTCCATCCATAGCTTCCTGACTTCGTTGCGGTGGTGTTGGCAGCACTCCTGATTGCTTTCAGCAAGAAATTATCTCTTACCGGTTGAAAACAATACAAAGCACAAATGAACAATAACGAGATCGCATTCACAAAAGGCAAAGTGTCAGGGTTTTCTTTGCGAGCTACAAGCAAGCGACTAAATGTCCCTTACACAAATGTGCATCGATGGCATAATGATGATTTTCGACTCTGTCGTAAAGAGGGCTCTGGCCGTCCACGCAAAACATCCAAACGTATAGACCGCCTAATTTTGAGATTTGTTAAAGTTGATCCAAGTCTCTCGTTAACTGAGATGGCTGCACTATACTCGTCTATTTCTAAGTCCACTATTCGTAGAAGACTTCACATACAGCAAGGAACCATGAATTCTGAACGCTATGTGAATGTTTTACGAATAAACATTGGCCAAATGACAGATCAACTTGGTGATCCATCGACTTGGTTATTTATGGATGATAATGCTACGTGTCACAGGAGTAGTAGAGTCAACTTATGGAAGTCTCAATCAGGGCTTAGGACATTATCTTGGCCAGCTCGTTCTCCTGATCTGAATCCTATAGAAAATGTATGGAGTATTCTAAAACGTAACGTTCGTCGTTCACTGCTACCTACAGATGGCGTATCACAACTTACGTCACTGTTAAAAAGAGAGTGGAGAAAGTTAGATCAGTCAAAAATCAACGATATCATCGAATCAATGCCTAGACGAATTGGTAATGTCATTGACAATAAGGGTAGGGCCACAAAATATTAGCTTCTTAAGAACCGTTACTGTATCATAGCTTATCAGATTATATAAGGACATTTAAATATATTAGGGACATGAAATAACATGAAAAATGCTTTCTGTATCATACTTATGTTTTATTTAGTCAAATTTTAGGATGATCCACTTTTTATGAAACGGACTATGTCTTTGTTCTCTGACCACGACTGCAGATTGTTTGTGTACTTTAGCGGTAACAAGGAAGAATATTGAACAAGTTTGAAAAAGAGCTATGAAACTAATTTGAATAATACTTACATATTCATATTCCTTACACCGCAAGGAATCTAAAGATACCAAACATGAACATTTTGATGAAAAAGTGAGAATATAGCATTTTCATTCAAAAGACTGATGATTTTGTGATAACTTCACGATATCACTAATTTTTTCCTAGTTCACTCATTTTGATGACCAGTATATCAAAGGAAAGCTCAGAAAGTGCCCGTTCTCACCGTGCCTGATTCATTATCCTATTCACATGTTTTCTTGTAGAAAAATTGCAATTTGTAAATTGAGTGATTTTCATGTTTTGAGTACTACTCAGCAAATACCATAGCGGATACAAGTCCATCATAGCTCATTTTAAAGCGGAAAATGCAAGCTCTGGAATGACATATGACACGTTGTTGTGCGATACGATTAGAAAGCATGACAATCGATTGAACTTCAGGTAAATTATAGTCCGGCAGCCAGCACGAGTTTCTGCAGGGAACGAGGTCTATATAGCCTGCACTATCTATATAGCCTAACTGAACGCAGATTTGGCGAGCCTCTTAATGTCGGCAAGCACAATACAAACATTTTGAGCTACTTTATCCATATTAAACCACATTCTCACATACATTGCCGATTAGTTGCATGATAAAAGCACATGTACATCATAGGAAATGACCTGAAAGACATTCCATGCCAAAAATTTTGACTCTGGGCTTAGTACCTTTCGTTTTAACATACAAAATTTCAATTTTGCCAAAAACTGCAATCTGCGTTCCATTGGATTTACATGTGTTTTTCTTTGATCGTGTCTGACAAGAAGAGGAACTCACTAGAACTCGGCAGACGCACAGGTTGGTAGTAGACATACGGTGTATGTCATTTTGTGAAAGTCTCACTTTCGGCCTCGTTCCCTGCAGAAACTCGTTCTGACTATTAGGCGGTGCGTTTTTTATGATCAGCTCTGTATAAGATGTGGTAGAAAGTGCGGCACTTGGTCAAGTAGACATTAACGACCTAACGCCCCTAAAGCCAGAGAAAATGTTTTTTTTAATGTAGAGTATCCAGACCGGAGAACTACCTTAGCTATGTGAAGCGATCACAAGTTTGGACAAGCTGCAACCCCTTGAGGCAAGATGGACAACTTTGACGGCATTGGTGATGGTCCTTTGACTCTATTGATGACAATTTATTCGTAATAGAAGGCTGAATAGCTACTGATAACTTATGTGTGTATAAGCAAATGATCCAGAAAGACTTCATCTACTGCTGCTTAAGTATTTATATCAATAATTGTAAAAGGTAGCAAACTAAGTTTCTCGATGAAAACTTGAATGCGAATTGAACCGCTTGCCCATCTTTGACTTAAGAGAATCAGGCAACTTTGGAGATATTTTTTGAAGTATATTTTCACATGCTTGCTCTCAATTTTGATGCATGCCCTACTCATTTTAAGCTTCAACCCTACCAAGGATTGAACCCAGGTCTCTCAGATGCAGAGCGAGCACACAAGGCCACATAATGATAGACCATCGTCAATAGTAAAGCATTCTTTGGAGATACTATGTATACACACAGACAACAAACAGTTTGATTAGGAAATTCTAATTATTTGCCGGGATATGTTCAAAGAAATCTTAAAATTAGAACAGTGAGATATCTTAAGAAAGAATAATTTCTTGGCTGCCACTTTTCTTCTACAAAGATTATCACCTATTAACGAGTGTAATTGCTCTCATAGGAATCCAACAATTGATTTGATTCGATAATATATAATTAGAAGCGCGAGATGAAAACAACTGAGTCAGCAACACACATCTCATAACAAGACAGAGTGAGTAAGACTCTGATTGAAAAGGCCAACATATTACGTCAACATCAATCAGGTGACAGCCTGACTTCGTAAAAGTAGTCCTCAGATAATCTTTCATAAGATTGACGCATATTAGGAGGAAGCAACCAGCACTAATTAAATCCTCAATGTGTGTACAGCTTCGATTTCATCAAATGAACTTGAGTTGAGACCCAGCACTAAATGTAAGATCATCACATTTTTACACTTTTGGATAAATTTACACAGAATTGACTGATCATGACATCAATACAGAGGAAAGAATAGTATTATACAAGTCCTCCGTGACATGTCAACCTCAGAAAGTTTGTTAAATTAGCAATTCGATGGGTGACTGATGAAATGAATTGACGTCCCTACTCCCCATACTGGGCTTGGACGGTGCTGACACGGTCAGACTTTAATCTGAGGCGTTGTGATCTTTCAGTCCGGATGCCCTTCCTGACGACTTCCAATGACACTTTCGGGGGTCGCTAGTCCAAGCACTTAGCCACTGTGCCACGGAGACCACGGGTTACTATTAACTTTAATTAATGCTCATGTTTATTAATAAAAGCATTTTCTTGAGCGTGATCATATTACAAACCACCTCCTGCCACTGAGAGATCAAAATATCAGAATCAAAGACAATGATCACATATAATTTTAAAAGATGCAAATAGCTTCACATTACCATTCAGATTCAAGAAATGAAACACATATTTAGTGAATCATAAAATTATGCCGATGAAAAGTCAATCAAAAACTTGAAATTTTAGGCAAGAAAGCACACTGAGATCTCAATTTTTCCTTGATAATCAGCTCAATTTCCTCTTAATAAAGGCATCTGTTGGTAAATATTCATTCCCTTTGATATCCAACTTGTTTCATACTACTTATATAGAACAGTTATCTCGGTAGTATATAAATTTGCAAAATTTTGAATTTTTTAAAACTGCTCAAACATTTTTTTGGACCACGGGAACGTAATCTCCGCAAAATACTGAATCTTTCGATATAAAAATTTTCACTGTATAGATACTTTTTTGAGTCGACACCATGGAGTAGGGATATATAGGTAGAGTGTCGACTGAAAAAAATATCGCCATACAGTGAAAATTTTTATATCAAAAGATTCAGTTTTTTGCGGAGATTACGTTCCCGTACTCCAAAAAATTATTTGAGCACTTTTGAAAAAAGTCAAAATTTGTCAATTTACATACTACCGAGATGACTCTCCTATATAAGTAGTAGCTTTTCAGTGCCACTCAATGAAATAGAAACAAGCAGTCAAATACATCAGCTCTGCGTTACAGCTCGACCTATTTCGAATTACATATTGACTCTAGACTACTGTGCGTTATACAGTCATGGATGTTGATTGACATGCGACTTTGCATTGGTCTTTGAGAGTTTGATTTTGGAAATTATGTTTGTAGCCTTAGGCTTGTAGAAGGCCTTTGAATCTTATCTGTGACTGGAAGCGTGGCCTCCATGAATCACTCCCTCACCTAAATCCTTAGTCCGTGAGAGAACTTAGTAATTCCCATCAACTTAAAATTAGTAGATTCAATCATTTTTATCTTAATTGTTGGAAAATAATAACAGAATTTTTACATCAAGTCCTTAATTGAGTATTGTGTTGCTAAATTGTCGTTCCAATCATGCTTGCTTCCTGTGTTGTCACTCTCCATGACTGCTGTCCTAAAATAATATATTCAAGCTGAATTCACAACAATATGTGAGCTAAAATATGTCGACTTCCAAATTGGTCACTCAATAAACATGTGCAAGTAGAAAAGATTACAAAAGACTTGGAGCACAGACTAATTCTTGTATAAGCTTCTGCCACAGCCCGGGCCTGGAGTCATGGGAGCTCGGGCTCATGCTCACTGATTCAGTTTAAAAGTTTTCAGGAATCCGAGTTTGCAACGATAGGTGATTTGAACAACATGAAGCAATCGATGTCTTCAACTGCTTTCAATGAGAATCTAACATCACACAAGTTTACTAAAACTGCACGTTGTAGTCGTGTCGAGCGATAACAAAGCAAAACAAGTGGAGTAATTTTTGGCCGGCTGAAGCGACCCGATTCGAATTTTTCTCAAATCACAATTTCGAATCGACTCGAATCTCAAAGCATCGCAAGTCCCTATTTTTAACTTAAGTGTAGAAAGATTTACTTCATAGGCAAAACTTGCACGTAAGAGATTCTTCGAATCATGAGAAATCTCACCGGTCGTAGCATGTTGACGAAATTCATCACAATCCGCAAACAAAAATGACTGCTTTTGGCTGCTTTCATCAATTTTACATTTTTTACTTTACATTCAAATTTCCTGTCTGTCCAGTCATCAAGTTTCTGTCAGCATTATAGCTCTATATTTGACTACAATCGAATGCCTTGCACTACATGTAGTCGATTATTGCAGTCGATGTCGACATACAGTGAACATTTTCATTTCAAAAGATAATTCAGATAATGCGTTCCGCGGTTAAAAAAAATGTTTGATCACTTTCTAAGAAGTCACTTTTTTGTAAATTATTCCTGTGTTTAATACTAACAACGTGAACCACTATGTAAGTAGTATGTAACATGTTGGATATCAAAAGGAATGAACAGTTAGAACAAGTATCTTAATTGAGCGGATATAAGCTGACTATCGAGAGAATTTCATGAACGGCATAATAATGCAAGTCTTCATGAACAAGTTGAGAACTCATTGTGCTTATTGGACGAAAATTCAAGTTTTTTAGTTCTCTTTTCACCGGTTCAATAAGAAGATTCACTAAATTTATGCTTCATTTCTTGAATCTGGAAATTAATGTGGACCAATTTACATCTTTTGTAGCTAATTATGATCATTGTCTTTGTTATGTTATTTTGCTCTTCCAGTGCAGATGGTTTGTGATAAGAAAGTACTCTAATAAGAGGTTCAGCTTTAAGTAACAGTAACCTATCGAGTTGCTAAGATAACAAACACTACCTCTCAAAGGCTGTCATGACACGAAGGATCTGTAAAATACCATCATTCCGTCTGCATTGTTATCATGATCAGTCAAATCCGAGGTAATTTCTCCAAAAGTGCAAAAGTTTGTGGTACTGGGTCTCAACTTACAGAATTACAGAATTTGTAGGTAGTAGCTTACAGAATTACAATCTGTGACTGGTTACCTAGCAAATATACTTGCAAAGACAAATTCTTTGTTTACAAATTTACCTGTAAATTTTGTGCCAATTTTTATATAGGGCAGTCTAGTCGTCCTTTTAAATTACGTTTCATGGAACACGCGCGTTCTTTTAACAATAAGACCAGCAGTGCGCTGGCAGACCACAGATCTCAATTCAAGCATATTGTGTCTATTGACAACTTCACTTTAGATATCTTGGTTTTTGCTTGTGTTGCCCCTGAGGAAGCGCGAAGGCGTGAAACGTCGGGCCTGTAAATAGCTTTTAACGTCATCTCTTAGCCATAAAATTTTAGAAGACAGAACTGGTTTTTGCCTACTCCGATATGAAACGTAGTCTTCTGTTCGCGGCCATCCTATTCATCAATTAGAATGCTGTGTATTTTACCTTCATATGAGATGTAATGTCTGTTTATGTAAAAAGTGCGGTCGCATCCATCTGTCTCTGGCAGTAATCAAAATGTAGACATCGTTTATCTTACAAATCTCTGTTTTGAACAGTTGATGCATTTCCTAAATTAATGAATTGATTAAATTCTTCAGACTGCAGTTTTGCTCACAATTACTTGGATGAATGTTTACTTCGAATATTAAACTTCAAAAGCTTATCTATGCCATAGATAATGGAGAAAATATTACCGTTAAATCGCCTAATAATTTTCAAACTATTTATTTATTTCTTGCCACTGATTCTAAATAGTAAGATATCAAATAATAAATGTGACAATTACCAAGACGATGATCGACAAAAGAAATATTCATTATCCATCTATGGTCAAGCATTTCACTGCTATCACAGAGGTAGTATTTGGATTTTTACATAATTAGTACATTATTAGGAGGATTTTGAAACCACAACAATGTGATAGGGATTCCTCAAGTTACCATAACCCACACATGTTCATGCTCGTTTTGATTCGATCAGTCACATTCTTCCTGGCCCCCCTACCCGTCACGGCGCCGTAGTGATCGTCCCGTCCTCGCCACCCACATTATTATCCCTTTATTGTTATTACAAATGGGGAAATGTCTTGGCGTTTGCAAGTCTCAGTTTCGTCTCTCCTCCTGCTTTGATTTTGCTGTCATCTACCGCCTGTTCAACCGCCATTTGTGGCGACATGAGGTGACGCCAGATACGATCGCCAAACGATTGTATTCCCACTCGCCTTGCCCCCAGTCCACTTTTGTGCCTGCACAATCACCTCTATGGCTAATTGATCATTCCGAAGACGGCGCATGTGCATCCATAAGTTTCTCTCGTGGCACCATCAATTGCCTATTAACAGAGCGTGTTTGATGATGACCCAGGCGACACCTCAGTGACCGCCCCCTCTTCCCTCCTATTTGCTATCACCCAACCTTGCCGATCGTAGCGAAGCGGACGAAAAATTCAAACCTTGTCTCTGAAAGAGGCGTCAGATTTGTTTATTTACAAATGGCAAACATGAAAAAATGGAGACATGAAAAATGTTGAGGGAAACGAAAAGGGATGGATAACTGCTGTCTACAGACGAAACAGACAGTAGACAATTCAAAAGACAGCGAGCATCCAAATAACGAGGTAGACTCTAACAGAAATACTAAATGGAATGTGTGAGATTGTATTTCTGTTTGTGTGTACGTTGCTGTCATCACGCATGAACACGTGTCTGTCATAAGTGATAGAGAAATTTGATTAATGGATTAAATTTCACAATATATATACGAATGCAATATGAATACAATCCGAAAGCAAAAATATCAACTAAAAAAATACAATGACAATGAATTAGCTCTACCTGTCTCATCATTACAAGAAGAGGCCAGAATCATGGACTGGCTGGTCAGTCACCAAAGCAGTTTCTCTCTGGGAAGCAAACGTGGTTCCCATATGTCTCCTTGGCGTCAGGAACGGCGACACATGGATAGGACAGGCGCCGTAGTATCCGGGGGAACCTCATGTTTGTTAGAAATGGCGACAATTGAGGGGATTCCAATTGACCGATTTTTAAGCCTTTGGAGATCTGATGTCTATGAAAGGACCATCTTTAGGCCCTCGTGTGAAGATTATGCACCCGTGCAAGTGTAATGACATTCAGCAGGTTGGCATCACACGAGTGTAGACATGACCGCCCCCAATTTTTATCATTCCTCCTCCTGATCGGATTGTTATGTTCTGATCAGAAAGTTTGTTTACAATACTTGGACTTAATCACCTTTGACACACACAGAAGACAGAAAGGCATTTATCTGCGAGGTGATCAACCATCTAATCCATTGACAAGCAAATTGACAAACAATAGATATGAAATTTGATGCCTGGGGCAGAATTTATGATAGTTTCATCTTCACTGCTGCCTCCTATCTCTTGCCCAGTACTTAAAGCTCAAATGAAAAAAAAAACAATTGTGACAATAAATCCAAAAAATGAACCGGTCAGGAAGGCTTGTTCTGAAATCATTTGAAATATTTCACATTCAAAGTCAAATAAATGATTATGTCATTCTCTTTGTACATCTAATGATATCAAATGGTATTATCTTCCTATGAGAAAAAATATAAAACAGATCAACTTTCCTGATTACATCATCACAGAAAGTGAATGTACTACTCAAAAGTGAATGCAATGAATAGAACAAGGAATGCGTCACGAAAGCAACAAGTCACTCAAAAGCAGTGAAGTAGCAATATCGGAACGGTTTAGAATAATTTAGACGCAATAAAAGTTGAAAGTTTTCATTTTACATGTACATTCAAATCAACTTCATTGCATGGAGATAGATAAATCGGTAGACATCTCTTAAGTTAAACGCAATAATTATTTTACAGATCTGTACGCTATATTTGAAAGAAAGATTGCATACTCATGTACGAATATTTCTAAATATTTAACATTTTGGACATGAAGGCTGCTGATTTAATGCACTTTTTGATGAGCATCAATTTCATTGCGATATGCGTAAATGCAATTAGGCATTTCTGGACATTCACGAATATCATAAGTATGAATAACATAGAATGTATTGAAGATAATATAGAAGCAAACTATGACCATCTGCACTGTTGATTAATTGATATATTTTAGAATAATCTAGCTGAAAATTAGTTAGGAATAGAATTTTCGACACTCGTTCATGTCGTGAGACACTTATATAAGCAGCGAACAGCATGCGTAGCATATCTAACTGCCATTATCATATCTATGACACTCTTTACATGACATTATTATGATATGAAATTTCTACTACTTACGACCGCTCCGATATCTAAGTAGACTTGTACTACAACACTGTAAATATAGAGTTGGCCGCTTTATGTCGCTTTAGTAACTTTGGTTCGAAAGGTGTCTTTGGAATTCGTAGCCACAGCTTTGTTGAGTTAGTGTCCTCTGTTTATAAGTAGCAATGATCACAAGAATAATCTGATTGCTAGCATTATTTCAAGCATCCGCACTTGCACGACAGTAATATAGGAAGTGTCATGCGCTTCCAACCACATTGATCAGGACTCCATGATGCAAGGCAAATGTATCTCAAAATTTTTACTAGTTTCCGTCGATGTGGTCGGCATTTCATGCCAGGGGGAATAGAACACGATCGTCCAGTGTTATGACAACTACCAATTTTTACCCAGCGAGGCCAAAATTTTGGTCCATAATCTTTCCACTGAAATTTGATTGGACATGTCGTAAAAAATGACAGAAATTTACGCAAGTTTCTTCTGGTTTTCCGATTCAGATGATTTGATCGACGATGGCCGTGTCCTTCATACAGAAGATGAGCAAATTGTCGTACAACTGATCGCACAAATTTCGGCACTTTCCCCTTACTTCGACTAGGGAAATTTACTTGTCCATTAGGATTTTCTCGATGTTCTTGTGGCTGCATAATCCGGGTAAAGCTCATATCAAAATATTGATTGCCCAGTCGCCGCATCATCTGAGGCGTAGATTCTACGAGAGAAAGTTTGAATGGCCTTTCTTCCATGTGTGGAAATTCGGATCCTCCCTGGGCCATGGGAGACCGTCCGTCTGCAGAGACTCTTCGATGGAGTTGAGCTGCGAACTGCTCGTCGGGATTGTTTCTGCGCTCCAGAAGCTCCCAAGTAGTTCTCGATAGGTCCTTGTCAAGAGGTATGAATATCCGAGTGGGTGAGAGAGCCTGTCCGGTCAACTCTCCATCCTCTCTCAGCCAGTACCCATCGCCTGGCATTAGCCCGGCTCCACTGGTCCCGAAGTTAGAGGGGATACCTGAGTAGTCCCTCTTTGATAAAGTTCGTCCAGGGACTGATGAGTTCGTAGTCTTCTCGTTGACTTTCCTTGTTACCGGGACTGCATTGAGATGTGGAATCTTTCCTATCAGCAGAAGAGTGACCAGTAAAACTCTCACGAGCGATGATGCAGTTATAAGTAGCATTTCGATGAATAGCGGTCGACTCCAATGTTGAACGTCCGAGTGCCTGAAAACACAAGAGAAATATTGAATATACCTTCCAGTGATTTGGAGTGACATGCGCTCGTATGACGATCACACGCGATATGAGACAACGCGATGACACTAGAAGACGTTCATCAGTCGCCAGTATAGTCGGCGACGTCGAGACGCAACAAATGCCCAATATATGGCGTGTGCGTGTGTGTTTGTGTGTGTCACCTGCCCCTCCTTGCGCCTCCAGAGTCTGTCTCCAATATTCATCACCTTAATTTCCTATTCCTTGCGGCATAGTTCTTAAAATTGGCGCCACGATCAGCAGACGCTCGAACTGGATCGAGTATATGGACAGAAGGTGTTGAAGACAATAACGTTAACTAAACATACTTACAGAGACAATGTCTCAATCTCGGCATCCTTCCTGGACCGTGCGTGCGCGAGTGTATCTAAATGTTAACGGTCAGTATTATCTGTCATGAAGAGGGGGCGTCTCGATCAAGCCCCTATAACAAGTGAGGCCGTCTGATCTTCTAATTTATGACCAATGGCGTCCTACTAGAGTCGCCAGTTAGTGAATTGATGTAATTCTATTGACGCCTTGATTACACGATCATACAAGACAAACTGTCGCGGATTATTTTCTGCTCTTAATTGCTTAATGGATGGTCTCTTCTACTTTCTTGAAAAGCGTTTATTTTCACAAGAATTGACAGCAGCAAATATTTAGTAAATTGCAGTTTAGATAAACTTCTACAATGCGGTATATACATGTAGACTGCTTAAGTTTGCAATCCATCCCGGTATTTGAGGACAAGCACTTTTTGGTAGGTGGTGGAGTCATTCCTGATCGACAGTAATGTGCTTCGATTGTCAAACCATGTACGAATGCAGTGGGCTCTCTAGGAGTGGCTTAGCGTCACCATTTTTATGCCACATGTAGAGAACACAGTTATTATATGCATCCAGAAAAACTATAGCGCAAAATATAACGTCCAAGAATAGTATTTCTAAGCTCATCTTAAGCTTCTGTATTTCTAACAGCACATCTCACTTACCGGTATCTTTTTGCCTTTCCTTTGTGAGTCAATCCAGGTCCCGTGTTCACCGTTTAAAATAATATATAGTACAATGTCTACCTAGGGTTGTGGGAACCATTCTCGATCACAACTCCGAAATTCAAATCAGTCTTTATCACGAAGCGCCGTGCCTTCGTTGAGTCTATAGATAGGACAGCGCTTAAAGTTTGCTTTATGAGCCAATCCCGGTCCGAGTCCGAAATTCGGTATTATCACCAGGTCCAGTACATACGCAACGTCTCTGATATCCCTGTCACACAAAGATTAATCCCGAAGTCCCGGGACTTCTTACTTGTATAGGCGTATTGAGCTCAATCTCGAAATTCGAAGATTTCTTGATTTCGCTTGTGTGTTCATTTCGATGTTCATCTTGAGTCAACAATGCATCACCAGTGCACCTCTTTGAATAAGTACAGTATACGTGTATTAACGCAAATTGCGTACTGGTACATTGTATGTGCATATGATGTAGTACGTAATGTACGCTAATGCACGTATGCTATATATGTATGGATGCTTTCCTTTGTTTAGCAAGTAGCCTGACAATTGATTAATTTATCAAATCTCAGCGGATGTCACCACCAAGAGACATGATCAACCTGTTGTGCCTCATCAGTCGTGGGCAGGTTCGAACCAGCAACGTTGGAGCTAGAGGACGTTGAAGCAGAACCTCTAACCACAAGGCCACCGTGACATTCGTTGAAAGCGTGCATTATCTAGGAAGGCACTGTTTTAGCGAAGACACGAGAGAACATATTGCATTCTACAACCACTAAATGTCGCATCTGATATTGGAGTGCTTCACACAGGCGCTACTCATTACATGTTTTGGATGTGTGGATTGTGGATGCTCTCGGATGCAGCATTAGGTGGTTGCAGAATGCAATCCGCCCTCCGCGTGCCTGCGTTAAAACAGATCCTTCCTGGGTAATTCACGCTCCCAACAGATGGTCAGTGGCCCTGCGGTTAGAGGGCATGCATCTAGCGGGAATAACGCAGATCTACTGATTAAAGCTGTCACGTGAAGGCGGAGTATATGAAAATAAGTAGAACGTGTGTTGTAGATCGCCAATTTTGCGAAAGTATTCACTACCCAAACCAACCAAGGATCTGCAACAGATTTGTTTCAATACTTTCGATCGACAAATTGCTTTGTCATTCTACATGCGCTTTGGCAATCTCACGAACCTAGACATCGTTTCGTATCTTGTAATGCTAGTGAAATGGCACCATTCACTGGCACAGAAGAATCTAAAGGTTAGTCATTATTGGCCTATCGAGCAAGAAACAGCCATGTCCAACGATAAACACGCCAATATGCTAGAGCTTTCAGCGACAATTAATACCGTTATCACACAACACAGGCGAAAAGACGATGTCAAGTTCTCCTAATAAGTTTGAGAGCGATTTTTCCTTCGTCAGCTATCTTTTAAACTAATCATTAGAAGGATATACTTCATCGACAAAGCTCAATGATCTGAATTCCACGAATCTGAAGTTTTCGTGGCATTCGGAGCATTTTGAAAGAGCATAAAACAATCCGTCAACAATTAATGACTGTTTTTGCTATTGGACCTGTGCACTAAATTTCTCTTTATAGGCATGTGTTTGGTTGTACTTCTGGTAAACTGTCGCGATTAATCAAGCTAATTTAGTGGACTGTCTCGCTTCTGTCATATTTCATTCATAGTTCAGCTGAGAAGTACAGAAAGGGGAGAGAGAACTGATAGCCGTCGGATCGCTGATCACGTGATGAATAATCCCCACTTGAATCTCCGTTTGATCGCTCAGGTAGTTGCAAGCCACGATGAACCAGCTGACTGCTTGAATATCTTCAGTAATTCTTCATTAATATAGGCGCCATTATGCTTACCAGCCGAAATATGTCAGGTTTAATTTTGATATCAGCAAATCTATCTTCATCTGCATATATTTCGCACGGCTTAAAGTTCTTTTGTGACATCTTCTCATTCAAATTAGCTGCCCTGTATGAATAGAATTCAGTACTGTGACCCATAAAAGACATCAAAAGCTTCGAATTGCCGATCAAAGTTGGGACTATGGGAATGAACCGAAATCTGCGATAGAAGCAAGTTCTCACTTTCGCTCGGCCAGACCGACAGTTTTGTGAGATAATAAGCCTAGATTGCAGATTGCAGCTGAGGAAGGTAAAGAAGGTGAGCAATAGAGAAGTAATGAGATGTATATAAGAAGAACAGCACGTGGGTGGGTGCGAAGAGAGAGAAAAGGGAATTGCTACATTAAAGAATGTTGCGATCTCGTTTACACCACGAAATTGCTAAACACTCAACATCAGAGCAAGATAAATTCAATTCGGCCTCAGGAAGAGAATTGTGTCGTCAAATGTAGGCCTACTTCAAAGCAAAAATAATGAGCAATTGTGTTCAGGGGAATGCGGTGAGGAATTCCCGAGTGTTACATAACTTAAAGTATATCAATATACATGTTGACCTATGTGAGAGATAGAAGACAATAAATATCTAAAGAGAATGACAGCTATTAAGTCAATACAAGACACCAACAACCTTGATTCCCCGACTGCACTCGCCTGACCTAGGAATCGAACCGAAGTCCGCGGTGGAGACGAGCTCGCACCTTCTTCACTGGGCCACGCTGACAGTTCAAAAGGAATGCGAGTGAAGACAGAAGTCATCTCTAAGTGATATCGACAGCATATTGTCCTATTATTATTGACGGAAGGCTACCAGCGTTCATATTGTACCGACACCGCGGACTTCGGTTCGATTCCTAGGTCAGGCGAGTGCGGTCGGGGAATCAAGGGTGTTGATGTCTTTAATTGACTTAATAGTTGTCATTTTCTTTAGATATTCAATGAACTACGACAGATCTCTGTTGTCAATCTACACTGTGACGTAGTCGTATGACATGCTGATATGCTGTCTTGCTACAATATGAACGCTGTTTAGCGTTCCGTCAATAATAACAGGACAATTAGCTGTCGATATCACTTGGAGATGACTTCTGCCTTCACTCGCATTCCTTTTGAACTGTCAGCGTGGCCTAGTGAAGAAGGTGCGAGCTCGTCTCCACCGCGGACTTCGGTTCGATTCCTAGGTCAGGCGAGTGCGGTCGGGGAATCAAGGGTGTTGGTGTCTTGTATTGACTTAATAGCTGTCATTCTCTTTAGATATTTAATAGTTGTCATTAAGATAGATATTCAATGTATTGAGACCTTTGTTGTCAGAACACAATAAAGAAAATTGAAAATTTTAATTTGTATGTTGAATGATATTGAATGCCTCAACTGAATTTACGGAATTACGGGCTGGAACGATGTCCCACTTGCTATTCGAGCTTTGATGAAGTTCTCTTCAATATTCCGCAACCTGAAAATCTAGCTGTGCAATCCATTCCTCATTCGAAAACTATTGCTGATGCTGAAAAATGTTTTATGCTAAATAGCTCAAAAGCATTGCGGCCAACTTTGGCCGCGTGCATGCCTTTACATAGGTCCAAATGCCAAAACTACTTGATAAGAGATGCAAGGAATAATTGGCATCATTTTTTATGACGTTAGTACCAATTCTTTGTATATTTTCTTTGAAGGCCTTAGCATAATCTGACGTAGCTTTGATGTATCATTATCTCACTAAAGGAGTAGTCGAGAGATATAGCATACAAAGAGATACAAGCTTCACAAAAGTATTTGAAATCTGACTTGTCATGAGTATCGTGACTGCTATAACTGTATTCCAAATTTAACTTGCGCTTATGGCCTACAGTGTCAATGATGTGTCATGCGAGCAACCCCATGCAAATGCTTCGAATGCCATGGAGCGGACAAAGGACTATATCATATGGGGTTTATCCAGTCCAGTTATTTTAAATCCAAAAGTCTGTCAGCGATATTGATATCTGATCTAAATATTTCATGTGATTTAATCTGATTGCAATTGTTCAAAATTCACAGAGTAATTCGTTTGACCCGCTGACTACAATTTGTTTAACGGTCCTACCCATCATTGTGGTTAAGTCTAATGTCCGTACTTTCTCATTTTTAAGTTTATTTTGTCCGCACACTTAAGTTTAACAATATTTAAACCAAATATTTCATGGTGAGACTCTTACCTTGATAGCGATAAAAGGATTGCTAATTTCTGAGTTTTGAATGAGGCTTGTATCGCAAAAGTCAGCCTGACAGACACCTCCAAAACGAAATGATTATTATTTTCTGTACACTTTCCAATCTTGATCAAGTTATATCACTCCGACTGATCGTCGTTCAGAAAAGCCAATTGGCGGATGCTGGCGTTAATTAGCCGTTAACTATGTTGTACCTTTTCGATGGCGCACAAGTCGTCGCCAAAATATCAGGGACGCAATCACCATCAAGGGAATCGTACAGAAATTTGTCCTTCAATCATTTACCTTGGGGGGAATATGATCAAAAATTTCTCTTTGCAATGATCGCTTGACACAGGTTGCTGCACTTCAACGAACCAGGTTTGAATGGGCCAGTAGGAGTAGACGGGAAGAGGACGTCGAGCGGGGAAACGGAAGAGGGGAAGACGTGCCGACACCCTCGGCGACAACAAACAACATGTCACCGTTAGACAGGCCGATAGATGTGTCGATGGGGGCCAAACCATGGGCAAACCAAAGTTTTCGGCGCCGCTGAACATCAGGAGTCCGAAACAGCAGCCATCTTTAATTGTTTACTCTGTCGCTTGAGGAAGAAGAGGTAAATAAAAGTAAATATCCTTGAGCTGTGCGCAGTCCCTCGTTGACTTTTTACCACACACTTATTACTGTTGATGCGCCACAGTCATCAGTTGTATTATTACTTTGACTATTTGCCAGTTTATTGCTAAACCAACAGAGACCATCCGCGTATCTGTTCAAGTCAAGGCTATCAATAACAAAAAAAGTCTACGGGGCGCCCAGAAATAAATTATTTTGGCGGCGACGAAGGGAAAGTTAAACAATTGACAGACATTTTGGACGGGAGGCAGGCGACCGCCGCATCAGTGACTGGCGAAATGAATTTGGACAGTGAAGTACCAATGACATAGGCGATGAGGAAGGAGACTGACGCGTCAATTTCCTGATTTTTAATGGTATGTCATTGGCATTCCATTGTGATAAACAGCGCTATTTTCAGCTACAGTATATTCAATATAGCAATGTTAATACGATGTCTATAGACATTGAAAATGTAGAACAAGCGAAGCGAGTATAAACGAGTATTAACATTGCTATTGTTGAATATAGAAATCGCGATCAACCATGCAAATTACATTCAAAACAGAATGAATCAGGCCACAGATTTACGGAAATATGTAGCTAAGATATCCATGAAATGAATATCTTTGGCATAGAAATGTAACTCATCGGCGACATTTAGTTGAAAACATAGAAATTAACAATACCATAGAAATTCTATGGTTGAAAGTGATGTTAAAAGAGTAATGTTAAATATTCAATGTTGAACGGTTTCAACTCATTCACTGCTGAAATCTATGTCAATGAATTAACATAGAAAATGTTAAATTTCTAATTACAGTAGCCAGATATGGACATATTCAACAATATCTTTTGCAAATTTATTTTAATGGTTGTTGGCATGAAGTTACCCTGCATGCTATCTAACATCTACATTATGTTAACTCATGCCAGTACATGAGCTCACATGCACACACATACAATGTTTCTAATGCAATTTTAAAAGTCTCATGTGCATCATCGATATTCATCTGAAATATACAAACATTTATTTAAGTAAATTTCTATATTATTCGAAGTTATCCAATAAATTCTACAACTTTAGCACTTACTTGTACTTGCAGGAAGTAGGTTTGAGCATTTCTGAGTAATATGAAACTGAAATGCAGTTAGATGGAAGCAGAGTACGAACCAGGCCGGATTTTTCGGACAGGACCGTGTCTAGGACAGGGTCCGGTTTAGAGGCCTAAATACGCTTTATGTCCACTTTATTTAAAGTCAGCGAATATTAGAATATGCAATAGTAAATTATGTTTGAATGACTGGACTACATCTCAGGATTCTCTCAGGATGTTATTCTGTTCTGAATGAAAGAGGAGAATACATAAGACATTGTTGAATATGTCTATATCTAGCCAATGAAATTAAAAATTTAACATTTTCTAAGTTAATCTGCTGTCATAGATTTTAGCATTAACTCAATTGAAACCGTTTAACATTAGATATTTAACATTACCTTTTTAACAACATCACCTCATAGACTTCTATAATATAGAAGTCCATGACTGGTGTCATACCGATGCAATAGTTATATTGTTTATGAGATTTCTAGTTCCATCATTACTGGTGTCCATAGAAATTAACAATACTATAGAAAGTCCTAGAATGGAAATTGCATGAGAATTGTGGCACACGCCGGGGGAGCTTAGTTGGGGCAAATGCAAATTGTACGAGCTAGTTTCCATGTTTTCTGATTGGCATTTATATTTATCAAGGCACTTTGTGATCTGAGCTGTTGCCCTTTGTCCAAAGATCAGGTGTAACAAAGCAATAGTGAATTTACAAAATACTGCGGCGACAGGATGACAAAGAAGGAAATCCTTTAAAACACTCTGTACGTTCATCATTTTGAAATATCGGTCCTATAATCTATCAAGAGTATAATATGATAAATATATAACTTGTAATGTCTGTTTATAGAACATGCATTGCTCCAGCTTGTAATCAGAGGCCAATAAAGCTTAGAGTATTCATTTTACTTTAAGGGGCTTCCCTGATCATTATATTCGAACTATTTTCAAAATCTTTGCATGCTTTCAAATGTCAGCTTCCAAAATATCATCTCACCATATCACATAAGTTATTCAATGATTGTTGATGATTTCCAGCGACATTCTATCTGAGAAATGATTGGAGGTAAAGAAGCTTTAAGTGTGTTTCCAGAAAAGTACAAGGTTTCTTAACCGCTAGAAGGAGAAATTATCCAATAATTAGAAATTTTATCTGTGAATTCTTGACATGCTCTTACAACCAGTACACCGACCACTTTCAATTATGACTATTAACCAAATTTTAATTCGTATTCCAGTATTGAAAAATTGTATAACAGCTGTCATTGACTGCTACAAATAGACACAGTATATTAATCCATGGAATAGTAGCCTATTTCACATGAAACAATGCAGCCATCTCACTTGCAATTCTCTGCATGAAAATCCTGCAATTTGCTGTCAGCAACTTCCACAACCAACTTGACAAATAGTTTGACTATGATGCAATGTTTTAGATCGAATCTGATCTACAAACCATAGATTTTTCCATGTGCCATCATTGTACATAGGTAAGATATCAAACTTCCATTCTAGTGTACTCAGTGACAAAAAGAATGAAACAAGTCCTGATATGAATACTTATGACTTAAACTTGGTGGTACTGTACGTTTGTTTGTTGTTTGTAAAAGGAGAACTCGAATGCTTTACTCAAAAACATTTAATTTGATAGTCATGATTTTATCAACTTAAGTTAGAAACGGGTGTGACCACCGCGAGCATCCAAACAGGCATCGATGCGTGAGGGAATGGATGAGCACAGTCGCTGGATGAATGCCAGGTCTAAGAGGTTCCACTGTTCAATCAGTCTGTCGGCCAACATCTTCAAAGACACTGGTGAGTGGTTGTACCTCTCCCTCACTCTGCGACCAAGTTCATCCCAGCAGTGCTCGATGGGGGAGAGGTCGGGAGAACGTGAGGGCCATTCCAAGGTTGGGATTCCACTGCCTGCTATCCTGTTAGAGACCACTGAAGCGCGATGGGGCCTTGCGTTGTCATCCTGAAAAATCAATTGATTCGATGTCACTGCTGGAACCACGACCGGTGTCACGATCTCGTCGGCATATCGCTGTCCTGTCAATGTTCCTTTCACTACGATTGCTGGTGTTTTTCCATTGTGCCAGATACCGGCCCAAACCATGACACTACCGCCGCCGTACCGGTCGTGTTCTTTGACGCAACATGGAGCAAATCGTTCACTTGGCAAGCGATGAACACGGATCCGACCATCGTTGAAATCGAGAGTAAACCTCGATTCATCAGTCCAGAGCACACGTTCCCACTGACTGTCACTCCACGACTGATGACCTTGACACCACGTCACTCGTCTCCTTCGATGTTCCAGGCTCAGCGGAATTCTCACAGCGGGTCGTCGAGACTGTATACCAGCTTCTCACAATCTTCGATATGCAGTTCGAACGCTACAGGCAACGTTCCCAGCAACCTTCCCGTACACAATTAGCTTCGGGACGGACACAAATCTGTTTCTTTTAGAAGCTAAAACTAAGTGTGCATCTGTCCGCTTGGATGATAACCTTGGTCTTCCTGATCCTTTCTTTTTTTCCACATTTCCTTCTGCTTTCCAACGACACCACCACCTCCATACAATGACCCTTGAAATTTTCAATTCTTTCGCAACAGTTGTAGAACTTTGCCAACAACGCATTATCCCAATTGCCATTCCTCTGGTAAGGTTATCGTGCGCCATTTCATAAGTCAAATCTGGTCAGCAGTAGGTGGTGATTCTGTTCAACTTCTAGCTGTTACTGTGATCAATATCAAATTTTGAAATTTGATGGTTCTATATCATTCCCCTTATCATATGGAGTTAAGTGGTGATACATAGAAAGCGAGATATCATCTCAAACCATAGAAAAGAATGAAACAAACTTCCATTCAAGTCAATGATAGTTGGTTTCATTATTTATTTCCTGCAGCTACGCTGCCCTCATCACGCATAATGATTATGCACGCAGATTATGCGTGATGAGGGCAGCGTAGCTGCAGGAAATGCATCGCACTCTTTTGGAATTTGAACTTTTTTGATATTCAGCTTACCACCAAAAAATCTATCCTCCTCTCCACATATTCAGAAGCAATGTTACTTTTATTACATCAAACAATGCTAACCGCATCCTTGATCCTTGTTCGCCACATATTTTCATCTAATTCATTAACATTGAAGCGCAGGATTGTGGTAAAGTTTCGTGATGACGTCATCATGGACACGCTCTCAGTTGACAGATAGGCGCAACGTGCTTGCAGAGACTGCGCTGACACCGTCTTCTCCAACAAGGAAGTTTGACTGACCTGCCACGAATATACGTATTCATCGTCACACAGAGCAGAAATGAGTGACCGACGTAAGGTATCATCATATATCAATTTAAATATCGAAACTAAGAGAAAAATCTTATTCACTAAAAGTGATGAAAATCCCTAATGCTCATCAATATATTGCATAAAAAATACATAATACAATGCGCGACGAAATAATGGAATCCCCACGAATTTCCTATGCTTCTACATATTAATGAAAAATAGGCTATTAATATAACTTATTGATTAGATTGATATAATTATATTGATATTAATATTAAAATAAGCTTCTCAGACTGAGCATCTAAAAGTACTGATTTAATAAATATATTTCCTCTCCAAAGTTGTCATGACACGGAGGATTAGCAAAATCTCTTCTTTTTGTATTGCCATGATGATCAGTCAAATCCGCTTAGATTTCTCCAAAAGTGTAGCAATTTGCAAGTCCATTTCGCGCACTGGACTCGGGCCGAATAATCTGGTTACTATTCAAGATTGGACAATCAAGAACAAAATGTCCCTGAACATCAGGAAATCTCAGCAACTTATCTTTCAAAAAAGCTCGACAGGTGAATTTGCATATGCTGACATTGGTGTCTTCAGTGAAATCAAGATTCTGGGTATCACTTGGAATAATAGACTTACGTGGAACTCACATTTTGATATAATTCTTAAGCTTGCATCACAGCGACTTTATGTAATCCGTGTCTTAAAATCTATTTTGTCACGTGATCATTTGGTTTTGGTCTATCACTCAATCATTTTGTCAATTCTATTATATGCTGCGCCACTTTTGGGTGGTTGCCAAGTTCTGTGGAGCATAGGCTCGAATGCTTTCACAAAAGAGCGCACAAAATAATTTGTGGCAGGAACTGCTCCTGTGATTGCTTTCCTTCTCTGTCATCAATGAGAGTAGAACGTGCGTTGAAGTTTTTCGCCAAATGTGAGTCTTTCAGTTCCCATCCATTGCATTCACTTGTGCCAAAGCGTATGTTGAGAACTGGACACCTTTGTTTGCCACATATCAACACTTCCAGGAGACTACATTCTTTTTTCCCGTGGACGTCTGTTCTTTTAAACAAATGATTTATGCGGTTTTTTTTTTTACTGCTGTGTTTTCTACTGACACTACACTGCATGTACATGTATGTATGCTAGACCTTAGTGTGTCTATAACTTGTAATTTCTTGCAACTTTTTCGATTTTCATTCATGATGACAAATAAACACCTTACTTCTACTTCTTCACATTTGGTGCTGGGTCTCAACTCGAGTTCATTCAATAAAATCGGAGCCTCATACACATTAGAGATTTAGTAAATACTGAGTTGCAGCTATATCTAATATAATTACTCTATGGCTGACACGGAACTGGCTACATCTACGGGTGGATACAGGTTCAATCACTGTAGATAAATGTACAAGTGCGTGACAATGTAACAAAGAGACACACCACTACAATGACAGCGGATAAATCGCTGGACAAAAGAGGAAGCCACAAAACAAGCGGTACCCAAAATAGTAAACTGCTTAGCATCAGAAAGTACAATAAAAAGCAAAAATAATGAAAAGAAAGTCAGTCAGGAATGTTACGATAACAGCAAGTATAAAATGGATAAAGATAACAGAACATACATAATACTGCAATGAAATGTAATTACAAAGTTATGATCGGAATGCTGTAATAAAGAACGGACGAAGCGCCGGTGTGAAACATGGATTCTTGTCTACTTCTACAAGTCTACAAATCGGCACCAGCAAAACGGATAACGACATCAATGAATGATATTGGACTATGCCAATTAATAAAGAATAATCTTCCATCCCAACGGAGGTGGAGAAAGCGACGCTAAACGGATAAAGCAAGTTAGTAAAGCACTAATCTTACTCTCATGTACAAGTAGGCCTAATGAGACATGCTCTAATTAGGCGTCGAAAATCAAGTCAGGAGGCTGGAATGTCAACAGCCATGATAAAAGTACACATAGGCTAAATAAAATGTACAACCGAATTGTCAGATTCGTCACACATGTATGTGCACGAGCTAGCTCGTAATCTGTAATCTGTCACCTCCTAAAATCGAAGAAACTTTCATCCTAAAGCGCGACACACTAGAATTTTAGGAGATTGCGTGAAACAGAATGCTGACATATTAAAGAGAACAATAACCCTAGTGCGCTAGCCTCCTAGAACGCTTTGCTTTAGGATTCTTTTATTAGCTACGAATATTGCCTTGCTTTAGTGTGTGATTTAGGAGGTGCTGGTTTAGAGATATGTACAACTCGGACATCATTCAGGGAACTTGCTTCTCCACGTCATATGAAATTGGTAGTGATTGAGTGAAGATATCAAACAGAATTGCTGTATTATTGCAATCTTTTCGTTCGAAGGGTTCCTAAAAGTCATGTATTCAAATATCATCACTGCGTTTTGATCAGTGGTAAGAAGTCTGATGGATCGAGTCCAAACTCATTGCTCTGATCCACAGGACTTAGAAACAGAAGCCCATCTGGTCGGGGACGCGCTGAAAGCTAATGGATATCCTCACAATTTCATCAAGTCAAGTGGTGGATGTGGTCGTGCTGGTGAGACAAAGACTGAGTGGAAATCTTCATGTTCTGACAAAATAGTAAGAGTCTTGAGAGGCTGCAATGTCAACGTTCATTACCGTCCAGCTACCTGCATCAGATATCTTGCCCATTGTCAAAGATCGGCCCCCTAAAGACAAGCGCAAAGGTGTGGTCTACAGACTGAACTGTAAGGACTGCGAAAAATGTTATGTGGGTCAAACGGGAAATGTACTTTCTACTCGCGTGAAACAACACCGCTCCGCGTACAATCTTTGTCAGCCTGAGAAATCTGCCATTGCTGAACACGCAATCAATCAAGGTCATTGCATTGATTGGGGAAATCCGGAGATTATTGTTCAACAAAGGCGGTACAGAGAGCGTCAATTTTTAGAATCAGTGCACATCGGAAACAATGACTGTGTCAATAAAACAGAGCCGATTCCTTCCTGCTATCGAGGTCTGCTTCAGCAGTGAACGATGATTTTATTGTTTTTATCAATTTTTCTAATTAACGCTGAATTGTCTTCATTCGATTCTCTTCAATGTAGATAGCATATCGAAATTGTTTACCTCTGATGATGTCCATCGTTCTGGCGGACGAAAATTCAGGAAATAAAGCATAGCACGCTGAGAACTCTTCTGATTTGCCATGATAACCATATTTGAATTTCATGTATTAAGTTCGTAGAGCTGGTTTGGGAATATAACTGCTTGAGATGCTGCAGCAAACGGCTGTTTTAAGGGGGGGAACCAACAATGGTGCTGGGAGTGCAAGAAACAGAATCAGTGATGATTTACAAATAATAAAGTAAGCCATTCCTTTTATCTTCAACGGTTGTTCAATTGCATTATTTTTCAATTGACATTGATGTGGAAGTCAGTAACTATGAGCGATAATAAAAACGAAAAATTAACTTTAGATGATGCAGAACAATGTAAATGTTGGCTCTTAGCATTTGAGGCTAACTGCCGATCTAAAAAAATTAGGACAAGAAAGGGGATTCTGATACTTCTTTCATAGAGAAATGTGGTCCAAAAGCACTTCTGAAAGTATGTTCTCTCCTGCCAAATAATGAATTAGACACTGTGGTGTTATTGGAGATTAAAAAAGTTATTCTTGAATATATAGGGCCAAGAAAGCGATTAGTTATCGCCGATAGAACCAATTTTCTTCAAATTCCTCAAAATAAATGAGAATCTGAGATAGATTTTTAGAGTCGGTTAAATGATTTTTCTAATTATTGTTATTGCAATTCGTTGAAAACTGAAAACTTACATGACGAATTAATCAATTTACGATTTATAGCTGGATTGGACAGCAATCAATTAAAACTTAAGATTCTTGAAAAATTGCAAGTTTCACTAAAATCAACAATTTCTGAAATGCTTGATTTTTGCCAAATGAATGAATAATTACATAAATTCGTAAATAATAATATAGATTGTGCAACTCGACAAACGGAAAAAAAATTTTATATTAAAAGACTTAAATCCTTTAATAATCCGAAATGCGACTTCAATCCTTGTTCAAAATGTGAATTGTCACATAAAATACGCCAATGCCCAGCTTTTGACAAAAGATGCAATTCTTGCAAAATATGAGAAAAACAATCATTTGTCGTTAGTCTCTCCCCAATACTTTTTTCCAATATGCGAGTGTTTTGAATAAATTACTCAGTCCTTCCATTTATGGTTATCATGGACATTACAGCATCATGACACGACATGATATAAAGGATAGTATCCATACAAACAAGGCTAAACAAAACATGGAAATCAAACATGTACGCAAATGATAGTTCTAACCATAATCATCTACTTGTGATATAAGCATGAATGGATATCAGGTAATTGAGCAATCGTGTTATAAATATCAGCATAACCGACAGTCGAGCACCTGAGGTCCATCGTGAGAATTTACCATTCTACAAATGCCTTCAATTTTACACCATATTCGAACAAAATAATTCAATTCATTGCAATTTCAAAAGTTTTTGCAACTTGTCCTTGTTATTGCTAATAGTACAAGGTAGAGAAGTAAGATTATGGTTTTATTGATATGTATTTAGATTTTTAGATTCTTAGAACCTTATTTTCAAAAAGATTTTTCAAAGAACGCCATGTTTTGTAGAAAACGTCACTAATTCTGTTGATCGTGGACAGTGGGTTGATGCTATTTACCTTGATATTGAAAAGGCGTTTAACTCCGCTCCTCATTCTCGACTTTTCTTACAGTTTTCTTTTTATGTGCATAAAAGATGATAATATCTCCTTTATAAAAGCTAGCTTTACTTAATGGTAGATCTGAGAATGTTGCTGTAAATGGAGTTCACTCTTCACTTTATAATATGATTTCCGCCATTTCTAAGGAGCAGTCAGTCGTCGGATCGGGAATTTTTGTCACTTTTGTGAATCACATCATGACATTGTGATGAACTCAACAGTTCTTGAATATGCTAAAGACAATAAGGTATACGCTGAAATAAAGCGCTACACAAGTTTATGAATACGTTGGCCACAGGTCAAGAAGTGTCAAGTTCGCATGAATCCAGAGAGACATTCAACTGTCTCTTTTGGTTCCCGCGTTCCTGACGTACTCTATACTTTGGAAAGTAATTCGATCCAACGATCTGATTATGTGAAACTTAAAGACCTTAAATCTTCAAGACGCACTTTCATGTGCTTCCTGTCATCCTACGAACTTTCATGACGAGAGACTCTGACATACCTTCAATCAGGCTCTACAAAACGTTTGTCCGCACTCACTTGGAAATGCCGGCCCTGGTTGAAATCCTTCGAGACAAAGACCACAAGGACATTCATCTGATCGAGCGTGTACAATGACGCTTCAACATTCGTGGATTAACCTCGACACCGCAGGCCTACGAATAACTCCTTAAATTTCTGCAGGTGTTATCCCGTAGATGCGGCGATCGTATCATGGACCCTACTGAATGGCTCGATGTAATAAACTGCATCACACCCTATGATTTGAAATGAAATGCTTCGAGTGCGCGTGGTCAGACACTCAATCATTACGAACGTACCGTGAGTTCTCAATATTCACCTCAACTTTTTTTCCCAGAGAATTTTCAAATAATCGATTTCATCAGGTACCCGAGTGAAGTTGAAACGGAAACTGTTGGACCCATAGAGTAAGTAAATTAGGTAAAGTGGCAGCTCACTATTAATTAAATCTCCAATGCGTATGCAGTTTCGATTTTATTCAATGAACATGAGTCGAAACCCAGTACCACCCATAGATGTACCACCTGTGAGATATGCAAACTTTTACACTTTTGGAGATACTCGAATTTGACTGATCATGATAGCAATACGGAATAAAGAATAGCATTCCACAAATCCTCCATGTCATGGAGAGGTAAAATAATTTGTTAAATTAGCAATTCGTTGGGCTACCATTACTAAAAGCTCAGTTTTATTACAATAAGATTATTTTCTTAAGCGTGATCATATCACAAACTACCACTGAAAGAGGAAAACATCGTAATCAAAGAAAATTGTCACAATGAACTTTAAAAGATGTAATTCGGTCCACATTACATGTGAATCACAAAATCATGCCGCTGAAAATTGAATTAAAAATATGACATCTCAGTCAAGAAGCTCTCAATAAGATCTCAACTTTCCCTTAAAGACTTGCGGGAACTTGCATTATAATGCAGTTCATGAAATGCCCTTGATCATCAGCTTAATTTCAGCTTAATCAAGATGCTTGTTAGCAAATATTCATTCCTTTTGATATCCAACTTGTTTCATACTACTTATAAAGGGACTTCATGTCGGCAGTATATAAATTTGCAAAATTTTAGCTTTTTTGAAATCTGCTCAAATAATTTTTTTGGAACGCGGGAGCGTAGTCGGCGCAAAAAACTTAATCTTTGATATAAAAATTTTCACTGTATACAGATACTTTTCTGAGTCGACCTACATGTATGTGTAATTTCTGCATGTAATTGTGTTTTTGCCCTGGCATGGTACCTTTTCCGCATTTATTGGAATACATAAATATAAATAAGCATTGTTGTAGGCATGATAAGCCCTGTCTTTAAAAATGTCTTCCAATTTTTTTGGCATGTTTCAAAACCGTTTTAAGCGCTTTGAAAGACGCCGTGTCTTAAACAGAGTCCTGTAATTGACAAGTATGATATAGACTTATTGATATCATATGCACGGAGAGCAGATCAGTAACATCTAGCCAATAATCCTGATGTATGTGGCTTGGTTAGAGAGCATAGTCCACACCGACAATGTCCATATCTTGTATCTTTAATTCCATTCTATGTGCCTGTTCACCGTACCAGAAAATCTTGTATATTTTGAATTAAAAAATATCGCATCAACGCTAGGAAAAATGACTTCATTCAAAGAGTTAGCATGCTATTGACCTCACTTGAAGACATTGATGCATTTAGCATGTCTGTTTACACTTTGAAGCGCATCCTACGACTTAGCTAGCAGTCCCGTTACTTTATAAAGTTACTTTACTTTTTATCACATTTCGTTATATATAATGAAATGTGAATTTTATTACTTTTTTTTATTATTTTTGTGTGATTTATCTTACTTCCTTACTTTCATGTTATTATGGCGCATCATCTGCACTGTATACCAGATTGATTGTCATTGGCCACAGGCCGTTGTCATCTGCAATCAGTGCAATACAACACAAAAATGATCTAGACCGAGAAATTAGCTAAAAGTAGTATGAACTAGTTTACATACGACATAATAAACTTACGAATAACATGTCATCGACACTACAGGTGCTCTATTTCACTCATCAAAGCAGCTTTGGAGAGTGGTGATTCATTTTACATGTTGTTCAATAGAAACGCAACGATGTAAAATAGTCGAATGAAAATAAACAAAAACCTTTAGAATTAACCTTTCGACTTAGAATTATGTATCCTTTGCCATCCTTGGTTTAGGTGTTACATATGCTTACTGTATGATATTGATGGCCATTACGAAAAGTTGCTAACGAACAGTGAACCACGTTATGCCGACCGTGAGGTTATGATCGGATCCTAGTTCGAATATGTTTACGTATTAACGTAAATCAATATTGCCGCTTGCCAGAGCTGGTGGAACCGTGCGCCGGTTAATTTAATTTACTCATGCCTACAGCTGACGACATTTACTGTAGAATAAATTGCTTATTCATTAAAACTGTTAGGAGAATGTAATTGTAGTACAATTTAAGAATGCCAATATGCGTTTTATGCAACATAAATGTTCCGAAGACTGCTTCTTGAAATTATTAACTTACACATGCAGCTCTAACCCAGACTATTTCTCAAGCAAAGTTCACATAATCCTATATTCAAGCCCATTGAGTTTCTGTAAGAATTGAGCATTCTATTACTTTGGCATTCTATTAATTTTTGGCATGGAATTTCTTCAGGTCATTTCCTTTCATTTTGATGCACCCTTGTCTACATAGTTAAACGTATTTAGATTTGGCGAGCCTCTTAATGTCGGCAAACACAAACATTTTGAGCAACTTTATCCACATTCAACCACATTCTCACATACATTGCCGATTAGATGCATGATAAAAGCACATGCACATCATAGGAAATGACCTGAAGACATTCCATGCCAAAAATTATGACTCTGGGCTTAGTACTTTTCGTTTAATCATAGAAAACATACAAAATTTCATTTTAGCCAAAAACTGCAATCTGCGTTCCATTGGATTTACATGTATTTTTCTTTGATCTTGTCTGACAAGAAGAGGAACTCACTAAAACTCGGCAGACGCACAGGTTGGTAGTAGACATACGGTGTATGTCATTTTGTGAAAGTCTCACTTTCGGCCTCGTTCCCTACAAAAACTCGTTCTGGCTGCCGGACTATTAGGCCTATCATCACATTGCAATGTCATCACGTTCATTGCTGCTCTGGTTTCTAAACAGGATTTCACAATTGTATTCTGTACATTGTTCGAAAACAAGACATGAGCTCCTACACTTTGTTGTAAACATTTTTGTGAAGCCGTGTTTTTAGTCATGCTATTAAACCTTGTCTTTAATTTCAGTAATTGATGGTACCTTGAAATTGCAGGCATATTCAGACAGAGAGCATTAAGTGATTCAACAATCTTTCTGTCTATCCATAGCTTGCTCGAAAGACAAATGCAAAAGCTTAGGATATCACCAAGAAATAAAGTGGATGCCGTCTGATGTAAGTAGTATGATATTATATTAAACTTGTCATAGACTATTCTCATCCCCTGCATTAATTGAAGCCAGAACTGAACTTATATTCAAACACATACAGAATGTCAAAGATTTCAGGATCAATTCAACAGAAGGCCGTCCTCACAGCCATGATACGACATGATAAAAATGGATTTTCTTGAATTCATATGACTTGTGATTTTTTGTTATTTTGATTTGTAGCTTAATTGAACGTTTGATTGAAATTGTGATCCCTCACGATTCGCAATATTGAGGTAATGCCCAGAAATGCGATTATAAATTCGTATTATTATCATATGATACAGTATGTCCGAATTTTCATCATAACTTGCCTTCGATATTATAGTTGCTCTATTTGACATATCAAAACAGTGTTTTGAGGTGCAGATTCATTTTAAAAGTTCCTCAAATAAAAGGAAACGATAATACTGGCACAGAAAAAAATGAAGCGATAAAAATAAATGAGCGCAACAAAGACAAGTAAATATCACACTTTTTTAACACAGTTCTTTAACAGCTTTAACACAGTTCAAAAATATTGCTTACTTTAATTGTAATCCGTCGCATTAAGTGAATAATTTTCATGTTTTTCAGTACATTTAAAGTATTTATGCACTTAATAAATTCTTTTCTATTTAATAGGCATTTACATGGCTATGTAAAGGAATGTTCATAGGCAAGTGGCATACAGAGCAATAATTCCATAAAAATATTCTATGCGCTATGAGACAGCGAAGTGATTTATCTTCGCATAAATGACTCACTTTGCCATTATGTCAAACAATAGCATTTCAAATTAAAACAAAGTGCTTCGTTGGCTCTCATATGATTCTGGATTTCTTCATTTTCTCCCACACCTGGAAGTCGGCAGTTCAAGCACCGACGCCATCACCTCGACAGATTTCTCAACGTCCGGATCATATATGAGAAGGCGCCATCCAGAAGAATTGAAAGGCGTGATGCTGGCTCGTTACTCTTAGCAGATCTGGCGCCGTCACAGCGGGTGCATAGAGCGCCTACTTCCTCCTTCAGTCACCTACCAGCTTCCGTCAAGGGCGCCATCACAAGTCCTGGCCACTATTTGGTTACGTACGCTAATTAATAGATAGTTGCTAAACTATTGGATTCCCTGCCGACAGGTGTGTTGATCACACTCTGTAATCGACGCCACAACATATCTACACCGCTTCTGAGTAGATCTTCCCATCCGCTAAGCACAATCTTAATTCATTTGTTATAATACCAAAAAATGCTTCGATCTTTCGAGCACTTACAGAGAGGACCATAGCTTACTTGCTTTTGATCATTCTGTCTCGACAGAATCTCGAAGATTCTGGGAAACTGTAGTTGTATCTGACAAGTGGCGACGACTATATAAAAAAGACGACGAGTGAGGTTATAATCCTCAATTTCAGGGCGCCGGTGCATAGGTCATCAATAACAAAGTTTCCTCCATCACGAGAAGCAAAGTCTTGACGCATGATATCTGTGAATACAAGAGAGGCAATGATCTCAATTGAATGCTTTCGTTCAGTTTCCGCACTTGAGGCATTACCTAAATGCTGATAAACTATTTTTAGATGAAGTAGAGTCTTAATTACTTCAGTGTGTTGCCATCGGTATGTCATTCAATTATTTTGTCCACGCTGACTTTTGACTTTGGATATTATTTTGCGACTAGTGCAGTCTTGAATGTATGACATTCGCAAATGTGCATGATTTATGGATTTTACTATCACGCTATGTTGTCGAATACACTGTACGTCGTAATTCGAATTTAGGATAATAGCCCGATCATACTTCAGTGTAATGTGACTCAAAACTGAGTTTCCATATTGACATGAGCATTTTTTATTAAGACGCTAGGAATAAATAATTCTATTTTTGATAACATTCTTTTGTCGAGGAAGTATTTTTCACGTTCAAATAAGACTTTCCGGTCCACTTTCGAGATAATAAACTCATTAGGTCCGCTTTGATTATCTTTCGTGCAGCAATGAAAGATCAAACACTTATTTTTTCAATCTCCAACTTTATGATAAATAATTAAAAACTCAATTGCTGTATTTACACTTAACCCTTGCCTTGTCGAAAGTTTGCTCTAATTTTTGAATTCTTTGTATATTTTGTAGTTCTGTTCGTTGAAGCTTGTTTTACGGTAGTTTGCTTTTACGCATTGTTAAATTTTCTTGATTTTGGCATACTGGAGGGTCTAATAATTGACCTTTATTCAAAAATTACGAATCATTTACGCTTTTTACTTTATTTGATAATTGGGGCCATTTCGATTTAATTCGAACTGAAATATATCGATGCTATTACTTCATATCAATAATCTTTAATGATCTGTGAGTAAATACTAGATTGAGTATGCGTCATCCACATTGCTCACAAATGCATTTGTGATAATTCAAGTCTGTGTAAGAATCAACTCTACATTTTTGTGATTGCTGACGGAGGTTAAGCTTTTGTTGCACTAATTTTTTCTTGTAAGTGTTATGTGAAACCTGCCCTTGCCGAAATATTCAGAAAACCTATCTGAACATAAAGAGTTGCGATGCGAATTTATATTTGTGAATGGTAATCGATAGTTACAAGTGACAGTAGTTATTGTAAAGGTAAATAAGTAAATAAAGCACATAATTCATCTTCTGTACAGAGAGTTAAATAGTTATGTTGCTTTTAGAATACATGAGTCACTACGCCTTGCTGTCCGTCTCGGCAATAAAAGAAATCGACCAGATGTTGACTGAGCAGGTAGCAAGCTGTGTAGCTACAGTATTGTGTAGCTGTGTATTCGAGTCCATGACCTTATTCAAAAGTTTTAAAAAGAGAGTGCTCCTTCGTTACTCAAGAAGTTCAAGACATTGGGATTTGCAGTCTGTGCCACATTAAATTCTATGAAACCTATTTTGAAGGCGCTCCATCCGCTGAACGTCTCCTATGCTCATTCCAATTAAAAGAGGAGACCCATACTCTATTATTCAGCGGACAAACGAATAATAAACAAGCCTCATGTTCGTGAAGCTCAGAGACTGTCGTAGGAGGCCAACTGGTGTTGGCGGCCATCAAGATTTGCAGCGACGCACAGGCAACCAAGATGTCGCGGCGACCAGTAAAATACATTGCAACCAATGACAGAGATCATAGATGTCCCTGATAATTCCCACAATCAAGTCGTTATATAGCACCATAATTACCTACATATATATTACATACTAGATTTGCCTACTTTACAACGATAGGTGATGGTGACTAGGCGTAATAGAATCAGAATTTTGTCTGTGATTCTCGTATGATGACAGTTTTCACAAATTTCAATCAAGAGAACAGTTCCTCGCATGTGTACGTAGTTCCAAAAAGCGAGGATGCGAAAATGGCATGTTTAACAATTTATCATGGCAATATAAATCATGTCCAAAACATTCCTGCTGCTCAATTTCAACATCTTGCCAAAAAACCGAGTTTTTACAAACAGTCAAATTATAATTTCTTTATTGCACGAGAATCATTAAAAGAGTGGATACCAGTTTTAATTCTGTCACGCTCGAAATCTTACTTACTTAATATTATTCTCCCCCCTCACAGGGATGCGCTAGGAAAATAGCCCAACGGAGAGAGAGTTAAGCAAATGATGATATCCAATTCTTATTGAATTTTCTGTTCTATATTTGCTTGTCATCGAATAATCGTGAGAGAAAATGCAGCTCCCTCAAGTTTCAGCTCATGTTTTTTGGAAAATTTATTCTCAACCGGATGCTTCTGTAGACACGGCCTTTATCAAAGGTACATTTAATAGAATCATTTTGGCATGTGAATGCTGACAATGAATATACATTAAGCATTCTGATTGATATGTTATGCATATATTATTATTCATAATTGACAATTAGTTAAGTAGAGCAAGTCTGAACAATGACTTGCACAATAATTAAATAATCTATGTTTGAAATGTAATTGTCAACTTAATTCTCGATATATTCTGCGAAAATAAAATAGATAGGTTTGCCTTGTACAATGTTCACGAAAGTCTACAATCTTACAAAACCGCAAAACTTCAAAAATATATTCTGTTTTCAATTGTCTCTGAATATGCGTCTCCTATTCCAAGTTAAGGGACTAATTTCAGCGACAGAATCTTTCATAATCTCGCTTTGTTTGTTGCGAGACCTCTAGGGCAATTGTTGCAAAATATCTGAATAATCTGTTATATTGTATTTCATAAAAATTTCGGCTCAAACGCAATACATTCTGCGCAAATTCAGCACAGTTGACTACATATTTATGATTGTTTAAGTATTCGATTTTATTCGATTATTATTCGATAGACCTATAAATGCCATTAGAATTTCGAAAGCATCAGACATCATTGCTAATAAAATATCAAAAGAATTTTGACCTAGACAAACTTTATCTAATGTTCCATGTTGATCAATGAATCTGCTTTTTCTAGAGACTGACGATCGCTCTTGCATCGAAATGCTTTGATTGTTTGACATGTAAACAACTATTTCCTTAAGAAAACAGTCAAAATATTTTGGAGGTATTTATTTTACTTCAAAAATTATGAATTATTTAATGTCAAAAAACATTTAATCAGAGAAAATTTTGAAATTCAGTTTTGAGCAATGTTAAGTTTGTCAGTAGCATATATTCAATGCTGAGACAAATAGGCCATGCCCAATGATCGTCAAAATCAGTATTCGATCAAGAAGTTGATGCTACAATTGATTATAGTCCTACTGGTTACTATTTAATATATGTTGCGTATGATTGAAAATTTTGAGGAGACCAAGTGAAGTAGTAGTGCCATTTACTGCCGTGCTAATGGTGCGGATATATCGAATTACCTAGACAATGTCACTGAATATTTATCAGATTTTATCGGATTATTAAGTACTAATATACACGCAGGATATTTGAATTTAATTCGCACTGCAGTGCAACTCGTGACATTATTCTAGGATGATCATTTACATTGAGAAACTGTTGCTGAAAACTTGATGCAATAAAGCTTGTTGCGGGGAGATTTAAGTCAAAGAAATACAAATGTAGGCTATAAGGATTCATGAAATGATAATCGAACGATTGTTTGGAGAAATAAGTTATCTCAGGCATGCAGACAGTCGTGTAAGAGACAGTATCTGAACTATTGATGTGATATCATAATGATAATATTTCTAATAATCAGATATCTTGAATTTATTTGTTGAATTATTTTCTGTGTGACTGATTAATTTTCAGATATTTAACTGTACATGTATATTAAATACATTGTAAGATATTCATTCAGCTTCATCTAACATGTCCAGTTGCAGGACTAGATATTAATCGAATACTCAACAACAAAATTTACGAACGATGTTCATGCAGAGCAGGCGTAGGTCGATCAGACATATCGCATCTTGTATTAAGGTCTTCCTATTTATTAACCGTTGAAATATATCACTAAGAGTCATAGAAATAGATTGTTTATCTGAAGTTGACTAGAATGGAAATTGACTCAAGGTCGCGGCACATCCGGGGGAACTAAGTTGGGGCATGAACCACCAATGAAAAGCTAGGAATTGCACATGTGACTTCTTCTAGCCCAATGGTTTAGCTGTTGGCAAGTGCATCTAAGCGAAAATGCGTGCGATTTTTGTGCCATTATTATGTATTGCATGAAGCTTTACTTCCATTCTAGAAGTTTATTGTCATCAATTTCTATGCTAAGAGTAGATTATAAAACATGTATCACCACTCTTGCTTGTCAAAGGTTACACCTGTATGACAACACATTGTTATTGAGCGTCTATTTTCCTAAGTGTTGACTGAATTGCTGTCAAAGACATCGGACGTTTCTACATAGTTATATGAATAAGTGTCATAAGTTCTAATGTTGACCTGACAACAGCGATTTGCTATGCCAGGATTTCAATAGCAATGGCAATGACAATAACTATTCAAACACTTTGATGAAAAGAGACCTGTATAAGAACCAAAGACACCAGTTAATCTTCATAATTTATTTGTCATGTAGCATGCACGAAGCATTTTGCGCTCTCTCTCTCTCTCTCTCTGTCAGGTGCAACGCGGGAATGACAAGATAAAATTAATTTGATAATGCTGAAACGACAGACAACAGCTCACATTTCTTTCACCACGGTAACAATGGACCTGTGACGGATTCCTTATGAATGCAGAGATCTGCAACAATTCTTTTGATAGCCAGAGCTTCCAGACAATGTTGAAATGTTAAAACGACGTTATTGAAATATAATACAGTAAAATTGTCTGTGGCACTGACGTCACATCTACAAGTTATCAATTGACATATGATGGCACTCTGCGGAGGAAGAGAATTACATGGTGGACGCAGATGACCATCAAGATGTCACTGAGGAACGTGTTCCTTGATTCAAATCCCAAGGCTGCCAATACACTTGCTACCGCAGGGTATATACGAAAGAATAGATAATTTTCGGTTGAGTAGAGGCAAGTAGCTTGTCATTGGGACTCAAGATAGGAATGCGCCGAGGGGAACAAAAAACATAAGGCCTAGTCATAGCGTAAATACTTCAAATACTCTTCAGAGAGGACTTCACAAAAAACATAGCTTTGTCACCTATAAAAGGGATATTTACATGAATGGGCTTGCGGTCAGGACCAAACTCGATGTCTTTGCACTTACGAGTTCGAAGGTTTTGATTTCATCCAATTAGGATTGGACTTAATCCAGGAGTTTTGTCATTTATTATCAAGCTTCTACAACACGAGTTTCAGATTCGCTAAGCCCTGTGTATTTAACTGAAAAGCAATTATTAATGTTATTACTGCTGTTTATGTTATATGCAGTATGTTTTCAGATTACTACTTATATCTGAGATACCTCGCATAAGCATTCCTTTATTTTCTATGACATCTGTGATTTGCTTGCCTCAAGTTTTGGATATCATTGTCAACCCGACATTCTCAACACATTCGACCACATCAGCGAGCTGGCTTCGTCATTCAGACTAAAGTACTGTCAACACATGTCTTGTGTTACAAGTGTAAAGTGCTATGTTTATATAATGATTCAATTTCCTAAATAATTCAATAAGTTTACGTCGGAATTTGATGGATGTTGCAACTTGATAACTTCCCATTCATCTTTACTTGACGTCTTTTTAACGCTACTTTATTTAGTTTCAAGAAGCTGTTTCAACAGCGAAGTGGTAAAGTGAATGGGATGCTAATTACTTAACCTGCGATTTTTTCACTATGTCAAGTATATTCCACGTTCAGCATACATGTAAATTGCAAGCTCCATAAGAGCATATATGTTCAAGTTGGAAGCTGTTTGAAAAAGAAAATGAAATCATAACAAAAATTAGCCTTTTCGTACATTCATCAGAAAAAAATGCAAAGTGGAAATATGAGTTCCTAGATAAGCATTGCACTTTGCAGAGAACTAAAACAATTAGTTATTGAAGAAAATCAATATGTTTTTATTGGATATCTCATGCAATATACACGCAAACATAAAAGTTTTAATTGAAGTATAAATTATCTACACAGAATTCTCAATGGGTTTGGAGATATGAAACATTAATGCGCTTATGTATTTTAGAAATATAATCAATGTCAATCAGGCCCGTAACCAGATCTAATCTACAGGGGGACATGGCCCCAACGGGTAGAAAGTTGATGCGAACTTCATCAACCATTAGAAGACTACAATCTTGAATTAATAATATCTGCATTTGTAGTTTAAATGATTATTGTTATTTAAGCTAATTAACTATGTAATGAAAGACTCTGATGCATTATAATGCAAACTCCTGTATATATTGTGTTAACCTTTTCTTACAATGATCAACAATCGCATGAAATACATGAAATTACAAGTTGCATAATTATTAGAAAAAGCATCATGAATATGATGTAGCCTAATTGTGTTTGAATGTATTACATGTATATCAGACGATTTAACACTGCATGAAGCCTTATGATAATAAGTTTGAGTATTAAATCTCTATATGATCTTGCAGTACATGATCACTTCACAAAGAGAGCATCAATTTAGAAAATCCAATCATTATTTCTAATGGAACTGCATCGAGAGGGTTCAACAAAAGAAAGATTTCGTGAGAGGGTGAAGATGATTCCTTCACAGACATTTTAGGATTCAAATATTTCATATGAATTGTTGTTTACAAATGCAAATTAATTATATAAACCAGACATCAAAGTAATCCTGACACTGTTATAGCATAGAATACGATTGGATTGATTCGTCTTATTGATTGTATATTGATCATATAGATAACTATTTTAGCAGAGGGGCAGAAAAATCAACAGAGGTTCCTGCCCCTCCCCATGCCCCGCCGTGGCTACGGCGCTGTTGTCAATAATGTCAAGAACAAAAGAAACATGATGTCAGTTGGTTTTTGATACAATCAACAAATAAAAGCTATATCATGATAAAGAGATGCAAAACCTGTCTACATAGGCATGACGTAGCAATGAATTATGAGGCAACTATAATGATAAAAGGCAAATTGGTTATTAAATTCTCAGCGTTGAAAAATTGTAGTCTGATTTTGTATTTACCAGTTTAGGGTTGCAGTGATGAGGACTTTCTTGAGTCTGCTAGGAATGAAAGTTTGTAAGATGGATCAGCGGAACATATTTGCGGCGTCAGTTTATCTCATTTCATACGATAAGAAAAGATTGAATGATAATTCTAATTTTAACAATAATGAAGCGGACTGCAAGAACTTGTACTTGTACCTAAGTTTCCTCTCAATCTTCTTGATGTATTTTTGATTGCACAATAGAAATGTAAAAGAGAATTCAACAATGAAAATGTGGATAATTTCGTTGACTTGTCAGTGGATTTTGTTATTGCAGACAATGAAAAAATAACAACAAATCTAAGCGACCTATCCGTATAAATTCCAAACGCAATCATGTTTGGTCTGAAGGGTTTTGTTGCAGGACACAAATTTACTTGTACAGATATAAAATACATTGCTTGTAATTTTAATCACAAAATCTGCAATTGAAGCTGTGTCGTCCAAACGTGTCGACCTTTAGAACATAATTCTCCTGAACATTGACGCTATTTGAAAAGTTGTGATCACAGATGTGCCTTGGCTAAACTGTCGCATGAAAAGGAAAATGATAAAAATAAATATCACAGTAACCTGTTTGAAATGCAAATCGACAACTTTGACCACTCCATTCTACCTACCTAAATAGCAAAATTCATTGCATCGCCATTTATCCATGAGTAAGTCTCTCCTTACCAGGAATCATGAGATGGTTTGATGGACCGCTCACAGTTATGACCATATATATCCTCTCCTGGCGTACAGCAACTTTCATTTTGACCTTGAGAACTTCTTAGGACGAAACGCGTCGACCGCGTATTTATCTTTTGTGCAATAAAATTCGTCTTAATGATGGGAGCTCTTACAAATTTTGTTTTGAGAAATGCTGAGTCAATAAATGTTTGACTGAAACGTTGCGTCAGTATAATAAGATCGATCCTATTGCGATAGCAGGTGACATTCAAAAATTACTTACACAATGATGACTTGACTTGTACATGTAATATTGGTCTGTACTTCAAGATGACAAATAATCTTCAAAAAATCTTACCTTTTGCAGTCTCTGTCGACGTTGCTAATGAATAATTTCTCTTTTAGATTTACACAATAAGTTCTTAACATCAAAACCAACTGACCAGTCTATTAGTAAGGACCGTGGTGACAATGCCAACGCTGATTGAGTCTTTGTTCGGACCACTTATTAGCGTAACCAATTTCACGTCGGTTTGGGAGTTAATTGAGTGAAGGGCCTGGCGACAGACGACACCTAAGGTGTGAATAAGGCGCACGCAAAGTAATTGCCCCAGCTGCGCGAGTGTATGGGGCCGGCGCCGTTCGTATAAGTGTGTATTTATGCGTCGGCGACCACTCAGACTAATATTGTTCTACCGAACATAGTCATTGTGTCGAGGAGACCCACACAACGCGTTAAAATACAAATAATTCATGGACCGATGATTTGATCTCGATCATCATGGCGCAACCTTAATGTTCTATCGCTCAAGATGCACTCAGTCAGTTGAGGGGCAGACCACATCGGCAGCTGAGTGGAAAAGCCCACGGGAGACTGCGATTGCCTAATTGCTGTGAAAGAAAGAGAAAGTGAGCCTGAAGCCAGTGCACAAGTGAGGAACACATTAGGTTTGTCTGAGGTGTCAAGAACTGAATTTACGCTATATCACAGCTATGCGCGTCTACTGAGGGGCGGAACTGGCGTCAACCGTTGACCAAAGGACAGCAATATTTACACAACAGGCATCAACTTGTAATTTAAAATGCAAAAGCCATATTCCATACTGATCGTAGTAAAAATTAATTATGTAAAATAGACGGGAGGTCTTGTACAACGGATGCGAAACTGCAATGAAAGGTGACGAAGAAAAACTAGCTGATGTGATGTTAGTCATCCACCATTGAAGATCAGATCTACGTCATATCTGATCAGGGATTATCAAATATTGACTGAATTGCAATTTATTGGTAGGTAAGGGCGAATAATTGCAAATACAGTCTTAGCTCCTGAATTTGGACTCTGATAATAAAGATTCCGGTTAATTATGTATCTTTTGTATCTTATACTTATGAAGGCGGCTGTTCTATTGAGACCTGTTGTAATTCATCGCCTGGTATTAGGTCTTAATTAAGGAACTTTTATTCCATATGTCGTACACTGATTGCTCATGTCGAATAATTGCAATTAATTGATTTGTTGGTTTCTATGGCAATTATTATTGTCAACTTAAAAGGATGGAGACGGGATGCGACATAGAGACGAGCTGAGCGAAGATTTAACTGAAATATTAGTATGAATATCATAATATGTCTATTGAACAAAAAATTGTCAATGTGATCAATGGTAATTTAAGCTGGTATAATCAGAATTTGACATTTATTTTTCGCAATTTATAATGAACACCGTTAGTGTATGAACGTACAATGCCTATGCCAGCATTATGCACAAGCTGATTGTAATTGATGAAAATAACTTGATTATTCACGAATTCTTTTCTAGAGAGCAATTAAATGGCATCTTATACAGCAGAAAAATTATTATAAAATCTTCATAATGCATGATGTTTAATGCATAATGTACATTTATCAAACGAAGCACATTAACATTAAAATAGCACGTACAGTCAAGCAATTCATGCGAAAAATACAATTCCAATAAGGAGGGAGAATGAACTGTTGATTTAAGCCCGGTTTTTCAGACGCTCATTAATTTCTTTCTTTAGAAATCAATCGTGTGTTGCTAGCTTAACTTGCGATGGACTTTAACTTCTTTGTAGTCAACTTATTCATGAAATATTGAAACTCATTTGATGCTGTTTCTTGTCGCAGCGGAACATTCTAATATAAAGTGATGCTGATAGAGATTTCAATTCAGAGTCATCACATGCTTTACAGACATGTTCTTCATGCCTCAAGGCAGCATCACATCATCACCTGTACGTGTTATATTTTGAACGTCGTGTGGAACGCAATCATGTACATGTAGGCTAACCATACAAGAAGTTATTGCACTACAATGTCTATGAATAGTGTGATAAAGAATTCTTTAGACATGCATTTTAGACTAAATTTTCGATATCTTCAAAGGAAGGGGTTATAAGGTTAATCTGCTGGTTAATTCTTGCATAAAGTCCTTCTCAGAGAATAGGTTCCTCGTCTTTAAGTTTGGTTGTTTTTCGCCCCGCCAGATGCCCTCCGTCATTGGCATGTTGGACTAAAAAACCTCTTCCAGATTCATTTGCTTCCTCTTGTCCTCAAAATTCCAAAATTTTATTTTCGGTCAAGTTCTGCCATGTTTCCTCAGGCTTGGAGAGACTTTCCATGTCGTGCATTCGATATGGTTGGCCTGGCCCCGCCATGTGGTATAGGTTGGAGGTTGGGGGCCGAAACTTTGCTTCATGCATCCACATGGTTCCTCCCTGATGACTCCATACATAGCAAACTTAATTTTGGTTTCTTATTTTCACCATTTGTTATTTTTAAGTTAGCTTCTCGTCAAGTCCATGACCAACTCTCATTTTAGTTCTTAGATTGTAAAAATAAAATCTTTTATAAGTTTTAATTTATTTCCCTTCCCGTCTTAAGTTGGGTCGGCTAGCCTTTATTCGCATTTCAGTCCACCTACTCTGTACTGGAGTAAGTTACTCTATGTAGTTAGCATCAATTTGTATTTATTCGTTCATGACTTTTAATTACTTAATTATTTACAGGATTGTCCACTCGGGTAGTTGTTTAACTTTTGTATCTTCCCTTTCCTGGATCCTTCGAATCATTTTGACCGTCTCGTGTCTTAATTCGATTATCATAGTATTCATAGATATTCTTGGTCATAGCCGTCACATTCAATCAGATTGTCTCTACCAGAACTTTTTCAACTTCTATGCTCTGACAGTTACATTTTCATTTCACAATAGTCTATGCCATTTCATCCCTTTTATCGCATTACATGTTCATATATGTGTTTAACTTGTACATCTTGCGTTCGAAATTTCATTATAATATGAATGATTTATTCACAATTTATCTATAACTTCGAACACGCAACACATAGCACGCAGGTGATGTGATATGGCCTTTAATCCAGTGGCTCTCAAAGAATCATTAAACTGTGATATCACTTCATCATAACCTGGCAGAATTTATTGTTGTGATAAATAGTTACGTGTAGGCCTATACTGCATATCATCTGAATGTTGTACACAACAAATTGACCATGAAAATTCTACTAAAATGACCAGAGTTTATTTAAAATTGTTACACGCAAAGATGTTCGCTAGTGTGTTGATGTTTCTATGCTAAAAATTGAATGTCCGATTGGATGTTGCTCAAGCAGACGAAACATTTCTTGAAACAACGTCAAATGTGCTCCTATCTCTTGGATGCGGAGTCCCAAGTCCCATCCTTTTGAAAGGACTCCGATGCCGACTCAGGACGCATATCCATATGTGAAATTATGTGCTTGGCCTAATGCATTGAACGCCAGTACCATTGATACGATAGGTCAAATGATGTTGGCTTTCACCAGGGGTGGTGTCATCGGTAAATCGCTTCCGTTTATTTACTCGTAGAGTGGATCTTCGCATCTTGTGATGCTAGTGAAACGATATTTGTAATTTGATGACGCATGCCATAGTCATCGAGCAATTAGCAAACAGTTCAACGGCGAGCTCGCCATTCCAATATGTAATTGATCAGGCGACGGGAGATCATGATGATTTTCCACAAAAATCCTAGCAAGAACTCCCCAAAGTTCACGGTCGTCGATGTAATAAAATCAAATTGGTAAACGACAAATCTTCGGCGTCCAGCGCTTTCGGTGGTCGATCTTACAATAGAAAGTTTTATTGCATCTTTTTATTGTAAGATCGACCACCGAAAGCGCTGGACGCCGAAGATCTGTCGTTTACCAATTTAATTTTATTACGTCGACGACCGTAAACTTTGGGGAGTTCTTGTGGAAATTCCCAAAGGAAATTCCCTAATTGTGGAAAATTCCAATATGCTCGCAAATACCTACGAAGTTTCTGTGACTGGTAACTGCGAGATGAAAATAGCAAAGAGACATAGACGATTTCAAGTTTTCAAGAGAAGCCATTGATCATTTTTCGTACACCTGCCATCTTTTAAAGTAATAATCCGAAGTATTAACTTTATCGACAAAAATTGCTCGCAATTATCTGAATTCTTGAAATCTGACTGAATAGATGCGATCAAAACATTTTGAAAGGATTTACAGTAATCCGCAAGCGATGAAACACTATTTTTGCCATCCAGCCACTGCATTTTATCATTGTTTCTGCCCCTTTATTAAGTGCCAGCACAAGCCATCGGTGTGAATTATTGTTTGCACTTCTAGTAAACCTATCTGCTAAAATAATCTTATTAAAATAGTTCGTGCATGGATCCTTTATTTTACTTTTGTGGATCCTACGCATAAAAATTGCAATCGGAGATGAGATAGTATAAAGAATTGTTTCTGAATTTGCTAGTTTGCATTCGCGGCAGACCCTAAACAGCGTCTGCAAACTTAATATAGAACAATTATTTGTATACTATCGAAAACACATTAAAATGGCGGTGCAATTTTTGTGTTTTCTAGGTTATACGTAATCAAACGAGGCCTGAAATTCAAACTTCCCGTGAATTTTGTTTCTTCATAATATTGAGAAATGTTTAGAAAAAACGCGCTTGTTTCTGGAAAGGTATTGACAAATGTCGCAGATGTGACAGCGAATTTGTCTTGGGAAATACCAATTTAGCATTCGCATTGGAGTATTCACTTTGAACACAGTTTCCTAAAACATGATGTCTCAAATATTTGCCATTTTTTGTTGTCACTCGTTTCAGGATAGCTGTGTTTGACATCGATTGATCTGTAAACAACAACTGAAAAGTCGATTATTGTTGACATTCATGAATATGCAGTTAAAAGGAACCTGCGCCAAGCTGTAACACAGATGAGACTCATTCACTTTTCAAAAAGTTTTTGAAATGCGTGGGAAGTTCCTGTTAACGAAACAGTCAACAGAATTATTTCAAGATGTTATCAGATGTCATTAACTTTTATGAGTAGATTCTCTCTGTAAGTTAAGCATGGGTATGTCAAATTATTTGCTTTTCACAATATCATCAATATCAGGTTGTGATGTGTTAATATTGGCGTGCTCGTTTAATGTGCGAATATCAATCAATTTGATGCTTTCTTAAATCCTGGCAACTTCAGACCATATTACAGCATATCAGGGGCGCCGGCAGGGTAAAAAAATCTGGACGCACGATTCTATTTGTTTGCGCTACTACCAGTACATAAACTATTTTAGACGAAAGGTGAAACTACAAATTGAAGTTTCTTGCAGCCGTGACTATAAAATTATGACATTATTTATTCATTAATAAAACCAAAGCTACATATACTTTCTTTTATTTATTATTTTTATTTTGTTATGTACGTATATATATTTGCTTTTTAAAGACATTCAATTTTAAGTTAATTAGTTGTAAGTAAATTTAAGTTATTTTATATTATTAATAATATTAATTAATTAATTATTTAAGATCTGTTTCTATATTTATAATTTCTATGTAATATTTAAAATTTCTTTGTCACAGTTGGCCTGCTTAGACAGTCACAATTTAGTAGCAATCAATAGATGGACGCGCGCTTGTTAAGAGTACTCAGGGAAGTTATATCAAGCAAACAGCGTATCACTGTGTCAGCCTGTCGAAAAGCGAAGCGCGCGCAACCTATCATCCATAGACAACTAGAGTATTGTGGAGAAGGACACTTCACTGAGCTGAAATTGGCAGCGAAATTTACCCGAACGACTTCACCTTTAAACCACAGGTGTCTACTTCAATGGTTTACACAAAGATTTCACACAGCGATGAGCATGGTTTGTACCGGAATGGGCTGGACGCACATGCGTCTGTGCGTCCGCCTGCCGGCGCCCCTGCAGCATATTACAGCAACCCCGCGAGATAGGGAAGAATGATTATGGTTAGGCTGTTTCACTACATAGCTCGAGAAGGTCTAGATTTCCTCTGTATGATTTTATGACACACTCTCAATGACTTGTTTCGTTGATCAGCAATCCATCCACTTACAGCTACTCCACTTGATCTCCTATCAGTATGCTCTACGAGTATCAGTATCTCCTATCAGTTTGCTATACGAGTATCAGTATCTCCCACAGAATTAGACCGGCCGTCTCTTCTTCTGTTTGACTAGAAAGGAAACATTGGAACATGCAATGCCTATGAAATGGCACAATCTGCTGACATAAAACCATAGAAATCGAACAATGAGCAGCCAGTTTAACATTAAACACGTAAAATTGTCTGAAGTTTCAAGTGACAGTTATCAACCGGATCACACAGCAAAGAGACACAGTCGATGTCAAGTTCTACAGAGAAGTTTGTGAACATTTTTTCGTGCGCCTGCTAACTTTTTTAATAATGATCGGACTGCCCAACATTATCGAGAAAACTTTTGCGCAATGATCTGAATTCTTCAAATCTGAAGGAATTGTGGTGATCGGAGCATTTTAAAGCAATTCAGAACAATCCGCAAGCGACGCACGACTATTTTTCCTATCTCTGTAAGGTATTAAGAAATTCTTTTTGCCCACTTAATAAGTTCCTTCATGTGCCATTGTTTTTAATCAGTTTGCACTTCTAGCAAAGTGATGCAGTTAAACAATTTAATTCTGTGGTATCTCCTATCAGTTTGCTCGTACGTACGTGTATCACAAGTCTAACAGCTATCGGCAGACCATGGACCAATAGGCAACAGAACCATAGAAATCTATGGGCAGGCGATCCGTTTTTAGATTACATGCATTTATTCTGCATTTGCTTGTGAATAAGTCTTGACCGGACATTGTCCAATGGCCATCCATCATCAGGGTTGATAACATTGTGACATTATTTGAATTCATATCATAGCCTAGCAAAGTAAAACGTGAAGAATCACAGTGGGTGGATGAAGTTTATGGTCATGCCCAGAACCAAGTTCTAAGGTACCGTATGTAGAATGTACATGTCTGTATAGATAATAAGCCATGTGCCACTTTTTAGGCGATACGATGGTGATTACTTCTCAGTGACATCAAAGTCCAAAACACTTCTTCGGACTGATTTCTATTTTGTCTTATTACTCCTTCTGACTTTGATGTGAAAAGTGTCTACATGTAGTTAAATGGTATTAAAAAGCACAGAAATCTAACTTTTCGCTTTGTTAAGCTGTCGTCAGAACGAGAGACCGAAAAGAGACTTTCACACAATGATATGCACCCTATAAGTGATGCGAATCTGCGCGTCTGCCGAGTTTCACCCGGATGTTAATAGTTATACCCACAGAACCGGTCGTTGCTTCTTCTGTTTAACTAGAAAGGAAACATTGGAACATGTAACGTTAATGAAATGGCACAATCTGCCGACATATTACCATAGCAATCGAACAATAAGCAGCCAGTTCGACATAAAATACGCCGAATTGTGCGAAGCTTCAGTGACTGTTACCAACCGGGTCACACAACAAAGAGACACAGTCGATGTCGAGTTCTACAGAGAAGTTGTGAGCGTTTTTTCGCGCGCCTTTTCTAACTTTTACAATAATGATCGGAGGGCTCAACGTTATTGAGAAAATTTTTGCACAATGATCTGAATTCTTCTAAGCTGAAGGAATCGTAACGATCGGAACATTTTGAAGGAATTCACAGCAATCCGCAAGCGACTCACGAGTATTTTTCCCATCTCTGCAAGCGTGTAACCTTTCCCTAGAACAATGTGTATTTGCCGTCAAACGTTTGATTATTATGGTCTATTTGGATGAAAGACCAGCAAACTTCTTAAAAATGTCAAGTTTTCATTTCTTAATTGCAATATATATGACAAAGAATCAGACGTTGAGCAGAATTCAAGCCTTCATCAGAATCAGATTAAGCCAAACGTGTATTTATACTTAGAATCAAAGCATATTGGTGCGCTAGATTTGAAGTTATAAGGACTTGAATATAAAGTACCGGTAATTTGCCGGTAAGGTAACTTAAAATAAATTGCCGGTAATTTTTAAACACTAGTGAGTAGACAAGATCACGAAACATTTAGGCATTGATGATATTTTTAAACAATCCTAGTATCGATCTTAAAAGTATATTACGGACCATCTATGGGGGACATATTGAATAAGTTTAGTGAGGCATAAGATAAATTATGCACACAGTACATTACAGTTTTGTCTGATCTATCAATCTCAATAATTGCTGCAGATTGATTGACCGACCGGTTTTCGACCGGGGCCGGTTCACCGATCGACATACATTGAACACAACCCGACCGGTCGACCGGCCTCGGTCACACGGTCTCAGTTCAAACCCTGGAATACATGCACATGTCTGCTGGCATGAATATTAGTACCAAAATAAAAAATTAATTTGATTCAAAAAGTCATTTTTAGGAATTGGCTTTAGCTTATTGAAATGACGTAGTAACATGTTTGGATAGGCAGAAATTCTGAATGAGACTTTATAGACATGTTTAAAAAAGTTCAATCGCTCTTACAGTCATCTAAGTGCTCTTAGCTTTTCAAGTTTTTACGTTTCCTACTGGCTTCTACACTTTCCGTATTCAATAACTCATCGCCCACAACCGCAAAATATTTCTTTCTATTTTTAGCAATATGAACACAAAAATAAGAAGCGATATTACTTCAGTAAATAAGCTATCTCTGAACTGTTTGCTTAAGTTGTCAGGCTACCCGCATCACTTACTTTCAACTAAACAGGCATGCATATTTCATGTCCTTTCGTTGCGCACTGATCTTGGCATTTCGTCTACGGAAACTGGAGCGAAATGGATCTTCACGCATTCGAAGAACCTCACTCTATAGACGTAGATGATTCATGCGACGGAAATTATATATTTTGAATTTTTTTAACTTACTTATTATCTTCCATTAGTGCAACATTGACTTGTAAATATCAACACTTAGAGGAAATACTTTTGGCTTCAGGACGATGATAAAAACACCTGATTTGTAAACATACACTTTTCAAGTGAAGGTCACACATGCTTTAATGAATTGTAAATATCTTTGACTCACATGCGGTCATTCATCGGAAACAGCAAATTAACCTCAATCAAAAAGCAATTTTCTCAAGAGATAGATCACCTCTGTAATTGCTTATAAAAGTAAATAATAATTGCTTGATATTTCCGTTTCCTTATTTACTCACATAGCGATACAAGTTTCGAAGGTTGACGAACGATAAGTTGCCAACATTTTCAAGCCCATCGGTAATTGTCACTGACTTTCGATGCTTAAGTACGAGGGGTGTCTCAAAAGTAACGAGAATTTTACTACACCTTTTGAACGAATAATGCAAATGAATTGAAATTTTACACGTTGATCTTGACAATCAAACTGACATGTGGGAAAATTTCAGCGCAACCAACGGTGCATGTGCGCATAAGCTGTGGCCTTTAAAAAATGCTTCAATCCAATTTTAAAATAAGATTTTAAGCAAGGTAATTTTTTAATTTCAAGAACAATAACAAATGACACAAGATGATTTGTGAATCATTTAAGCACATGGGGCTGTTCCAGAGACCCCTCTCTAAATCCGCTCATTGAGCGGCTGCATTAGATAATTTAAAGAGGCCTCTCTAATTTTGTTCCAAAGAGCTGCTCTTTATCGCAGTTCATCCTTAACTAGGGCCTCATAAATAAAGATGCGTGTGTCACACATCATTAAGCAACAGGTGACAAAGGACACGTGATAGATGACAAAACATCCAATGATATCACGAGGCAAGATCAGGATTGCGTGTTTCACGACATAAAACCTCTCCATTGAGACTTGTTGCAAAGATCAATCGAAGTCATGTCAAGCCGCAACTTGAGAAAACGAGCACCGAGGTTCACGGAACCGGAGCTCCATTAAATCTATAAACACTTCGTATATCCTCTTCTGAGAGCTCATCCAAGTCCATCGGTACATAAAGCTCTCGATAATGCGGCGAATGATGGAAAAGGGCATGAGCTTGGTTTTCGCCGGCTCAACCATCCGCCGTATTCGTCTGACCTCGCCATTGCCGATTTCCACCTGATCAGGCCAATGAAAAGGTCAATGCGAGGTCGTGTCTTCAGCAGTCATGACGAGGTCATTGCCAACGCCAACGATTCGCTTCGCAATTTTCCGGCACAGTGTTGGGAGGAAGGGGTGGACAAAATGTTGCAGCGTTGCGAGGACTGCATCGAGCTGAAAGACGAATGCGTGAAGAGCGCCAAGAAGAAGGTCGACTGCTTGTTGAACGAGTCATAGGGTTGTTCCAGAGACCATTCATTATTTAATGACGAGCTTAAGATTAACAAGATTTCGTTCCAGAGATCGCTTTTTCGATCGCTGCTTAATGAGGTGTCCTTAAACTCGTTCCAGAGGCCAATCAAAACAGCGAAAATTTAATGACTACTCTAGGGCTGTCACTAAAAGAGCGAGCTGTCAGTTTTTGTCACTATACTTGACGATGGCAAATATTATTGATGTCGTTAGCGATTTCGGCCGTTTCCCAAGGCATTATCGAGAGCGTTATGTACCGATGGACTTGGATGAGCTCTCAGAAGAGGATATACGAAGTGTTTATAGATTTAATGGAGCTCCGGTTCCGTGAACCTCGATGCTCGTTTTCTCAAGTTGCGGCTTGACATGACTTCGATTGATCTTTGCAACAAGTCTCAATGGAGCGGTTTTATGTCGTGAAACACGCAATACTGATCTTGCCTCGTGATATCATTGGATGATTTTAATGTTTTGTCATCTATCACGTGTCCATTGTCACCTGTTGCTTAATGATGTGTGACACACGCATCTTTATTTGAGGCCCTAGTTAAGGATGAACTGCGATAAAGAGCAGCTCTTTGGAACAAAATTAGAGAGGCCTCTTTAAATTATCTAATGCAGCCGCTCAATGAGCGGATTTAGAGAGGGGTCTCTGGAACAGCCCCCATGTGATTCATGTCATTCACCCACAGAATTAGATTGTTAAGAAATTTTTTGCGGATTGCTCTGAATTCCTTCAAAAACAGTCAAGTCAGCAGATTGTGCCATTTCATTAACGTTACATGTTCCAATGTTTCCCTTCTAGTCAAACGGAAGAAGAGACGACCTGTCTAATTCTGTGCATTCACCTCATGTCCTCATGTCATTCACAAAACATCTTGTGTCATTTGTCATTCTTCTTGAAATTAAAAAATTACCTTGCTGAAAATCGCATTTCAAAATTGGATTGAAGCATTTTTAAAAGGCCACAACTTACGCGCATATGCACCGTTGGTTGCGTTGAAATTCTTCCCACATGTCAGCTTGATTGTCAAGATCAACGTGTAAAATTTCAAGTCATTTGTATAATTCGTTCAAAAGTTATAGCAAAATTCTCGTTGCCTTTGAGACACCCCTCATAGGACCTACTCATAGAGTTCAGAAAAGTAATGCTTTCTAAAGTCAAAGTTTCCCACACCGTTCAGTGATTACGACAATGCACGTCAGGGTTTTTTGTAAATGTTCCGACAATATTTTTTTAAAGCATTCTCAATAACCCCTTTTTATGGATTGGAGATGTCTTTAATTCACAAGTTTGCCATTCAATATTTTGCGCTCTGATAAATGGAATATTCGTATACGGAACAGTATTCACTCATTTAAAGTCTCTTTTAAGCCTCATTTAAGATTGGAATAATGGTTTGCTGATTAAAGACTGCTGATCATCTCATTATTTTTGTCGATAGCCTGTAAGTAAATTTCATAAAGTTGATGAATACCTTAAAAGACTTAATTTAAACAAATTAATTAAAATTCCATTCGTGCAGCTTGCAGAATGTCATTTGCCAACTAAATTAATTATCATGACGAAAACATGAAGTTATTTTTAGACTAATTTGCTGAATCCATAAACTTTACCTTTTCACATCGAAAATATATTGATCATCAGAATCTTTAGTCGTGATAAAGAAGTATCTGTAGCTTCCAAAATTTCTTTTGCGTTATTTATCAAAGAAAGGTTTTATTGAGTAGCAAGAAGTAGTAGCATTATATATTCATATTTATGACATGTCAGTGCAACTATGCACTTGTAAATTTGAAGTTTAATTTTGAAGATTAAGAATACGATGCATTTATTGCTCAATGACAAGAACAATATCAATCTCTTAGCCAACGAATTCGCAAATAAGAATGTGCACTATGGATTTCTAGAATAATAGAGGTAAGAAGATTATTACCAGGATGTTTGATTGAAATCCGATATTTATAGACTTCTTCTACGTGAAATTCTTTACAAATAGAAAAATATAATACATTTGATGCGCTTTTGAAAGCAGACACAATGTGAGCACAGATCACAGTTATGGAAGCAAATGGAGTGCGAGCTCGTTCAGTTCTGGATAAAGAAGTTGAGATGCATTTTTGATTGGCATGCACTTCTGGGGTGATTTCTTTGAGACCATGGTTTTCATTGTCTTCTGTGGACAATTCGCTAAACCGAAATCTGACTGCACCTGTGCATTGATTACTTTGCTTAATAACCTTACCCAAATGTTAATGCCAACAATACTACTGCGGCCATGTTAATCACATGCAATTTTTCATGTGCTTTTGATAGGATCCGACATGATATTTTGTATAAATTGGATTTCCCTCATGGCTTTATTCGGTGAATTTATTCGTATCTAAAGGATCGCCATCAAAATGTAAAACTTCGTGATATCTTAAGTGATTTAGTGTTTGTAAGCGGTGGCTGTCCTCAAGGATCTTTGTTAGGTCCGTTTTTGTTCCTTCTTTATTGTCATGATATCATTCCAAAGTATCCTCTGAGGAAGTATATTCAGCATGCGGATGATTTGAATATTCTCATTCGTATTTCAAAAGATTGACAAGAGTCGAAACTTCGTGGTATGGAAGAAATTTCTAACATCGTTGTATATGAATTTAGGAGATCCATGTCATCCTTTGAATATATTTAGACCGACGCAATCCGTCAGACGTGTTACGATTCCATTTTGTCGCACAACTCGTAAACAAAATTCTTTTCCAATAGCTTTTTTGCTACATCAAAGTGGTTATGTAAAACTCTGACATTGCTGTGTATTTTGATTTTTATTTTGACAAATATACTGTTTCTCTCTCTCTCTCTCTCTCTCTCTCTCTCTCTCTCTTCCTGTGGTGAGTTCATATTCAGGGCAATGACATAACCCATTCGAAATTCAATTCGGCTTTCATCAAGGTTCGACCCTCAGTTTGCTTCTTTTTGTCATGACACAAACTCACAAGGAATTTAGGAGGAACCTCCATGGAACAGCCTTGATGCTGACGATGTGGGAATTTTCGAAGTCACAGTAGAAAGAACAAAAGAACATGCAGGCCTGCTGTGGCATGATGTCCTATCCATAACTCCTATATGTAGATAGATAGAGAGATGGTCCTATCATTATGATCGCTAGAAGCAGAAGACCCTGGCCGTCTAGGACGGGAAGGTAAACAAGCATTGCATGAACACTCGTATTTAGGATTAAGAAGTTAGTTATTTTTCAGTTTTCAATAAAACAATCCTCGCTGTCATTGCAAGTAAAAACAATGAAGACTTCTTTGCAACCTTGATAATCCAGGCACCTCATCGGCGGCACTAGCAGCCTGCTGACACCGTGAGTCAGTCCATAGTTTTATACCCGCTCCATATCCAGCTCTCAACCCTCAGAGACCTGAGGGGGACCAGTGGACCCGTTGGCCTATCTACCATACTTCTACTGATTCACTGATGAAATAGCACATGCAGATTCATCGTCAAAAATGATGGTTTTACATGGGAATGAGCGGTTGCAATATCCTCAGCACAAAAACTAAAATGGAGAAATATGACTTCGGGGTCCACTGGACCACCCTCAGGTCTCTGAGGGTTAATGAACATAAAGCTACCGACTGAGAATTACTAAAATACCGGAATTACTTAGTTATCCGAATGGTCTCACAGATGGCAGCTTCCAATATCCCATTCAAAATGTGAATTTATGCGGATCAGTACTTGTAAACTTTCTCTTACGTCAAGTGCACAACATTATATGCTCAGCGACAAAGCTTTATGTCCTGTTTCCGAAGTTTGAGATCTCGATATCCATCTCGATGACAAAATATTCTTTGCTTCTCATTACACGAAGATATCTTCGACGGCCTATTCAAGAGCTTACCTTGTTTTGAAAAGCTTCGTGTCAAATGATCCCATTCTACTTGTCAAAGCCTTTTGTGTGTACGTGCGTCCCCTCTTGGAGTTCTCAACTCAATTATGGAATCCTCAAAAGAAAAAAGACATTTTTTTGATCGAGAGAGTATAAAAATATTTTACCAGGAAAGTGTGCAAGCGATGCAAGATCAGTTATTCTGATTACTCATCGAGGCTCGATCAATTGAACTTGAACTCTTTGGAGCGCAGATGACTTATATTTGATCTGACTTTTATGTATAAGATATTTCACGGTCTAGTTGATGTACCGATAACTGACTTTTTCAGTAGGCCTATTGTAGCTCATTCTACGCGTGGCCATTCTTACAAAGTTTGTCTAACCGGAAGGGCCAACTGCAATGTTCGAGCCTATTCTTTCAATTACCGTATAATTAATGTTTGGAATTCGTTGCCGGAAAGCATTGTGAACGCGTCTTCATTAGCATCATTTAAAAGTAGAATTCGTGAATTTGATGTTTCTAGTTTTTGCAAACTTTTTCCTTGACTTTTGTGTTCTCTTTTATGATTTTCTCATTCACCTACACCATGTATTTTGTATTCTAGAGTGAAATTTTTCCATTGTACATTAAGTGTCACAGGCTACCCGCAAGAGTTACTCAATGTAACCCGGGATGCCTTTTGTGTTACTACTCTCTACAATAAAGCATTCTTATTCCTATTCTTAAATCTAGAATTACTTATATAGCAATTTCATCTTACTTAATTATTGCATAACATGGAAATATACAGTAGGTAAATTACAACTGTCATCATGAACATGTTTCCTTGAAAGCTGAAAGTCTTGTAGCGTTCAATTGACATTATCTTAGAAAATCGATTATGGAGCGCTACGCAGACCACTAACTTTTCCGAAATTAAACGATTGTGGATCTCAGTTCAATATAAGAGGACAAGCGTGACCACGATGGCAAACCTTTGCTTGTCGAATGAACGTACAAATTATCTCCAATGACCGGTCTATTTTTGAAGTTCAATTACCTTGAGCATTCGGTGCTTTGCCAGCTTCTGTAGCGCATATATTTTCGTTTCATAATTCAAACAGAGTGTACTTAAAATAGTTCTTTATTGCAGTAATTTCAACCTTTTTTGGCAAGCAAACAGTTATTTTATGTTCAGCTAATTATGTTGCTTAAACAATACAATCTCGTTTATTCATGATTTTCAAAGTTGGAAAATATCAGTTGCGATCGTTTAGTTTAAGATAAATATTTGCCACCGAATTAATAGCTACAAGTTTTGTCAAAACTTGGACATTTTCCGTCAGGTTTTGTCGCTCTTGGTATGTTTATTAAATAACCGTGTATTGCAATCATAAACGAAATTCATAAATAAATCGCGTTCTGTGTACTCTGATTTTTAATATACGAAATATAGCCTTCTGTGACTGTCTGCTGACTTTGCTTGTTAGTTTTCCTTTCGATTCCTGAGCCTGTAGTTTTCTGCTGATTTACTTTATATTAATAAAACCCTAACAATTGTTTTCAATTAAGCACTTTTGGCCATCAGTATCAAAGGGACCTGCGAATCGGCAAATTGTGAATCGAATCAAAGAAAGTTTAAATGTAAATAGGCATACTCGAGCTTATTTTTATGTACGATTTACTTCCCTAGATATTCCGCTAGCCACTAAGAAAATATGCCTATCAAATAAGACTTAGTAATCATGCTAATTACATAACTTTCGAAAAATACAGTGACACCTTGACACATACAGAAATAAGCAGCCTAATTAATGTGTCATCATTTTTCGGAGAAAATCAAAATGCACTATGGTTTGCAACTACAACCTATTTCGAATGAATATTGTCGTGACAATGACTTTTGTCGTTGTCGTGTGCGGTCGTACTTCGTGCTGCTATTTATGTGTTAAGATTTGATTCACAGTAATTTAGCATTGGTGTGTTATATATCGTTCGAATCCTCTTGACCCTTGCTTTCTGGCTATCTGGAAATTTTTTCACGTCGGTGACTTATTGTGGAAAATTTCCCCTTTTTACTGATATTACGCAGTTTCCATTGTGATTGCTTATCAGTGGTTGGTTCATTCTCTGTCATTTAAGCCTGGAATTCCGTTTTGTGGTGGATCTATTTATAGTCTTTCACTACTGCCACAAGTTTCAAGGCGGATTGTTAAAACGTTGCGTCCATATCGATTGCGATTGTGATAGATTTTGCCTTCAGTCTTATATCAAAGGATTTTGTGATCTGTGCAAAAGTGATAGCTTTCGTGCCTTCTCCTTCATGCGGCTGGTATTGTCAGCACCAATCGATTTTTGTAATTTTCACGAAGTGGCACGTGGTTGGGTCATCAATCGTTAATCTGAAATATCATCTAAATATTAGTTGCGGTGGAATTCTGTCAACAGCGCACTCAGCCGAGTTGGTAAAAGTGCTGGCATTTGCTGAAGATCTACGGTGGATAGAGTTCAAATCTTGCGCTCACAAATAGTTTTGACCGTAGTCGTGATACAATGTAATGTTTGAAGATGTCAATCAAAAAAGTTTTCCCCGAATGATATTCAAGAATTGAGCGTGGAAGATTTTCGATCACGTTCTGCTATAATCAAAAAGAAAGATCTAATTGATGCGATACTTTTGATGAAAACAAGTGACTGCGACTCTAAATGCAAAATACAAAGTGATTGTGATGCGAATGGATTATCAGATAGGATCATAGCGCTGATCGAACGAAAGTTAGATGACAAATTTCATGGAATTATTGAAAAGTTATCCGCCAAAACTGACCAGGTTTTCCAAAAGATTGGAAAGTTCAATGATTGCCTATCTCAAATTCAAAAAACGATCACTCAACATGAGAATGATATAAGTAGCATGCAAACAGCTAAAGAAGCACTCAATAGGCGAGTTGAGGACTTGTCCCAGACTATTGATTTTAGATTGAAAACACTTGATAAGACAATAAATGGTACTAACTCTCAAGATCAGAATTTTGAAGCGATACTTGTGAGGCAACAAATTGAATTTGAGCGAATACAGCGTGAGGCAAAGTCAAATAATATCATTGTAAATGGTTTGCCCGAGGCTAACGTTTCATGGGACTTTGCGGACTCTGATGGTCATCATGTCATTAACTCTGATTGTGATAATGTGCATCATCTTTTAAATTGGATGGGTGTTCAAATAGATCAGCTGCACATAAGAGCGATGCGACAAATGGGGAAGAGCACCAATGGAAATAAGCTTCGTTCGCCTTTAATTGAGTTTACATCTGAAGAGATTAGAAGGAACATTCTCAGTATATTCAGAATCCAGATTTACCCGTGGTAACCCGTATGGAAAATCAAAGACTTCGAGGTGTGCTTCGACAGAAACGAGATGAAAGACCGGATGCAGATGTAATTTTGACGAATGGACGATTCTTGGTAAATGACACTGAAATTGATAGATTTGATGTGAGAAATCAAATTTTTCTAAACCGGTTTTAGCTAGTAAAGCATGTATGAAACGTTTGCTATTTTTTAATGCACGATCTATCTTACCCAAGATAGATGAATTGAATGTTCTTGCGAGTGCAATAAAACCGGATATCGTGGCTGTTTGTGAGTCGTGGTTAACTCCTTACATCTCATCAAACCTTTTGGACATGCCTAACTTTCAGTTTTTTAGAAATGATCGTGTTGACCGACGTGGGGGTGGTACATGCATCTGGTCTGTAAAATGTTTGCTTTGCATTGAGTATTTTCCAAATACCTTGAAGCCTGATTGCATTGAAGCATCATGGATCATTTCTCATAAATTCATGAATGTTTTCTGCTATGTTTACATTCCTCCGGGTTTGTCTTCCGATAATAAGCATCTGAGCCTACAATATTTTTGTTGACTTTATGTAGTAGATGAGATACTTTGTTTAAAGTCAAAGTCCCTGACTTCCGCATGAGCAATATACTTTGTTTCCGTGACAGACTTTCTAACTGTGATTTTTCGGCTATTCGTCACTCTAAAGATGTAAATGAAATGTGTGACCTATTTTATCACAAACTTGACTATGCCGTCTCTACTTCAATTCCATCCGATTTCGTCACTTTTACTACCAAGGACAAGCCATGGGTAACTCCTATTCTGAAAGAGATTATCAACAAGCGTTGGCAAGCATTTAGAGACCGTGATATGCCTCGATACAATCATTACAAGATGAAACCAAAAATAGAAATTGAAAAAGCAAAACGATTATGGGCAGAAAAGGCATCTACTTCGGCGAAAAAGTTGTGGGATGTTGTGCACGAGGTTGGTGGCAATCGTCACTCTGGCTCAATTGCTTTTCTTGATGGTGAAGATTGTAGAACAAAGCTAGATGAAGTTGCTCACCTTTTTCATACTTTCTTTTCAAAGGTGACTCCAAATCCCACGACGTTCAGTGACTTCGGTTCTGTGGAGACAGTTGATCGGACTGATATATTTGACACTTCAGTTTTATGTCACACGGTGTTTGATCTTCTTCGCCGGATTAAGACCACAAAGTCATCGGGATCTGATAATATACATCCTAAACTTTTAAAGGCTGGAGCGCTTGAATTGTCGGAACCACTGGCCTGCATTTTTGAATCCTCTTTAAGAGAAAGTTGTGTCCCATGCAAGTGGAAACTGTCTAATGTGACACTTGTCCCAAAATGCAAGAATCCTACTATGCATGACCTTCGCCCGATATCTCTACTTGCAATCCCTAGCAAATTGTTGGAAACTGTTGTACTATCCAAAGAAAAGGAAAGACTGTTAAGCACGTATGATGAATATCAATTTGCATACCGAAAACATGGATCTACGACGTCGGCACTAGTTGCAATTCATGACAAGATAACTCAAATTCTTGAATTCCATGGCTGTATTGGTGTTTCTGTGACCCCCATCGATCTATCGAAGGCTTTCGATAAGTTACCACATGAATATCTGATTCAACATTTGAAAGGAAAGACATCTGATGTGTTTTTGAATTGGTAGAGAGACTATTTATCACAACGAACCTTTAGAATTCGATATGGTGACAAATACAACAGCACAATGAGAGTCCTATCCGGTGTGCCTCAGGGTTCTATCCTCGGTCCTTACCTCTTCGCATCGTACATGAGTTCCCTCCTCCCGACATCGAGTAACATTTGTTACGTGAAATATGCTGACGACATTACAGTTATTCAGCCCCTGCATTCCAATAACTACGATCCCTTCACTGACATTGAGTTGCCACATATCAAACTTTGGCTACAAGAAAGTGGTTTATCGCTTAATGAGAAAAAGACCAAGAGACTATTTATTATGAAGAAGCATTACAACATCGACACCTCCGTTCTGAATTGTGACCACAGTGTAAAGATTCTTGGTGCATTTTTTCTTGTGACTTGAAGTGGAACAACCATATTAGCTACATTGTGAAATTGTGCTCATCCCGTCTCAATAAGAAAGACTTAATAACCGTTTACAAGTCATTGGTGGTTTCAGTGTTGGTGCATGCGTCATCTGTGTTTGTAGGTCTTAATGCCCAACTCTCTGGACATCTAGAGCAGGTGCAAAAGAGGGCACACAAGATTATCTGTGGGATATCTTGCCGTTGCGATTTGCTTCCCTCCATTAAATGCATGCGCCTGGAACAAGCAAAGAACTTATTGCTTAAGGCTGAGCAATGCTCAAGTCATCTGTTGCATGGACTTGTGCCGAATCGCCTTACAAGAACTGGGTTGTTGAGTCAGCCAATAGCAATAACTACTCGTCGATCAGAATCGTTCTTCCCATTTGTGTGCAAGTAGCTTAACTTTGATTTTAGCTTCTGTGCATATGCACGAGCATATTTCTGTGCCTTCAATTTACTTATTCATTACTTTTCGTATTCTGTAAAGATTTGCCATGTTTTCGATTTTCATTATCAAGAATATATACCCTTCTTACTTACTTACTTGCTATCAAAGAAGTCGCTATATTATGAGCTAGATAGATGTTGATTCGACAACATGCCTTGAACAGCCCATTGGCCCCTTGTTTTGCCAAATCACTCGCAGGAAGTTTGATGACAATGACTATGTTTATGACCTCGGGTTGATGGAAGAAAGTCCTTCAAATCTCACGCGGGACTAGAAATGCAGCCTTCATCAATTGTTCCTATAATTAATTCCTGAGCATGGGAAAGCGCCAATTTTCATGAACAAGTAATCAGTAGCTTCCAGCCATCATTTTTTATCGCAATTTTGAGATCAGAACACAGAAATAGAATTTAAGCAGCAATTTATTGATGCCTACACCTTCCCATGTTATCGCTGTCCGAAATGACTTTCTAAATGAGTCAAGACGAATTCAAAATAAACTATTAAATAACCTATGCAGACCTACGGAAATTTGTCACTCCAGCTCATACATCTAAAGGAGGCTCAGGAGAGCACTGGAAGTAATTCTTGTAGTTATGATTTGCCAGCTTGGAATTGGAAAATCTGTGATGTAAAGAGTTGTAGCATATGGGAAAATCAAATGAAGGACTATAATTCGACAATAGACCATATTTTGTACTTGACCTCATTTAATCTGTGCAAGACGTCTGATTAGCTTCATCACTGAGATACAGATGAATCAGGATGAGAGAAGCATTTCGTCTCTATCAGCCATGGACTAAATCTCAACAGGAAAGAGAATCTAAAGTCAGCGCACCAAATTAGTCCATCACAAAAATGGACAAATTTCACTGCTTTTGAGAGACAATCGAATTTTGGTACCAGGTGCGCTGGTTAGATTTTTTCTCGTTGAGATGTGGCCTTATGCATTCGAAATTAAATGTCCCCTTGCCCTGAAACTTCTATATGTACACCTGCATCAAAGATTAAATCAAACGGATGGTTCAAAAAGTTGCAGGAGTCATGTGCCAAGAGCCTCTTTAAGAAAAGTCATCTGAGCGGCCTCATTAAAAGAAGTTTGAGGGGCACCGTCAGAAGATCAGATGGTTAATGAAGCAGCATGAGCTATGACTGATTCGACTAACTCTTGGCAGCCGATGCTTTCAGCCACTTGCAGTGAGAATCCAGCATCTCAAACGTAATACAGTGTCACTTTGTATGAGCTGTTCACAGAGACGCGTGAGCAAGCGCCGCGTCCGTTATGAATGGACCTTTACATGAAACAGTCTTGGATGTCCTCCCTTGTTGTCCCATCAAGCTGTCGATGAGCACCTGTAAACTGACAGGTCACGAGTGAGTCCATTGTATTCCTGTCCGTCATAATTTCATATTGAATGCTGTCCATTTTCCAATGTCGAGATCTGTCTAATTGACGGGGACAGCAGCTAGCAAGGCAAGTGCGTCCACTTCGTCTTTGACCGAGACATCTACCACTCTTCGCCTACTGCTGCTTCAATAGAATTGAAGTGAGCGTCACAGGCATGAAATTTTCCTCACTACCCTTCTCGAAGTAATGCTGATCTTGGACACCGACCCAGGTCTGCTCATCGGCCCATGAGTGACTTTACTGATGACGTAATCAAGCAGTTCCTCGTCAAGATGATCATGAAACTCCGTTTTATTAGAACTGTCCCAGGGGGAAGTCTCAAATAAGATTAAAATGACTGAAGCGTTCTCAGCAACATCAATTCTATTACTAGAAATGCAGGTTTTATGAGATTGCTCCTGTTTTTTAAATTTCAATTCGAGACTTTACCTGCGACAGAAACTTTTTGATGTCACAATCAAGCACATGCACGGTAGTAAGCGGCGTTGAAGTTGTTCGTATCTCTTGCAACTTGCATTCCTCACCCGAACTTTCATCTCCACTGTGTGCTTTCACGGCTACTGATGATTTACCGCAAGCCAGTGTATAGTCTTGTTATAAACTGCTCTTTCTGAATCTGACCTGACATTTCATTTTCTAAGTTTGGGCAAGCACCACATCTCTTGCTCTTTTGCCATCACCCTTCTACATTGAGCCAAGTACGTCTTCTACAGATGTTCTGTCATATTACGAGTATTTGAGAATGTGATTGTTCAGCCAATGGCTTCTGGTGGCTATACGATGGCGGCTTCTGGCGGTTGACAATTGGAAGGCACCGGCGAACTTCGTAAATATTCACGGCCATTATCATTTCTCTTTACATATGAAAGCATTCTGACAAAATTACTTACAATAACATGTTTCAGTGATTAGACTCTTCCAAATTTCTAGCAATCGGCACCCAGCCGAGCGGCTGAATATCCATCAACAAACAGCTGTTGTCCATTCTAGTCAGTAAACAAAGCGAAAAGTCGGATTTCTATGGATAAGCGTATAGCAGCATCGTTGAAGCATCTAATCGAATAACAAACAATTCATTGTCTCTGGCTGTCACATGGTGGAATAGATATCCTACCTAACAGAATGATTCTACATCATGAAAAGAGCGAAAAATCCTAAAGTACTTAGTATCTTAGCCTCTTCCAATCTTATGCTAGGTGGCAAAACTTAAGGTAAAGAGTAAGGTACCTCCATAGAAATTGACAACAATAAAACAGATAAACAGATAAACAGTTTATTTCTATGGATAGCTCTATCCACCGGTCCACGAACCCATAATTCATGAGCTTTGCAATGTATGACGCAATTTACATGTACTGCATCAACTAGAAGTAAAAAGAAAGTGTCCGACATTTCGCTTCATGGCCTTTTATATGTGGGATTTCATAAACATCGATAATCTAATTATCTTAAAACGCTTCTTTAGCTACAGTTTATGGGATAAACTTTTTCTTTCCTAAACATTGTGGTTTTTATTTTGAAAAGTTTATTCTCTCTTACAAAGGTGGCCAATGGACTACCTGTCATCGAGAACTTCATGCCACCCATCTTGGGAACCAACGACGATCTTTATCACCCATTTTGAGATCAGCATCCGTTTCTATTTACATGAATCTTATTGTTTCCAATGCGCATTCTGCAGTAAATGGAACGTCATTCTTCTCCAGATTCATTCATGAATTTAAGGCTTACTTTTAATGGTGTATATTCATTCCGTTAAGTAAGATATCTATTTGATCTCGTGACAGACAGAGGCATTGAGTTGTTTGATATTTTGCTAAATACCTGAAGGGAGCTCGCTAGGTACCTTAAGGTACCTTAAGATAATGCTTCCCTAAGATTGAAATACACTTATTCACCTTAAGGGACCATGACGTTAGGTAGCTAACCTTTAGGTAGCAAGGTTGAAATAGCTCCCTGTAGAAGATTTCATTTACTGCAAAATGAATGTCAGAAACGAAAATTTACGAATATCACGAACACAAATATAAGCGAATGACGTATGTAAGTTTCTCTTGATGCTGAGTCACCACCTCAGATACTTTAAGGGACCTAGCGTCATCTTAATGAACCTAGCCTTAACTTTGAAATGCACTAACGTCATTTCTGAGAGTCTTAAGGTTAGGTACCTCAAATTGAAATAGGCCCCTGAAGTCATCAACTTCGTCTTCTAAGGATGGTCTCTCCAAGTTGAAGCCATTGACATCCACTTTTACTATTGAGATCATTCGCAAAGTTAGAAATAAAGGCCTTCATATGGATATTTTCAAAAAAAATTTTTGGTTTTAAATGGAAAATAATATTCTGAAAAATAAACACGGCGGCTAAGAAAACATCGATTTTTAACAATGTCTTGTTATTTGTTGCACTGCACTTTCGTGACACAAAATATCAAATGCTAATTTCCGAAATCTCCTAAATATTCAGATTTTTCCCAAGATTGTAGGAACAAAATACTTTCCAGTTTAATGATGTGTCATGCCACTGAGACTCGACCTCATATCAATAAGAATAATCTAAGTTTTCTTTGTGCTACATTTTGTCAAGAGTATCATGAAAACGGATGATCTCGGATAAAATGCTCGTATGGGCTGCACTTATGATGTAAAATCTCAGAGGCATGACACCGTCAAACCTACTGTTTGATCAAGTTGAATTTGTCTCAAACTGAATATATAAAAGGAATTCTGTTCATCTATACCACTAGAATAGACATAGAAAATGTCAAAGATTCTGCTTGAACAGAAAACTCAAATTTTAATCACATAACTGGTGAAAATGAAGGAATAGGCCATTCATGGAGTAGGTATGTTAGTTAGATCAGAAACTCAGCATTTAGGAAATCCCCAGTGTGCATACAGTTTCGATTTCATTCAATGAACATGAGTCGAGACCAGGTACCACATGTGAGATATGCACATTTTTACACTTTTGCAGAAATCCACACGAATTTGACTGATCACGATAGCAATACAGAATATAGAATTGTATTCCACAAATCCTCCATCTCATGACAACTTGGAGAGGTAAAATAATTTGTTAAATTAGCAACTCGTTGGGCTACCATCACTAAAACCTCAGTTTTATTACAATAAAATTATTTTCTTCAGTGTGATCATATCACAAATTGGCAGAAAGAGCAAAGCATCGTAATCAAAGAAAATGGTCATAATGAACTTTAAAAGATCTAAATGGGTCCATATTACTATTCAGATTCAAGAGATGTCACCTTGTGAATCACAAAATCATGACATCTCAGTCAAGAAGCTCTCAATAAGATCTCAACTTTCCCTTAAAGACTTGCGGGGACTTGCATTATAATGCAGTTCATGAAATTCCCTTGATCACCAGCTTATTTTCAGCTTAATCAAGATGCTTGTTAGCAAATATTCATTCCTTTTGATATCCAAATTGTTTCATACTACTTATAAAGGAACTTCATGTCAGTAGTATATAAATTTGCAAAATTTTAGCTTTTTGAAAAACTGCTCAAATAATTTTTTGGACCACACGAACGTAATCTCCGTAAAAAGCAGAATCTTTTGATATACAAATTTTCACTGTATACAGATGCTTTTTGTAGTCGACACTGTATCTACTATAATTACTCTATGAGGCCATTAATTTGAATTCACCAGTAGAGCTAATCCAACGATTTCTGAGTAGAGCGGACGGCCTTGCTTCAAAAAAACCACAGCAAAAATGCGACATCCACGCCCTCGATATGCACAACATTAAAAAAAGGAAAATGATGTAAAATGAATGAACGATTGCACCTTCCTTTCAGTCACGTTCTGATACTCTGGGTTATTGCACTTCATAGATTACCTTGCGACAGGGATGCGGAGTCGGAGTCGGAAATGATAGGACTCCGGACTCCGGTCTGTAACTAGACCCGAAATATAATACAGACAAATCATTTATTCTCGTGCATAGCTGTCACTGTCTTGATATCAACTTTCTCCGTCAATCAAAGGTACAGAGACACTGCTGCATGCAAAGCTTGTAATAGTTGAGGGAATGACCCGTGATAGTGAGAAAAGGATTGTCTTTTCGCTCGGTGATTTAATAGAGAAGACAAACCTTCCTAGCTTCGATCACACCTACGCACCAAAGGTCACATCAGAGACGAAAATGAAATACTAGTTTGTTTGAGAACATTACCTCTTACCCTGACGTTAATCGCGTGTGATGGCTCCTCCAAAGCGCATATTGAAATCGAAAGTGTACTCATATTTTTTGGAGAAGGATGGGGATTTTCCTGCCTGGTAGAAACTGGAGAAAAACCGTGTGCAGCAAACATCAACAAGATCGGAGATTTGATAAATTTTCATCGAAAATGATTGATTGATAACTGATACAGCAATGATCAATGAAGATAGGTTTAGGTAAGCCTATAATGATCTATAATGTAGGTCACCAGTTAATTTTTTTAGAAAACTAGGCTTTGTATACTTGGCACCCGGAGTCGGAGTCCTATCAACCCCGGAGTCGGAGTCCTATCAAAATGATAGGACTTCGCATCCCTGCCTTGCGACTATCTGGAAATGAGGGCTGTGGGCCTACTGGTAGTAACTTAAATTCCTTCGAAACTTTCTACGATTTGCAATTGCAGTGAAAAATCAATAGTTTGTTTAAGTAGGCTTATATGACATACAAATAATTCAATGAATTGCATGTTTTGAACACACCTATCCTTTGCCTACATAAATAGATTCTGCTGCTACATTTGACAGACTTGCAGATTTTATTAATTGATAATGGATAGAATTTTGACATTCTCGATGGATTGATATGCAAGCAACAAATTGTTGAGAATTTGCCTGTCAATCTTGATTTACTCGAATTCTGTCATTGAATTTATCTTTGGTAAACAATTTCTAGCGTTGACTGAGGAGAATTGTTCTATTAGTGACATTCGTCGAGAGTTTTGTAAAGTTTAGATAATGACTGGTAGGTATTATGAAAGCCATTCATTATCGACGCAGCCAATAATCTGTTATGTTGAATTTTATTACACCTCCGCAAGGGAAGGAAGCCAAACAGGTTAACTATCGAAAATGAGTGGAAATATCTGTCTATATATTCGACTGACATATCAAACGCGTTGCTGATTCACAATGGAATCTGGGAATAGATCTCAACCTGACAGACATAATTGTGAATTGAATCATACAACTTTTCATGTGGTAAGCTATTCAATTTTAATCCCGATCCAATGCTCTTCTGGAATTTTGTTGAATTTTATTGCTGTCATCGTATTTCGACGGATTCTTACTACGAACAAGATTACAACTTATCGCCTATTCTTGTATCTTTCTATCAATGACATCATCTACTTGATTCTGATTTCTTTGCTGTGTGTTGCACGATGTTATCATTGTAAATTCCCAGATGCTGTTTTATTGATGTTGCGTTATTCTGAAGTGTATATCTTTATACCTTTCAATTCTTTGTTCTTTAAAGCAAGTCTTTGCATCAATGTTTTTGTTACTCTTGATCGATGCCTCATGGTGACTTATCCAACATATTATTCTTTAATGTCTAGACGTTTGAATGATAATTTTTGGGCTATTTATCTGTGTGGATTGTTAATATTGTTTATCTTTAATATATACCGTTTCTTCTATCTTGCCGTAGGAGATGGTCCATGCTATTATGTCAATCTCTCTGACGCTCGCAAAAACACTGGTCGAATTATATTCGGATACATAGCCGGTATTATGGTATTTATTCTACCCAATATTATGATAATTGTCGGCAACATTCTGATACTCAAATTTCTTTTTCGTTGGAGTCGTGCATCCGTGAAGGACAGTTCGTACCCTGGAGTTGTAAAGTATAGACTTACTGTTCTTGCCTTTATTGTAAGCTTTGTTTCTCTCATAACGGCAGTACCAGAATATCTGGCTATAATTGAAGTTTGGAACGCAATTGCATTGACATACGGTTTGAATTATGATGATCTCATTGCAATCGCAAACATGGTGGAATTACTGAGACCAACATTTGATATCTTCATTTGGCTCATTTGTGACCGCAAATTTTGGGCTACGTTCATCATGTTATTCAGAGTCAGAAAATCAGTGTCTTGTTCTAACAAAATTCATCCATCTTTAACGTAATCAAATTGCGTTTTGTCGATGTACAGTTCTTGTATCCTTCTATCTCGCTTAAAATATTCTTCTTTCGATTCTATGTCATAACAACTCAATGGTACGACTTATTGATTAATTTTTACTTCTTCGAAATGTGAGATCTTTTTGCAACTTGATATAAACGTGTTGCTTGGCCTCACTCAAACAATATAGTCTATTTCTGCTTTAAATCCTTTTTTGGTGCTGCACATTGTGCACATTTTCTCAAAGTCAACATATTTTGCATTCATCTGATTCCAATATTTTGATGCCGGTAGTCTGTCGGTAACCAAAACTGAAGATTTCAAATTTCTGTACGATAAAGTGTGTAAATGATATTATCATACAATATCGGTTTATTTTTGCCAATGATTCATCAATCGCTACTGTTGGCATGTTTCAGTACTGTAATTAATGTTTTATTCAAAATTTTTTTCGATGGTTCAAAATTAAAAATTAACTCAGAACCCTCAAATTTTCACTCTAAATTCCATGGTATCACCATGGACACATCCTTTTGTTACATCTGGCATGTCAAAAGCTGCTCATTGAACAATACAGTAAGCCATGTGTCCAATGCTGTAATTATCATTTGCAATATCATCTATCATGTATCATAATTTAGCCAAACAGTACCATTTTTAGGATTAGACAGTTTGATAATGTTTTCAATGTTCAACTACCTGTAATAGAAATAATATGAGTGTCAACATTTCTCCACAGATTTTAAACAGCATTGTAAACAGTCAATCGCTACAGTAGCATCAAATCAAGCAAGTTAAGCAATGAAGACGTGAACTAGTCAAAGATGTTTTTTTTCAAGCATCCTTATAACAGAAGTAATCCTAATAAAATCCATAATTTGTTTGAGAGTGAGCGCTTTTTCACTTTCTTATTAGATTTCATAAGTGTGCAAGTTACTCAATCTTCCATTATGGAACTGCAGATATTGGCTGAATTTTTGATGCTTTTCTTGCCTGTGTTAAGATGATAAATGATCACAAAAATGTAATAAATATGCAGACACATTATTAAAGTATTTTTCGCAATCAAAACAAGATATACATGAACCACAATAAAGCAATAGGAACAATATATGAATGAAAAACTCTTGTCACTTTCTTCAAAATGTCACATTATGAAGTTGAATAAAACAGTATCCTACCGTATGGATGCCAATTCCCGAAACAAGCAAAGATTATGAAAGAAAGACGTCCTAGAGTAGTTAGGAAAATGCTTCTAGTAATTTTGTTATGTAAGTTTCTTATAAAATCTACAAATATATACCAGGGATGTGGAGTCGGAGTCCCGGAGTCCTATCAAATGATAGGACTCCAGACTCTGGGCCTTTAACTAGACCCGAAATAATATAATACAGGCAAATCATTTATTCTCGTGCATAGCTGTCATTGTCTTGATGTCAACTTTCTCCGTCAACCAAAGGTACAGAGACACTGCTGTGCATGCAAAGCTTGTAATAGTTGAGGGAATGAACCGTGATAGTGAAAAAGGATTGTCTTTTCACTCGGTGATTTAATAGAGAAGACAAGCCTTCCCAGCCTCGATCACAGCTACGCACCAAAGGTCACATCAGAGACAAAAATTAAATGCTAGTTTGTTTGAGAACATTACCTCTTACCCTGACGTTAATCGTGTGTGATGGCTCCTCCAAAGCGTATATTAAAATCGAAGGTGTACTCATATTTTTGGAGAAAGATGAAGGATTTTCTGCCTGGTAGAAACTGGAGAAAAACCGTGTGAAGCACGCATCAACAAGATCTGAGGAGCCGAGACGTATGCATCCCACTTAAAGCGACATTTGATAAACTTTCATCGAAAATGATTGATAATTGATGCAATGATCACTAAATATCGATTCAGGAAAGCCTATAATGATCTGTGATGTAGGCTACCAGTTAATGTTTCAAAAAACTAAGCTTATATACTTGCCATCCGGAGTCAGAGTCCTATCAAAATGATAGGGCTCCGCATCCCTGATATATACTGATCCTATAGGTCATAGGTCACATCTGTGACCAAATGGGACCGATGTGCCGGATTTGTTTCGGTCAAATAGTGTCACAGTTTGGTTTACAGCATAGATATCGACCTCATATATTAAATGAGCAATTGCATGGTTTGAGAGAAATTAGAATGTTTGGTGGTTATTGAATATAAAATCATTAATCACGTTGAGGTTTGCTGTATACAAATTTGTTCGACATAAAAACTTTCATCGAAGTAAAATTCGTTGCAATTTTCTTGGACGACAAATATAGGTGGCGACCGCACCACGTAAATTGAGTGACGTTTGTTAAATTCCTTTCCAACAAGATGGTCTTAGAAAGTAATCTAGCTATATCCAAACTACTCTAATTACAGCTAGGCTTAACTCTAGTAGAGGCATCACAATAGCGGATATTAATCATCTGATAACAAAACCACAAGAAGAAGTTCTGCAAAGGTTTCATTTGGAACTTACCATAGAGTAGGGATATATAGGTAGAGTGTCGACTCAAAAAAGTATCTGTATAAAGTGAAAATTTTTACATCAAAAGATTCAGTTTTTTGCGGAGATTACGTTCCTGTGGTCCAAAAAATTTATTTGAGCAGTTTTGAAAAAGTCAAAATATTGCCAATTTATATACTACCGAGATGACTCTCCTCTTTATAAGTAGTATGAAACAAGCTGGATATAAAAAGGAATGAATGTTTGCTGAAAAGTATCCTAACTAAGCCGAAATCAAGCTTATTATCAAGGGAATTTCATGAATTGAATTATAATGAAAGTCTTCATGAAAAAGTCGCAAGTTTTTAATTCAATTTTCACCGGTATGATTTTATGATTCACAAAATTCATATTTCATTTCTTGAATCTGAATAGTGATGTGGACCCATTTACATATTTCAAAGATAATTGAAGTCATTGTCTTTAATTCTGTGATTTTCCTCTGCCAGTGGCAGGTTGCCTGTGATATGATCATGCTTAAGAAAATACTCTTGAGAATGAGCATGAAAGTAATAGGAACCCATCGAATTGCCAATTTAGTAAGCACTAAATCTCCAAGGCTGTCATGAGAATCTGTGAAATACCATCATTCCATCTGCATTGTAATCATGATCACTCAATTCCGTTGTAATTTCTTCAGAACTTCAAAAATTTGCATATCTCACATTTGGTTGACAATACCACCTGTATCCCCCTCAAAGTTCATGTAATAAAATCGAAAGTGTATACACATTAGGGATTTAAGAAATGCGGAGTTACCACTCTACCTAATATACCTACTCTATGGAACTTACGAAAATTTCTGAGAGCATTAAATCACTGAATGTGAAAGTGAGCAAAATTGAGCTGGGATTGTCTGATCTTCAGATCAAAAGATCAAGAAAAGAAAATAGGTGACATTCAAAAAGGAATTTGCAGTATACCGTCACCGTCGGAACTGTTGTCAGAACTTGAGCAGTACTGTCGTAGAATGCCGAACTTGATTGTTTCTGGTTTAAATGAGTTGCGAACTGGCTCAGTAGCTGAAAGGAACGACTATGACGAAAATGATCACTGATAACTGAACTTTTAAGTTGTGTCGCATTGGAATACCACGGCAAGATAAACCACGCTTGATGAAGGTTGTTTGTCCTGATAATGAAACTAAGCTGGAAATTTTGAAAAACTGAAAAATACTCCGTCGTTCTCCAAATTTTGGGAATATATTTATTAGTCGGTGTGACACGCAGAATGAACCAAAACTGATGGAGACATGAATACTGTTAATATCGATCAAGCAATGGACAGTCACAGGTCAAGCAAGCGCGAAGTGAATAAGTAGTAGCTGAAGTACATGGATAGAAAAATTACTAATAGGAAAAGAAAAATCGCGTCGTGAAGACATTATTCAACCGTTCTCGTCGCATTTGTAGCAGTGACAAGATAACGGCTGAGGGAAGGTATCTGACTGATATCCTGTTAGAAAACGGATATCCATTGGAATTCATTCGTCGTCACAGGGATCAAATGGACCAACCGATTGTCAGTGGCCCGGAGAAGAAGGCGATCTACGTCCGCCTTCCATACAAAGGGCATTCCAATGAAGTTTACCCAAAACGTGAGCTCCGACGTCTCCTAAGCATCTATGGCGCTGCCAAGTGCGTACTCATCTTCTCCACAGCTCGAGTAGGCCCTAGCAATACAGCGGCTTACACCAAACTTGTGTGCTCAGAAGGAGTACTTGTTAACGTTACTTTTACCTTGGTAATTTTTACTTTCTCTTCATTTATCTCGTAAACGATTTTTCTTTTCCTATTAGTAATTTTTCTATACATGTACTTCAGGTACTACTTATTCACTTATTCACATTGCGGTTGCTTGACCTGTGACTTCCATTGCTTGATCGATTTTAACAGTATTCATGTCTCCATCAATCTATTTCTTAATCAAGATATGACCGACTCAGCAAAATGAATTTCGGATTCTGCGTCGAACATTGAAGGAACGTAAAGACCGAGGCGATAATGTGGTCATCTACCGTAACAAAGTTATGCTTCGAAATGAAATAGAGCATTTTCGTTCCGGACTTTAGCATCGAAGAATAAATGTTTTCCATTGTATCCCACTTTGCTATGTGCTATCAGTGCTATGTGCTATATGCGCTCAGCTTTCCCGAAGCTTGACATTATAGAGGCTGTGTTCCCACTTAAGAAAATAGACTGTTTCATTGCCACATGTTGTTCTCTGAAACTATTGCCGATAATTACACTGTGCTCACACATGATCCTATAGATATTTCTGCCACGCCTCTTATTTCACTGTTATTAACTCCAAATTGTGTATCTTTGTATCGGGGTTCATCTGAAATATATAAAGTTTTTTTGATCTACGTAAGTCGAATGTAAACTTGAGTAATCGCGACTGGTCTTTTATGTGCGGTGTCAATGCGAAGTATGAAATTTTTCATAATCTCATGAATCTGTCATTTGATGAAACCATTCCGGTCAAGTTTGTCACATTCTCAGACAAGACAAAGCCGATGATAACCCTGGATAATCCTGGTAAAGTCGTTAATAAATGACAGATGGGCTGCCTATCGCCAAAAGAATTTTGCTTTATATGAGCACTTAAAACAAAAGGTGAAACTAGAAATAGAAAAATCAAAATTAATATGGATCAATAAGATGAAAAGTGATGATACTTGGAAAGTTGCAAACAGCACTGTATGTAGAAAGGCCAATGATCCCATGATCAATATATGCAACAAGTTTGAATCTGTTAAAATGGCTGCAACTGAAATGAATGAAGAACTGATAAAGGTTTTTTCAGAAAGACGTGTCCATAAAGTAAATATATTAGGTAGAGTGGTAACTCCGCATTTCTTAAATCCCCAATGTGTATACACTTTCGATTTTATTAAATGAACTCGAAGGTAATATAGTTGGTCATTGTTACCAAATGTGAGATATCCAGATTTTTGCAGTTCTGAAGAAATTGTCTCGGAATTGAATGATCATGATTGCAATGCAGGCAGATAGTAATGATGGCATTTTACATTATTCTTAGTGTCATGACAGCCTTGGAGATTTAATGCTTGTTAAATTAGCAATTCGATGGGTTCCTAATACTTTCATGCTCAACCTCAGGAGTATTTTCTTAAGCGTGATCATATCACAGGCAACCTGTCACTGCCAGAGCAAAATAGCAGAATCAAAGACAATGATTTTAATTAACTCTGAAGGATGTAAATGGGTCCATATCACTATTCAGATGCAGGATGTGAAACATGAATTTAGTGAATCATAAAATCATGCCCGTGAAAATTGAATTAAAAACTTGAAATTTCAGCCAAGAAAAGCACGAATAATATTGCGACTTTTTCATGAAGACTTCCATTATAATACGGATCGTAAAATTCCCCTGATAATCAGCTTAATCTCCGCTTAGTTATGATGCTTATTAGCAAATATTCATTCCTTCTGATATCATACTTGTTTCACACTACTTATATAGGACAGTCATCTCGGTAGTATATAAATTGGCAAATTTTGACTTTTTCAAAAGTGCTCAAATAATTTTTTTTGGACCACGGTAACGTGATCTCCGTAAAAAACTGAATCTTTTGATGTAAAAATTTTCACTGTATACAGATACTTTTTTGAGTCGACACTGTTACCCCTGTTCCGAAAACGAATTTTCCAAATTCAATAGCTGATGTAAGACAAATTAGTCTATTGCCTATTGCTGCGAAGATAATGGAAAAATTGATTCTTGAGTTTGTGAAGCCATATTTCCTTCAGGCCTACGGTGATTATCAATTTGGCTTTATACTGGGATCATCCTCAACCTGCGATCTTATATCACTGCATGACCATATAACGAAATCTCTAGACGACTCTAATGTCAAAGGTGTACAAGTTGTGTCATATGATCTTTCAAGAGCTTTCAATCGAGTAAGACATGATGTAATTATACAATGTATGATTGACTGTTATATGCTCATGCAGCTTATCCAATTCACACCCAGTTATCTTGAGAACCACTTACAAGACGTGAGAATTGGTACTGTGAACAGTTGTTCATCGCTTGTTAAATCAGGCATTCCACAAGGGTCAATTTTAGGACCCTACTTATTTTCCATTGTAATCGAGTTGCTCAAAATCCCAAATGATAACTTTGGTGTAGTAAAATATGCGGATGACATAACTGTTAGCAGTCCTCCGTACAAGAATTCACAGAATCATGTTGAAGCAATTCATCATGCAGTTACGGATTGGTTACATCGGTATGGACTACAATTAACTAGGGAAAAATGCAAGTCAATAGTCATCTCCCGGTTTGACAACTGTGTTCCGGTTCATCTGCCTGACATTGAATTTGTTAAAAAACTGAAGGTTCTCGGTGCTATCTTCAATACTAAGTGCACATGCACAGATCATATTTCGTACATCTGCATCTAAACGACTTTCCCTCTGAGGTTGCTCAGACCTTATTTGGGGAATCATTCATTAAAAAGTATTAACTATGACATCATACGCTCAATTATGGAATATGCTGGTCCGCTATTTGCTGATGTCACACGGGAGGATGCAGACAAGCTTGAAATATTGCAAAACTTCTCTGTGGCCGAGAATGTAAAAACCATGGAAATTGACAACAATAAAACCTCTAGAACGGAGGTTAAGTTTCATGCAATACACAATAGTGGCACATAAATCGCACACATTTTCACTTAGATGCACCTGCCAACGTCTGTATGATTGGGTTAGAATCAGTCACATGTGTAAATCGAAGCTTTTCATTGGTAGTTCATGCCCCAACTTAGTTCCCCCGGATGTGGCACGACATTGAGTCAATTTCCATTCTAGTCAACTTTAGTTAAACCAACTATTTCTATGGTAAAAACATGTGCCTCCAGACAGTTGAAGTAAGACGCGATGTGTTGGTCAAGACCTTGTATAGATCCGCTATGAATAGTGACCATATTTTGAAAAGTTTGATTTGCTGTGCTTCTTCCAGTGGTTGATTTATCATTTCTCGTGTTCGAACATTAAAAAGGCTTAATTCATTCCATGTGAAAAGTGCAACATTGCTAAACAAAGAATTCTCACGTACTTTTGTCCAATGGTGTGATCGGAATTGAGCGATGCATTTTGCGTTGTTTATTCACTTTGAATTTCAATAACCTTGAAATGTACGACTCTTATTAATTTTGAAAAATATACACTCATCGTCATCCCCGGCAAAATTATATCATCAAATGCTTTTGTTTGATCATTTGATCAAGTATCATTTGAATTAATATGAGCTGAAAGTTTCTCATGTACATAGTGTGAAAAGACAATATTCTGAAGGAATACAGATGATAAAAAATTAATTGCGAATGCAGTTTTATGACTTTACCATTCGTACTACAATGTATAACAAGATATTCAGAAAACAGAGTACATATGGATTCAATATTTACATTTACTTTCGTGTCTTTTTAGAGCGATTTTCAGTTAGGTTGTGCGACTTAACTTATATTGATTAATTGTAGAACTTTTGAAGGAACGATTAGACCAATGAGGTAAAGTTTTCACTATTTCATCATACTGACGGAAATTGTCAGTTTCCTGCGCCTTCAGATATCCTAATCATTTGTTTCTTCCATTCTTGCATGCTTGAATATTTGAATCCATGCAGTTAATGTAGATAAAGCATTAGGATGTTCTCACATTCACATTCGGGTGCATTTTTCTAGCAACATGGAATGATTTTGCAAAAACTAGCTCTAGGAAAAAACTGAATTCTTTGTTAACTTTATACTCCTCTTCGATAAAGTCAATGCATCGTCGAGCATTTTTTGAAGTATAAAATCTCTCTAATCAAACAGAATTAAAAAGTGTATTGTCACAACGACGGTTTCTGAGGACGCATGAAGGCATACGATATTTATTAAATGGACGCGTATGAGAGTGACACATTGCAATACTCGAAAAAGAAAACTTCAAGTCAAATTTCAGAAATCAAATCGCAGTTTTATGATCAGGAAGTCTGAGCAAGATGATATAGTTGCAGTTATTTTTGCGAATATTGAATCATCCGATAACGACAAATGTTTGAATTTGTCAAATTGAATATAGCCGTAAAAGCCAATCCATTGAGTACATGCTAAATGCATTGGAGTCATGAGCAATGTAGTTCTCTCTTTCTCTCTCACACACAAACAGGTTGAGTCAAAAGTAACCAGGTTTTCAATGCATTGTCGATGTTGATTAATATATTATATTTATGATACGAGTGATTTATTATATATTCTTGAATTAGCGGTTAAAGGGGAAATTGATGTCAGCGATGGAAAGTGCTTTAAACAAGTATGTGGTATAGCTATGGGAAATAATGTAATGCCATTTCTTGTATCAATATTAATGCATCTTGTCCTGTTCATAGTATTTTGTAGCTATTTCATATTCTTCTGGGTTATGTATATCAGTGAATTTTTTGTTATATACATTATGATTCCTCTGATGATTATCTATTGAATTTTATTAATAATACGCATTCTTCTATGTACTATGTACTATTCACTATGTAAATTGCACGTGATCAAAAATTGCCATACCTTGACACATTGGTTAGTTTAGAGTCTCTTCATCAACAATTTCAATTTAATGTAAAGGATCTTCATAGTGATACGTGTCTACATTTTGATTCGTTTGTTCATGATGATTGGTGAACATCCTCGTGTTATGATAAAATCAAGAGGTGAAAATGTAATCAGCATATTTTTTAGTAATGGCTATCCTAAAAAGTTTGTCGATAAATGTTTTTGGAGTCATTCTATTGTACAAAATCGGTCAACTGAAAATGATAATAATGTACCCCCACCCTTTATAAAAATTCCCTTTTATGGTGAAGAAAGTGATAGACAGATATACCAACTTGCCAGAAGAACAAGTGTAATTGATGAAGTTCGCATAATTTTTGAGACCAAGCGCAATTTAGGAATGCGATTTAGAAGAAAGCGTGAATACCCTTCCTGTTCATTTAATTGTTTTTCTTGTTTGGCGGCCGTTGTAAATGGTTTATGCTACAGGAAGTTTGTTGCTTATCATATTGAATGCAAAATCTGTCACAGAGTGTATATTAGTGAAACATCTCGAATTATAAGATCTAGAATCAATGAGGACTTCAACAATACATCATTTTACCAACACATGCATGAATTTCACAGTATCAATCCAAACATAGCATCACAATGGAAAATATTGTGCTCTGAAAGAAACAATGCTAAGCGAAGATCAGTTGAAGCCCTTTACATTCAAGCCACGCATAATTTAGTAAATGGTTGTGTTGATGAAGTATTACTCTCCTATTTATCTTAGTTTGCTTGATCACCGCTCGCTTTTCGTGTTGTCTAATTTCTTATCTTATGGCTGATATTTTGACTATTTCTATACATTTCCCTTTGATTAGATTGTTTTGATTTACCTTGTATACATACTGTATTCCATGATAGATGATCGACTTATGCATATCCCTATATCGTGTTTTTCTATGTCTACATTTTCATGCTACATCACTTTGAAATTTTGTTTAACTGCTGTGCATAAATGATATTTTGTCACTCGTTGAAGAATCTCGAAACGTTGAGAAAAATTGTCGCTTTTAATTCCTGACAAAGCCAGCGGCAATTTTTCATAAGTAACATCATTTAGGAGTGGCCAACTGAACCTTAACCATCTCGATTCCCGATGCAAGTTATCAACCTTACATTGATCGTTGGATTGATATATCAATGGAATATTTATTTCTAAGGAGTTCTTATATATGAGGATATCTTAACGCTGTGACAGCCACCTTTATTTGTTTGTCAGAGTTTCACAGTTGTGTTTATATGGTGTCGGTTGTGGCTGAAACCTCAAATAACCACAGAATGACTATTAAATAGCGGTCATTTATCGCAAAACTCTTCTACAAACGAGCAACAAGAGTGAGACGTCGCCATATCCATGAAAAATTCGATCGAACTGTTGAAAGAGACACCATAACAAATCTTATTCAGCAATTCCAGTTTAAAACTGGCACATGAGAAGATCTTCCAAGATTAGACAGACATGTGTTCTCGTGCAAAAAGGAAAGCAATCGAGTCGTCAAAGCTACTTTTGACAGCAGTACGAAAAGCCAGAGACTAGCTTCAGAGGAGGTTGACATCTCTCAGACTTCAGCTGTGAGAATTTTGCACAACACTCGTATGAAACCACATCGTCCACACTTACTCCACTCATTGTTAGAAAATGATTATGACCACAAAGAATTCTCTGTGATTATTTCAGCTTCGCTGTGATATGGATGGCCTACTACCGGAAAAGATCATTCGGAGTGATAAAGCAACCATTAAGTTGAACAGACAAGTCAGCCGCCACAATTCAGTCTACTGGGCACGTCAGGATCCTCATCAAATTGTTGGAAACGAAGTGAACCTTATTAGTGTCACAGTTGGAGGTGGAATCTTTGCTTCATGTCAAATGGGACAGTTAATTTCGAAAGAATTGTGAATGAGGAAAGTCACGTGGCAATGCTCAACAACGACTTTCTGCCAAGTGTGAGACATTAATTATACTTTGAACAGACATCGTTCCAACACGACGATGCACCACGACATGGCGGCATCACTGCGTGCAGTTGGCTTCATGGTTACTTCATGGTGGATTGGCCGCTGTCGTCCCCCTCGCTGCACTGATCTCACACCCGACTTTTCTTTTGGAGTGTTTTGAAGAATTCGGTTTGTACTGAGATAGCGATGACAAATTACTGAAATATTGTGCCAGTGCTTAGTAAAGACTTCTGTCTATGAGCATGTTGCTCCGTAGTTCAAAGAACGTAGTTCAAAACGACGGGAGATCATGTTGATATTGAGAAAAACAAAGTTAACACCCCTTTTGTTTCACGGTCGAATTTCTATTAAATTCAGGATGTAAACCAAGACAAGCACTTGAGCGTCCCGCACCTTCAAAGGTAGATATAACTAGACGGACCTAGGTGGTCGGCACTTTAAACATTTTCTTTAAGGAATTATGCACACTATACTTTGCTTAGTAATTGTAAAATTTAATAGAAGTACTGTAGAAGGAGTTGGAATGTTTTGACTACCCAGTTACTTAGACTCATCCTGTACATCCTCTCTGATCTGCTAAAAAAACTGGTGGAGGCCAAATGTAGTTATCGGTAAATGTAATGATGATCATAGCTGATGCGCTTGCATGGAATTGATACATGACTTTGGTAATCTTTGACTGCGTAGACAAAATGTCTTATATGATGCTTATGATACTACTATATTTAAGTATTAAGTAATAGCAGATTTCAGCAGATTAAAGTCTGAATAAGTATTGCAAGCATGTTTGTCGCACTCCCTCTCTCGCTCAACCATGAAGGCCTATGCGTTATTTCGTATAGAGTATTTCAATTAAATTGACGCGAACATGCTTCGTGTGGTGTCTGCATTAGGAAGATTAAAGTCGTGCTGATAAGGATTCATTGTAAATTTTCAGTTTGAGATAGATTAATAACCTGTTCAACAAAAGCAAACTGTATCTGTACGACTGTACTCTATCATGTTCCACGACGAAGGAGAGATAAACAGCATCTCATTGCATTTACACAGCGAGATTGGTGAAGGACGTAATGCAGTTCGCATCAACCGCCTCCTGTATGCGAACCTTCTACAGTGGTGCACCGATCGCGCTGCCCAGCACCAGAACTTGAGCAGACCATTGCACACGATTGTTGCCACCTCAGCTACTTCTGGATCAAGCGAAGGTTCGTCATAAACAGGAAACGTTGCTCTCTGAGTCCACAGCAACTGTATAAATACAGTGCGCGACAGCAAGTTGGAAACTTGACATAAATCTACGGACACGTACATTTTCCAACACCTAAAAATTGTTTGCTATTAGGAAATATCGACAAATTTATAATCATCTGAAAGAGAATTTTCGGATCTATTATTTGAATGTTGCTGAATTACTTGTTTTTGAAATTAGTGGTTCCTAGAGGCCCATAAACCCGAAAGCCCCAAAATTTCTTTGACTTGTTTTGACAAGCACATAAATCAATTTGAAACATTCTCCTTGTGATATTCAAAACCGTCACAAGATTGGCTTTCAGAAAATATATAGTTTGAAAGTGTTTTCTCGAAGTTTATAGGCAATATTTTGAAAGTAGTATAAATAGATAATGTGGCGATTTTTTCATTTTCAGAATATTTCTTCGAATGGCCTTAAATTTACCCAACAAAAGCAGGAAACACTAGTTTTGAGGTAAATAAATGCCACCAGTTAGTTAACAGCGTTATTTCTGTTATTATCGCAACACATTCTGAAAATGAAAAAATCGCCACATTATCTATCTATACTACTTTCAAAATATTGCCTTCGAGAAAACACTTTCAAACTTTATATTTTCTGAAAGCCAATCTTGTGACGGTTTTGAATATCACAAGGAGAATGTTTCAAATTGATTTATGTGCTTGTCAAAACAAGTCAAAGAAAATTTGGGCTTTCGGGTTTATGGACCTCTAGGAACCACCAATTTCAAAAACAATTGATTCAACAACATTTAAATAATAGATCCGAAAATTCTCATTCAGATGATTATAAATTTGTCGATATTTCCTAATTGCAAAAAAATTTAGAAGGTGTTGGAAAAATGTACGTGTCCGTAGATTTATGCCAAGTTTCCAACTTGCAGTCGCGCACTGTAGCTTCTTATTAGATCGGTCACAGGTCTATAACATTCTGACCACAATCACTGACTTTTGATCTAATTGTTTCTTTAACCTGGTACTGTCTTTATACTGTGTAGCTTCATCCAATGAACTATTGCTTTGCGTTGAATTAAGTGTTATAAATAAGTTTTTCATATCAGATAACATTTCAGGAAAGTGTTACGTTCCTGCTAGATGCATGTTAAATGTTAACGGTTTAGATCTAAGGCTGTCATTTCGGATGTACATGTATTTCGGCTGAAAAACTTGTGTTGAAGGTAAATTTTCGACAATTTCAGACCTCAACAAAAAAAGTTTTCCGATCTCAAAGACCATGATGTCGGACTTTCGATACTATTTTCTGTCAGAGTCTCCGTAAGCAACCGAATTGACATCGAAGCAAACTGAAAGGTAGCTGTGTGATATACTTTTGGATAGGCAAGCCTGTATAGAAATAATTAGCGGTTGTCCGTTTATTATAACAATGTAAATAAGCAATGAATGTATCTGTAACTCCTCTAAGACCTTTCATGAATTGACGTAGTGTATAAAGACATTTAATCTGCTGCGCACATTAATAGGGATTGCTTGGAGAAAAACAAAAATGAATTTGAAGCAGAAATTTATCATAGCAACGTAATAAATATGACACTTGAATTAAAAGCATGAACTTGACATCCAATAAAATTTCTGGCCAAATGAAAGCAGCTGATTGCACAATTGTGAGTCGAAGTCTTGAACAGCAACGGAAAAAATGTCTCCTGCATTAAGTCTTTATTCCAGTTTTGTGTGTGTGCCTAATGAAATGACAGTAATTTGCGCCCTCTTAGCTTGCGAAGTACAGCTTTTCGATTACAGTTTATCAGATCTGAGTAATATACATACATATATATATATATATATATTAGTAACTTTTTTCCTTCTAGGTTGATCTGATCTGTCATTTACTGAATTCGGCGAAAATGTGTTGATGTGTAGTGGAAACTATAATAATTGGAAAATTTTTATATCGGAAATTGTGGTAAAAATAGTCAACACCACTATTTGGCTATCATTTCAAGTTGAAATGAAACGTTATGAGCGTATTTCATTAAAAACAATGGCTCTATCCGTGACTCAATTATATTGTGAGAAGCCCTGAACTCGGTCGAAGTCTTTCTCTCGCATCCAAAACCTTTGAACCACTGCAAGTGGCCATCGTCAGACGAAACTTCTACACCTGACGAAATTGAAACTACGACTTCGTCTAACAATGGCCACATGCAATGGCTGAAAGGTCTTGCGTATACGAGAAAAATACAGACCCCGACTTGCATAAATAACTTGTATGCATGTTATTTATGGAATACGGTGCAATCTCTTCTACATAATGTAAATAATTTGCCTGTATTAGGTTCTTCTTCTTCTTCAGCCGCTTTCAGTCCACTGCTGGATGAAGGCCTCTACACGATGTCCCCAACCTCGTCGGTCTTGTGCTTCTCGCATCCATGTTTTTCCTGCCACTTTAGTTAGACTGTCTTCCCAACGCGTTTTCTGTCGCCCTCTTCTTCTTTTTCTGTCCCTCGGATACCATTCCGTTAACGATTTTGTCCAACGCCCATCTTGTCTTCTTGCCACATGTCCAGCCCAGCTCCATTTCAATTTTGCTGCAGTCTCCAGGACGTGACTTACTCCTGTCTGCTGTCTAATCCATGTGCTCCTCTTTTTATCTCGTCCTGAAATCTTCAACATTGCTCTTTCCATTGCTCTTTGGGTAACTTGAAGTTTATTTCCATGTTCCTTCGTTGTCCTCCACACTTCTAATCCGTATGTCAACACAGGGAGAATGCACTGATTGAAGGATTGTCTCTTTAGGCACAGTGGCATGTCACTCATGAATATATCTTGAATAATGCTTGCCATGCTCTTGTAGATGGTTCATGTAGATTTAAATTAGAGATCATGTTAACAGGTTGCTTATCTTTGATGACATTTTCTTTGAAAACAAGTACACAGACTTCACCTTCGAGGTAATAGGTAATATATACCTAGATATCTTGCGATCCGAACAGAAGATATTTTGAACCGATTTAAGATGATTTTGATGCATCCTCTGTACTATTTTCCGACTGATTTGCCACATGCAACAGCTTTTTGTTGGCTAATAGTTGGTCCACACCGATTCGTCCTGGATCTTGTAGATTATAAAATCTCCGTCCATTACTTTGCATTCAAAAGGATCTCAAGCATGTTTTGACTTTACCTTGGTGATTTTTGCTTTTGCCCTGTGAGGCTCTTCGTCCATCCTATGTCTTATCTTACTTATTTGTAGTTCAACTTCTTCTATTTTGATACAAGGAAATTTAATGCAATTTTACAAAAGTCGTTCAAAAATACATCTCATGATCTCAATGTCAATTATAGAATAGTGATTCCATACTGGAATCATGCTGCATGGATTCTACAGTAATGCACGAAATAATTCCAATGCTGAAATACAAAACAACTCAGCATATGAATACCTTGCATTTAACTTATCTAATTATCAACCATATCTCATTAATATTTCAACCTAGTTTGAAAGCGTAATAAGCCTGCGTATGAATTCCAATGGTAGGGTTTAAAGTGTGCATCCATGTTGGCTGCGCTTTCACAAGGCTGTAATACTTGGATAGAGTGTGCACGCTGTGGGTGTTGTTTACATCATAAAGCAAATCAGCTATCGACATCCTTACCAATCAATTCTATCCTTGATGGGAAGATATAGCATCAATACAATATAATATACAATACCTGAACGAGTATAATGCAGATAAATCACATGCGAGCACCTGTGGTTCAACGGATCTCCAACAGGATTCCCATAGAGATCTTCTGTGGTGGAGTTAGTCAATGCTGATGACTGTATAATTGATGATGTCAATATCATCACCAGTTAACACTAGAAGCGCTATTTGAGTCAATTGTGACTCATGGCATTTATCCTTCATTATTTTCAATAATTTATGGCATGGAAATTCTGCTTTATGAACTTCAGGTGAGACGACACGAGTAATTGGTGTTGAAAGAAGGAGAACATTGATGATATATCACCACAGAATTAGCTTCATCTGCGCGTGGCCTCGGATTCTAACATCGAAATGCACATCACAGAATTAGACAACTGCTCCTTCAGTGTTTCTCCAATGGATCATTCGTAACAATAAGCTGTCAGCCGGTTTTGGACACCAGAGTCAGTGAGTGAGTAGCGTGCAGCCTATTGTGATCTCACCTCGGAAACAATTTTCGTACGCCTGCTACCTTCTTTAATAATGATGGGAAGGACGAACATTATGGAGAAAACTTGTGCGCAATGATCTGAATTCTTCGAATCTGAGGGAATCGTGGCAATCGAAGCACTTTGCTGGAACTCACATTAATCCGCAAGCGACACACGACTTTTTTCCAATCTGCAAGGTATTAGGAATTCCTTTTTGCCCAATTACTAAGTTCCGGCGTGTGCCATCGTTTAGAATTAGTCTTCACTTCTAGCAAACTGAAAGAGTAAAACAATCTAATTCTGTGTACCTATTCTAATCCAAGCATTGATTGTAGAAAGTACTAATCAAAGAGCAAGTATATTAGGAAGAGTAGCAACTCAGCATATATTAAATCCCAAATCTGTACACAGTTTCGATTTTATTAAATGAACTCGAGTTGAAACTCAGTACCACTTGTGAAAAACGCAAATTTTTACACTTTTGGAGAAGTGTACTCGATTTTGACTGATCATGGTAGCAATGCAGAATAAAGAACAATATTCCACAAATCTTCCATGTCATGGCAACTGGTAGTCATATCCTCCATGTCATGAAAAGGTAAAATAATTTGTTAAATTAGCAATTCGTTGGGCTACCATCACTAAAACCTCAGCTTTATTATAATAAGATTATTTTCTTTAGCGTGATCATATCACAAACTGCCACTGAAAGAACAAAGCATCGTAATCAAAGAAAATTGTCACAATGAACTTTAAAAGATGTAAATGGGTCCACATTACTATTCAGGTTCAAGAGATGACGCCTTGTGAATCACAAAATCATACCGCTGAAAATTGAATTTAAAATCATGACATCTCAGTCAAGAAGCTCTCAATAAGATCTCAACTTTCCCTTAAAGACTTGCGCAAACTTGCATTATAATGCAGTTCATGAAATTCCCTTGATCATCAGCTTAATTTCAGTTTGATCAAGATGCTTGTTAGCAAATATTCATTCCTTTTGATATCCAAATTGTTTCATACTACTTATAAAGGAACTTCATGTCGGTAGTATATAAATTTGCAAAATTTTAGCTTTTTGAAAACAGCTCAAATAATTTTTTGGACCGTAGGAACGTGATCTCCGTAAAACAATTCGATGGGTTAAAACTGATAAAAGTAAAAGCTCAGCTTTATTATTATAAAATTATTTCTTCAGTGTGCTGGTTGTATCACAAACTGGCAGAAAGAGCAAAAAACATCGCAATTAAGGAAACTGATCATAATGAACTTTAGAAGATGTAAATGAGTCAACATTACTATTCACAAGAAAGGACGCCTTGTGAATCATGAAATCATGCCGCTGAAAATTGAATTAAAGCCATGAAATCTCAGACAAGAATAAAAGAAGCCTTTTTGAGTCGACACTCTACCTATGTACATACTTACTCTATGGTACGATTGACAGAAAATTGTAATTTTTGAAGTTTTCATAACGTGTGGCAGCATACTTGTTTTAAACTACCATTGTAGCATTGGCAAGAAGATTATCGATTATTTAGGCCTGTTTTTCCCACAGTACAAAGATCAGAGTAAAGTTTATTGAGATAAAAGAGCACCTGTTTGGTCCGTAAATGCCAGAAGGAAATATGTTTACTACATCATCACATTGTGGTTGAAAAACTGCAGAACTTTTGGTAAACCATTCTATCTTTTCACGTATCACACCTATTTGTCCGTGTCTTTCACTTAATTGATGATATGATGACCTGTCGCTAAAAATCGTTTTGGAAAACTTCTAAAACCGGTTTGAATGGCACAAATATCCATTACATAGCCTTCATTTTTCAATTTTTGAGATATTCGATCTGAACAATGGACAAGCTGAATGTCAGTGAAATGCATTTGCAGAATCAATAAGATATTTCTCTCATGGCTATGAATATAGAATTCTATGTCAATGTAGTCCGGCAGCCAGAGCGAGTTTCTGCAGGGAACGAGGCCGAAAGTGAGACTTTCACAGAATGATGTACACCCTATGCATACTACGAATCTGCACGTCTGCCGAGTTCTAGTGAGTTCCTCTTCTTGTCAGACAAGATCAAAGAAAAACACATGTAAATCCAATGGGACGCAGATTGCAGTTTTTGGCTAAAATGAAATTTTCTATGTTTTCTGTGATTAAGCGAAAAGTACTAAGCCCAGAGTCATAATTTTTGGCATGGAATATCTTCAGGTAATTTCCTTTCATGTTCATGCACTTCTGTCTATGAAGCTAAACGCATTCAGATTTGGCGAGCCTCTTAATGTCGGCAAACACAAACATCTTGAGCAACTTTATCCACATTCAACCACATTCTCGCATACATTGCCGACTAGATGCATAATAAAAGCACATGCATATCATAGGAAATGACCTGAGGACATTACATGTCAAAAATCATGACTCTAGACCTAGTACTTTTCACTTAATCAGAGAAAACATAGAAAATTTCATTTTAACCAAAAACTGCAATCTGCGTCCCATTGGATTTACATGTGTTTTTCTTTGATCCTGTCTGACAAGAAGAGGAACTATCTAGAACTCAGCAGACGCACAGGTTCGTAGTAGGCGAAGGGTGTGTATCATTCTGTGAAAGTCTCATTTTCGGCCTCGTTCCCTGCAGAAACTCGCTCTGGCTGCCGGACTAATGGGACCAAATTCGATGTCGAACTTTTTACAGCAAAATATCGACAAACAACTCATTTTAGTAAAAGTTAGTAAAATATTCGGATTTCAGGCTCAATAATTCACTTTGAAATCACACATGAGTCAAAATTGACTCATCAGTGCTTCAATTTTCTTTTCGGATTTTTTTCTGTTCAATTAGCAATCGAAATGCAGTCAAAAATGACAAAAACCAGTGATGGCTGCTGTTTGCCATGAATTTTGATTAGGCCCTTGCTTTATACAGTGCGGTAGTCATTTGCATGAAAGAAAATTGAGTAGTAAACTGATTAAATTATTCAATCGATATTTCACAATAAATCATTCTTTATTTCCTCATGTTAATTGATAATTTGAGTATTTGACATTGATGAGCTGCAAGCTTAAAAGAGGAGAAAAGTGTTGCAGCAATGCCTATTTTACAAATCACCCAGATGTCCAGAATAGCTTAACTCACTCTAATCTCTCTTCGCCGATGCGTAATTCCATTTATCAGATAAGGTTCCACAGTTCCAGCACTTTTTGAGACATACCCAATCAACATCTTACTCCATCAATATTGACTTACATTCACATTCACAAAAATAGTCTATAATGACAGAAAACCTTTAACTTGTAAGTCCGGTGTAGTGTTCATGAAATATATTTAGTAATATTTTTAGCAATATCCAAAGTGGTACATGTGTGCACACATTACACTATGCAAAGTGTCCGACGCATGTGTGTAGCGATACACACGGCTATGTAAATATTTTTTAATGTAGACATTAGTATCGCAATGACAATAGCAAGCAACGATGCCAAGGAAAGAAAACCCGAAATTAGTAAAAAAAACAAATTTGCCAATTTGATTTAATCATTTTGAAGATGATTAGAACTGAAACTTACGCGATTGAAAATTATGCAAAATATAGAAGCAATCCATTGAAAATAGGCCCTCATGCCATTTCTATGAAATTGTCTGAAATTAGTGCAAAACGACTAAAAAATTCGCCACATAATTGTAGCTTTGACACGCATCGAATAGACGATTTGTAGACGTATCGCAGTAATGTAAAGTGGCTCTGATGATGACCGACGGTGTTGGTCGAAAGGCCTCAGCAGAATAACGGATTCGCTTTTTTTGGGCTTCCTACAATTTTTACAATACAATCCATATTTCCTACATTTTCCTACATCATCCTACATTTTTACAATACAAATACAAGGATTTTTGGGCTTCCTACAATTGAGGGAAAAAAGTTTTGACACCTCCATTTCCTCAGAATTCGCGCTGGAAAACACCCACATGAATCGGACACAAATGGAAAGCGTTTATTCAGAAAAACGGAGCAAATATGACAAGAACCTAATAAATTGATTTACAATTAAAAGTCTTTCGCATGCAAACTAAAGCAGTTTACCAATATACACACATTTGCAATTGCACAACTATTCATTAGTACAATTCAAAAATATAAATATGAAACCTCACTTATTCAATTTTCAATTGACTCATGCTTGCTTGAGACACATATCTACATGAATTTCTCCTCAATACTCTGGTTGAAATCTTCCAAAATTTATTTTTTCCAAAAACGCTACAGCAGCACCTTCGAATGGGAATGAGCGCAAACTCAAAAATGACGACATGCGCTAATCTGGTGAGATGATATAGTTCATCAGATGCTTCTACAAAAAGAGACAATCTCGCAGAGACAATACCAATGATGAAATTAAAAAACATAAATGGTAGAATAAACACCATCAAAATGTGCACAATTTTCAAATAAAACCACCATTGCATCGTATTAAAATTAAGTATGTTGAGAGTTGCCAAGAATGTCTGATAAAATGAATCAAAAAAATTCGAGTTAGTTGGAGCTTTATCAGGTGATTCAAGGTTCATTGTACGAGTTCCAATTTGGAAAATTCTTGCAAATATCAAAATGACAAACGTATATAATGCAAGGAACGACACAAACTCTTTTACAATGGAAAAAAAGTTGCTCACAAACTTGCCGATGTAAGGAACACATCTCAGGGAGCACATGCCCAGGCAGCTGAAACATATAGTTTGGCATGAAGTGATTGCCGTGTGAACGTTAGCTTTATAGTAATCAGTGCAGGGAAAAGCTTGACTCTTTGTCATCATGAAGCAGATGCATATTGAACATGGCAACATAACTAGACAAGGCCATCCATAGCTCACACAAACTGAATAAATAGCATTGGGAACCCTGTGAAGACCTAACCTTTTCTTTTGAAGTCGTATATTCACTGCGCATATAGTAAGAGTCGTAAGAGTTACTATAGATGCAAGTATACTATTAACTAACAGAAATATTTCTAAATATTTTTCACTTTCAAGGCCGGCCAAAGATACGTTGGCTTTGTAATTACATTCTAAAAGAATAAAATTGTATGAAAAATTATTAGGCGACGAGATGAACAAAATACCACAACATATATTCAGAAAAATCCATATAAAGAAGAGTACGCCGTTTCTATAGAGAATACTCGTAGCACATTGCCAAAGAACACGATTTTCCGATAATAACTTCGAATTTTTAAGGCGTATCAAGCCCTCTGGCGAATCCAATAGGCAAAGCAATTGAACTACTGGACTAGCCAAAAAGCGGGAATCTGCACACGCTGGATTATAAATTCCCATGTCAAATTCAATGCAGCTATACATTCCATGAACTTTTCTATTTATTACCCACATATCCGCATCTTCTAACAATCTCTCAGCAAACTCAACTTCTCCAACACTAGTGGCCAATTCACATGGTCTTAAACCGCAACAACTGGACATGGTCGATAACTGAAGCATTTCCTGACGTGAGAAAGTGTCACGCAGGTGATCTTGAAGAGAATTTGCCACTTCCGTTGCTTCAAGATCGTCTCTTTTAGGAATCAGTCGCCACACCAGACCCAAGACAATCGCATGAAGACAATTTAGACCATTCTCATGAACAGAAATAATGTCGCTCCCTTCCAAGTGATCCAGCAAGTATCCGCAGCATTTTGATGAGCCGTATAGAAAGGCCAGGAGAAATGGTTGATGCAAGTTGAGATCGTCCAGAAGAAGTTTAGTAGTTCCACAGCAGATTGGTGCCTTACTCACTTCAATCATTCCCATTCGGTCACTTGTCAGGAAATTGACCCATTCATCCTTCGTACCGAATTTGCAATGAAGTTGCTGCAGTCGATCAACGTCGTCGGTGATGAAAATTTCAACAAGATCCTCATCATTGATCAGGTCATCTGATAGCAGCTTGAAACCTTCCATTAAAGTTGATCAAAGTAGCAAATTGGCTGCAGATTTATATAGGAAGTTGGTTCAGACAAATCCGGATTTGTTCACGATCCACTGGATTTAAACGCCTACTTTTCCTTCATTATTTACTTGCTCTTAAAATGTATTAAGTTATGGGATATTGAACTCTGCTATATGTTGAGGAAAACGGAAATAATTGTCAACGAAAATTCACCAAAATACAGATTTGTTGTAGTTACGATTGAAAATAGTCATGGTATCAAAAAACTTATTTGTGTTCCATTAGGCATGTTCATTACTGTCACCATATTTTCCGGGTGATAATGGTTGCTTCAAATAATGGTGTAATTAGGTTAAATACTGTTTCACACGATCAATTTCCAGTTTTGTTGAAAATGTCAAACCTCTACTGATTTAGCGTTCACTCTATTTTCAGATTTCAAATTCTGTTATTTATCTGTTTATTTTATCTGTATATGTTAATATTTCAAGCCTTGCCATAGCAGTGAATTTCCTATTCTGCTACTTAATTGATGATGGAGTCAAATGATAATGTGATGTCAGGTGAGAAAGTGGTATGATGATTGATGCACTTTTGGTGTATCTCATATCCTGACTGTTCCACTGAAATAAACGTCTACATTGTAGAATGCAAACTACTAAAGTTAGCTGATTTTTTTCCAGTGAAAGTCGTACTGACTGAACACTCTCGGGAAAACAGAAAAAAATTGGTCACAATTCGTTAAAAAATTTATTGTAAAATCACGACGGGCCTTCGACGTCCTGCGCCTTCTGAGGTCAACGTTAGCGTCAGTAACCTATGTCGGAAGGTGTTTATAAAGAAGCATGAGTATCAGCAAGAATTGTGTTACTTGTTCAATGTGAGGGGATCGAAATGTGAAGTCAGATTAGAAGGCAATTCACGTTTCCTATTGATTGAGGATATATTACCTTCCAAATGACAGCCTAAATCGTCGGCGCGTAGCGCCAGACCTCCAGACATCTGCAATTAAGGGGCTTCATGTCGGTAGTATATAAATTTGCAAAAATTTGGCTTCTTAAAAAGTGACCAAATAATTTTTTGAACCAGAGGAACGTAATCTCCGCAAAAACCTTAATCTTTTCATTTAAAAATGTTCACTGTATCATTTTTTTAAGTCGACACTCTGCCTAGTATAATTTTATAATATTCATAATAACTATATGCTTGTTCTATGGTTTTGATTACTCACATACATTTCATTCGCTTGCGAAAATGCACCCTTAATTAATTTGAAAGACCGATTTTGTAGAGATATTCACTGATTTTGTATTTTGAATGTAAAGATTACTGCAGAATCTATGCTTGGATGGCATCAATGAAATGAAACGTAATTGTAAATTTTCAATTACAAGCTTCTATCTCTAAAAATGTGAAATAGTGATTCTGAATTCTTCCTCTGTGTTCATGAAATCATTTCATTAGCATCATCAGAACAGTGACATTGCGCCAATGCTTTTGTATACAAATCAAATACACTTCTATAATCTCAGTCGCTTTTAACTTTCTCACTACATATATACAGGGTTATTTTAGGCTCATACAACAGGATGACTGGTGGATAAAAATACAGAATAGTGTTTAACTTCGCCCATGGTATTGATGTTTATTGACTATCATTCAATCCAAAATTCATTTCCTTTCTTTGTCTCTTTTCAATCACACAGGCACTTTAAGAAACACAATTGTTAATTACATGTCATTATTAAGCGTCCCATGCACAGAATTAGACAGGTCGTCTCTTCTTCTGATTGACCTGAAGGGAAGCATTGGAACATGTAACGTTAATGAAATGGCACAATCTCCTGACTAAGTATCATAGCAATCGAACAATGAGCAACCAGTTCAACATTAAACACGCCAAATTGTGCAAAGTTTCAGTGACTGTTATCTACCGGATCACACAGCAAAGAGACACAGACGATGTCAAGTTCTACAGAGAAGTTTGTGAACGTTTTTTTCATGCGCCTGCTAGCTTTTTTAAAAATGATCGGAGGGCCCAACATTATCGAGAAAACTTTTGCGCAATGATCTGAATTCTTCGAATCTGAAGGAGTCGTGGCGATCGGAGCATTTTGAAGGAATTCAGAGCAATCCGCAAGTGACGCACGACTATTTTTCCTATCTCTGCAAGGTATTAAAAATTTCTTTTTGCCCACTTATTAAGTTTCTGCATGTGCCATCTGTTTGAATCAGTTTGCACTTCTAGCAAAGTGATACGATTAAACTATCTAATTCTGTGGTCCCATGATTGTCCTTGTAGGAACACACGCGGGTCTTCATACATCAAGGAAAGGACACTTCCGTCTCCGGCAGAAAGCCACCTTTGCCTCCGCCTCCTAGCAGAAAGATCTCACCCACCTGCGGGCAGAGAGGCCGCCTCCACATCTACCTGCTTCCCCCATCATAAAATTAGTTGATAAACCTGTGAGTGTCTTTTAATAAAACACTTGCCTGATCATGTAATACATTGACACCGACCGCTCACGTCCTGTCTGAGTTCGCGGTGCAAATGTGAAATAAATGATTTGAATATTGTCTAAACAGCAATCATCAGAAGAGCTAATAACAAACAAAATTGAAAACTCTCGATATAATTTCACTGCAATTTTCTCTTCTGAAAGTATTTCGTCATCATGAATTGTTAGTCAAAGCATCAAGTTCACCAAATTGCTTTTATAATGTTATGTTATAAAGGTAACCGCAGTTCAAATCTTCTCAGCACTCACACCATGAAAAAATATAATATCAGAAGGAAATGGCATCAAATGCGTTACTAAGTGATGAACCTATTATTCCCAGCACTTAATTCCAGGGAGTTCAAGTCAGTGCTTCAGCTTCAAACTCAAAAAATTTACCATTCAAGCATTTATACTGATTGCGCTCTTTAAATATCAGATTACGCTATCTATTTCTGAAATCAGTGGTTTCATTGTTTCTTTGAAATTGTCAGTCAATTGTCACTATATAATTTATGAAACTGCTGGCAGAGGAAAAGTTAAGTATCGTGAAAACTCGGCAAACTTCTACAATTAATACATTGATTGCTGATTGATAAGCTGGTGATCCTGACGACTTTAGATATGCACTCGGTGTTTGATCTTCGCAACTGTCTGCTTATCGTTTCCTTATTCGCTCAACAAGATGCTTGCAACTACGATCTTCGCATTCTTGAGCATTCTAATAACTCTGGTGATGTTATTCAATCAATGATTAAGACCATGGGAACAGTTTCCAACACCTCTGCACCAGGATTTCAAGGTACTATCTCAACTTCATTGCCTATAACGATCTCGACTATCTTTCAACACAATAGATCCAATAGTGGGCGTCATATTTGCACCCCTGAACAATGTACAGACTCCTGTTATACATGTGTCGGCATCTCTAGTATTGATTCATCCAAAATGACCGCTGACACGTTGATGAGAGTCGTGCAGCAACTTCGAATTCAAACATTAGTTATTTTCTTCAATGATGACACTCCGTGGACTCGTGCTGATCTCACGTCTTTCACATCGAGACTCTCCATAATTGGTGTTTCGTTTATAACCATGCATGTGCGTTCCTTTGATTTAACAGATGTTTCGAGTCTGAATCGGTCTCTTGAATGGATTGCAAGAGACAGTCGAAAATATCGACATTTCTTTGCAATTTGTGATGATGTGACGTTGTTTCAATTAATTGAATTGGCCAAGGAATCCGGTGCTGATGGAGGCCTACTTAGTCAGCGTTTCTATTGGTTCATACAATTGTCACACCAGATCACATCAACTAATCTATTGCAACATTTACCGCCATTCTCCAATGTTGGTATCATCATCAGTTCTCTGTCTTATGAGAAAATTTCTAGGCTCCGAACACATCTACAGACAACAATTAACAAATGTGATCACTGTGACTCGAATTGTTTCAGATCAGTTCAATCTTCATTGACTAGCGATCCAATGCTTTTGTCTCAATTGATTAATGTGACCTTTCAATCAACGCATACCATTGAATCGTCAACCGTTTGGAAAACCGTTACGATATATGATGAGGATAATAGGACGTCGAAACAATTGAATAATATTTTTCCTAATCAATTTGTTGACTTTGGTGGCAAAATATTACTGGTTGGAATTTTGAATTATCCACCGTTCACATTATTGACCAATAAGAATTGGAGACACGAAAATGTGACATGCATTGGTATTGAAGGAATCATTAATGACATGATAAAGATTCTCGAAAAACGATTGAAATTCAGGGCATGTTATATTCTGTCTTTTGATGGTGAGTTCGGAGAGCTCAATGAAACGACAGGACAATGGTCTGGCCTTGTAGGTATGGCAATGAGAAAAGAGGTATCAATCTCCGCAACTGCTCTCACCATGGATTTCGCTCGGGCGAAAGTCGTTGATTTTACACATCCTTTCAAGAGCGAACCTTATTACATTATGATGAGAAAAGTATCAACAAGACCAAATATATTTAGTTTCGTGATGCCATTTGAGTGGCAAACGTGGTTAATGTTATTAGTAGTGACAATCATGTCCGGCCTTTGTATTGCAATCTCATCTCGCTTGAGTCCTTTCAGTGCATGGAACTTGCAATCCAAAAACAGAATTCGTGATGAAATTTCGTTAACAGGCAACGTATGGAACTCTTTTGGAACCATTATTGAGCAAGGTCAGGAATTCTCCCCATTAGCATATTCAAGTCGTGTAGGCACTGTTTCTTTGTGGATATTTTCCATTATAATCATAAATACCTACACATCAGTTTTCATCACTCATGTCACGATTCCTCCGAAAGGCAAAACTATCAACAGTATCTTCGAGATGTCTCAACAGGATGTAGTCAGACCGTTAGTAGTAAAAGGAACAAGTCTCGTTCAACTTTTGAAGAACAGCAATTACTCCGTTTTCAAGAAAATCAATGCTATGTTGCCCAAATCGAAACCAACATCCTTTTCTAGAGCACTCGAAATGGTGCAAACTTCAGATGGTGGCGATTGGGCATTCATCGGAGATTCAACCAGAGTTCTTTTAATGGTTCGAATGAATTGTAAGAATCTTTCACTATTGCCCGAATCATTTAACAAAGACAATGTCTTGGGCTTCGCATTACCGAAAAATTCCCCATATCAAGATGCCGTCAACTATTACATGAGGAGGATGACTAATACAGGACTTGTCACTCATTCTATCAAATATTGGTTTAACAACATAATACCAACCCGTTGTCCTGTGGAAACGGCATTTACAAAAGCAGGTTATACATTCACTCTTCATCATATTGCTGGTGTCTTTTTATGTTCAATTGTATTCTATGTTATAGCCGGCATTATCTTTGGAATTGAGAATTCTGTCAGTGGCATGCGTGACAGAAATTTCGACCTCTAATCTAAAGTTAATAGTTCCTGACAATCTTGATGCATGTCGCAGACGTTGTAGAATAGAATACAATAGAAATGTGTTTATATTCGTTGAATGAAAATCATGCGAAGCATTCATAAGTACAGAAATTGTAAATCACCTATAAAGAATTGCAAGAATAGACAATTCAAATGTTCGAAGATGAAGTCATTTAATTACCATAAATAACATAAGTCAAAACAAATATAAAATGTGCGTCTGAGTGAGCACACATAATTTATACAATAATGCACATGTATATGTTATCAATAATACAAAGAGAATCAAGAAATCCTCATTCTGTTATTGCTCTCTTCCGACCCGCAAAATAAGTGAATGGAGAATATTAATAGCATAATGCCGGTTCACAATCTAGATGGTTCATTGAATCAGCTAATATGTCTCTATATCCTCTTCGGCCCAGACTTTCACATCCTGCTTGTGCTCATCTAAACCTCCATTTCACCTCAGTATTAGCTGCAGCAGCGTTGGACAGATAAGAGCCAGGTGAATTCCTTCGTCCACTTTTCTTCTCTTATCTTGTCCCTTATTAGTTTTCATTATCTTTCCAACATCATGACATAGGCTCCTCTACCAATTTATTTTTCATTCGATCTTCCCGGAAGCAGGTTTATATTCAAAAAAATTGCTTTATTCCATGAACTAACTGTGTAGTCAAATGCAATGGAAACCAGAGATTGAGTGCTTGTCTACATTTTTCATATTCATTTCATACCACTTCTGCCTGAGACGATTACTAAGTGAGAGAAAGAAAGAGAGAATTGCCATCGATGACAATGACGAGCTGAATTATACCAAGTTACCCCAAGTTAGTCATTTTATTTAAAGTTACCCCATTTGTCATAAATTATTTGAATCTGATCCTGCGCCCACCAGGAAACTTCATTCTGAATGTCTGAACGTCAATGCATCTGCGTTTATCTTCCATTTCACTCGCCAAGTCAATGAAAAATTGACTGTACAATCTTTTCAGAACTTCATTTTCTGACATTTAGTTGTGTTCAAGTGTTCAAGACAGCAAGCACTTTCTTTACAACGCTCGCGGAAGGTGCACATCATCGAAGTAAATAAAGAAATTACCTATGCGCTTGAATTCAAACCGAGGTGCGTAAATTTTGATTGGGAGAATGGAATATCTTGACAAAATGTAAGGAAAGAGTGCCTATATATCTTAACATCGAAACATGCTTTCTGCAGTTAGGAGCATAGTTTTACTTACATGTACTATTATTGCCACTATTGAAAACTATTTTTTACACCGGTGATTGATTTCACATGTGATTCGAATTTACGCGTAGTAAAGTTCACATTTAGTGTTTCGAACTTCTTAAAAAGCAACAAAATCAAATTCGAGAATTCAAAGAGTTTCACACTATATGGATATAGTTCAGCTAGCATAGAGGCTCTGTTGAAAAATAAACTTAAGAAATACAAGGAACCTATTATATTCATGAAAACGGCATGAGTTCATTAATATTTGGTAGTGAAGGCATGAGATGGCTTGTTCCTCGTAAATAGTTAGATGTATCTGAGCAACTGTACTGTCCAACTGAAAACTTTTTAGATGCATTTCAATTAATAAGTTCAAATAGAATGCCGTGAAATTAATTAATTTCCAGGACTGTGGTGCTGCCGTCGTGAAAACCTTGGGCGATGCCGACACCGACCATAATGATGACAAAATCAATGATAATAGGCATTTATTCAAATATAGACAGCTGTGGCTGATTACATGCAGACAAAAGCATGTAAAAAAGGACATTAATTATGTCACGCACCATCGCCCTTATCATCAAATTAATAATATTAATATAAGTGACAAGAATATCACATGACACAAAAATAGTCACACCACTATCAATACGATGTTGGACAATCTTTTCTGAATTCATGAGAACTTTTGACGATAACTGATTCTGTAAGAATGTAGCCAAGTGTCAGTGAGGCAAATAATTTCAGGTAATATGATTTTGTTGTTAATAACCATTTTTCAAATAATTGAAGTAATAGACTTTTTGTCTTCTGTTCTCATTGAAATAATGCGATAACTGATACGGAGATTGCAACATCAATAATACACCGCTTTGGCTTTTACCAATTAGATAGTTACATGTACATGCAAGATTTACAATATTCATATGCAACGTTGAACATTTTTCTAAACCAGAACTTCTAAGAATTTCCAAAGGGTATTCTGCAGCATGACCCATTAATTCTACGATTTTAAGAAGGGTGTGCTTTGCTGTCAACTCAAAAATATTTGCCACTCGACACATCATCTTGCTAAGTTCGTTCAAGAGTGCAACAAAAAATTTCCCAATGGCCGGTTCCACCGGCGTCCGATTTCAGTGTCGACTGTTTCATGATGGCCACAGAATTAGATTCATCTGCGTGCGCTTCGGTTTCCTAGAAAGGAAGAATTGTATGTAACCTTAATATCGAAATGGCACATCACAGAATTAGACAACGTGCTCCTTCTCGAATGGATAATTCGTGTATCACTTGCTATTGGAAATGGCAAACAAAAACTGTCAGCAGAGGGCACCAAAGCCATTGAGAGATGCGTGCGTGCTGTGATATCACTTCGCACACAACAAAACACACATCGATGCCTGGCTTCGATTCAATGTATGCACTATACAGTGAGCAATGCCGAGGAGAGGATCATCAAGTGAACTAATTTTCGTACGCCTGCTACTTTCTTTAATAATGATCGGAAGGGCCAACATTATGGAGAAAACTTGTGGGCAATGATCTGAATTCTTCGAATCAGAAGGAATTTTGGCAATCGAATCACTTTTCTGGAACTCACATTAATCCGCAAGCGACGCACGACTTTTTTCCTATCTCTGTAAGGTATTAGGAATTCGAATAATAGAGTAAATATTAGGAATTCCTCTTTTGCCCACTTAATAAGTTCCGCGATGTGCCGTCAATTTCGCATTAATCACACTTCTAGCAAACAGAAGCAGATCATTTTTATATGTTAATTTTTCACAACAATTAAAAGTTTTAGAATTTCATTGGCAGTGCAATGGGAAAAAATGAGCTGGAAGGATCTAACTAAGTCAAAAGATGCCTAGCACCGAGAAACAGCCACTGTTACCTGAGAACATCGCGCGCCTTGCTGGTGAAAGCACGCGATCAAGTCATCAAGCATCGAACGGGAAAGTGCGTACCGGATAGATATCAGAATTGCCTGCACAGAAGTTTTCACGCCTAGAGGAGAGCGCATACCGTATGTAGATGTGCCTTGAAAACGGCTGCTAAAATTAACAATTTGCTGATTGACATGATGGATTCAACATGAAGGACACTTCCTCACATCATACCGGATGAAATCATGCTGATGTGACCGTCTCTGCCGGTATTGGCCGGTTTGATTTTTCAGACCGGACCGGCGACCTGCGCCGGTCTACCGGTGACCGGTTACATCTCTGATGTGAGTATGATAATGAATCAGGCACGGGGAGAACGAGCATTTTCTGAGCTTTCTTTTGATATACTGATCATCAAAATCAGTGAATGAGGACAAAATTAGTGACATCGTGACGGTATCACAAAATCATATGTCTTTTGACTGATCTTTCACTTTTTCATGAAAATGTTCATGTTTAGTATCTTTAGATTCCTTGCGGTGTAAGGAATATGAACATGTAAGTATTATTCAAATTAGTTTCATAGCTCTTTTCAAACTTCTTCAATATTCTTCCTCGTCACCGCTAAAGTACACAAACAATCAAGGTAAACACTCTGCAGTCGTGGTCACAGAACAAAGACATGCCTTCGCTAATTGCTTTGTTTTGATCCTTCGTTCACTTACATGTTGTTTGTGTACTTTAGCGGTGACGAGGAAAAATATTGAACAAGTTTGAAAAAGAGCTATGAAACTAATTTGAATGAAACTTGCATATTCGCATTCCTTGCATCAAAAGGAATCTAAAGATACCAAACATGAACATTTTGATGAAAAAGTGAGAATATAACATTTTCAGTCAAAAGACATATGATTTTGTGATAACTTCACGATATCACTAATTTTTTCCTAGTTCACTGATTTTGATGACCAGTATATCAAAAGAAAGCTCAGAAAATGTTCGTTCTCCCCATATCTGATTCATTATCATACTCACATGTTTTCTTGTAGAAAAATTGCAATTTGTAAATTGAGTGATTTTCACATTTTGAGCACTGCTCAGCAAATGCAACAGCGGATGCAAGTCCATCATAGCTCATTTTACAGCGGAAACTGCAAGTTCTGGAATGACATATGACACGTTGTTGTGCGACACGATTAGAAAGCATTGAATCGATTGAACTTCAGCGTAGTTTATAGTCCGGCAGCCAGAACGAGTTTCTGCAGGGAACGAGGCCGAAAATGAGACTTTCACAGAATAATGTACACCCTATGCCTACTACGAATCGGCACGTCTGCCGAGTTCTAGTGAGTTCCTCTTCTTGTCAGACAGGATCAAAGAAAAACACATGTAAATCCAATGGGACGCAGATTGCAGTTTTTGGCTAAAATGAAATTTTGCATGTTTTCTATGATTAAACGAAAAGTACTAAGCCCAGAGTCATAATTTTTGGCATGGAGTGTCTTCAAGTCATTTCCTTTCATCTTCATGCACCCCTGTCTATAAAGTTGAACACATTTAGATTTGGCGAGCCTCTTAATGTCGGCACACTCAGACATTTTTGAGCAACTTTATCCACATTCAACCACATTCTCGCATACATTGCCGATTAGAAGCATGATAAAAGCACATGCACATCGTAGGAAATGGCCTGAAGACATTCCATGCCAAAAATTTTGACTCTGGACTTAGTACTTTCCGTTTAATCAGAGAAAACATAGAAAATTTCATTTTAGCCAAAAACTGCAATCTGCGTCCCATTGGATTTACATGTTTTTCTTTAATCCTGTCTGACAAGAAGAGGAACTCACTAGAACCCGGCAGACGTGCGGATTCGTAGTAGGCATAGGATGTACATCATTCTGTGAAAGTCTCATTTTCGGCCTCGTTCCCTGCAGAAACTCGCTCTGGTTGCCGGACTATTAGGCGATGCGTTTTTTATGATCAGCTCTGTATAAGATGTGGTAGAAAGGTGCGGCACTTGGTGAAGTAAACATTAACGACCTAACGCCCCTAAAGCCAGAGAAAATGTTTTTTTTTGATGTTGAGTATCCAGACCGGAGAACTACCTTAGCTAAGGGAGGCAAGGACAAGTTTGGACAAGCTGCAACCCCTTGAGGTAAAATGGACAACTTTGACGGCATTGGTGATGGTCCTTTGACTCTATTGATGACAATTTATTCGTAATAGAAGGCTGAATAACCACTGATAACTTATGTGTGTATAAGCAAATGATCCAGAAATGCTTCACCTACTGCTGCTTAAATATTTATATCAAAAATTGTAAAAGGTAGTAAACTAAGTTTCTCGATGAAAACTTGAATGCGAATTGAAGCGCTTGCCCATCTTTGACTTAGGAGAATCAGACAACTTTAAAGATATTTTTTGAAGTATATTTTCACATGCTTGCCCTCAATTTTGATGCATGCCCTATTCATTCATCAGTGTCGTGTATTCAATGAATAAGAATTAGTATTGTACATTACAGAAAATAATCAAGATAAAATAAATGAATCCTGTTTATAATCGGAGGCAAATCAGGGGAACGTGGCCACGTGGCCGAGTTTGGTTTACTCCACTCTCATTCTGCATTGCTGTTTGTTTAGCAAGAACGCAGAGTGCATGCCCTACTCATTTTAAGCTTCATAGGGTTGACCCGACCAAGGATTGAACCCAGGTCTCCCAGATGCAGAGCGAGCACACAAGGCCACATAATGATAGACCATCGTCAATAGTAAGGCATTCTTTGGAGATACTATGTATACACACAGACAACAAACAGTCTGTTTATTCTGTTCAGTTGGAAATTCTAGTTATTTGCCTGGATATGTTTAAAGGAATCTCTAAATTAGAACAGTGAGATATCTTAAGAACGAATAATTTCTTGGCTGCCACTTTCCTTCTACAAAGATTATCACCTATTAACGAGTGTAATTGCTCTCATATGAATTCAACAATTGATTTGATTCAATAATATATAATAAGAAGCGCGAGATGAAAACAACTGAGTCAGCAACACACATCTCATAAGAAGACAGAGTGAGTAAGACTCTGATTGAAAAGGCCAACATATTACGTCAACATCAATCAGGTGACAGCGTGACTTCGTAAAAGTAGTCCTCAGATAATCTTTCATAAGATTGACGCATATTAGGAGGAAGCAATTCAGCACTAATTAAATCCTCAATGTGTGTACAGCTTCGATTTCATCAAATGAACTTGAGTTGAGACCCAGCACTAAATGTAATATCATCACATTTTCACACTTTTGAATAAATTTACACAGAATTGACTGATCATGACATCAATACAGAGGAAAGAATAGTATTATACAAGTCCTCCGTGACACGTCAACCTTAGACAGTTTGCGAAATTAGCAATTCGATGGGTTACTGATGAAATGAATTGACGTCCCTACTCCCCCATACTGGGCTTGGACGGTGGCTGGACTTTAATCTGAGGCGTTGTGATCTTTCAGTCCCGATGCCCTTCCTGCCGACTTCGAATGACACTTTCGGGGGTCGCTAGTCCAAGCACTTAGCCACTGTGCCACGGAGACCACGGGTTACTATTAACTTTAATGCTCAGGTTTATTAATAAAAGCATTTTCTTGAGCGTGATCATATTACAAACCACCTCCTGCCACTGAGAGATCAAAATATCAGAATCAAAGACAATGATCACATATAACTTTAAAAGATGCAAATAGCTTCACATTACCATTCAGATTCAAGAAATGAAACACATATTTAGTGAATCATAAAATCATGCCGATGAAAAGTCAATCAAAAACTTGAAATTTTAGACAAGAAAGCACTCTGAGATCTCAATTTTTCCTTGATAATCAGCTCAATTTCCTCTTAATAAAGACATCTGCTGATAAATATTCATTCCCTCTGATATCCAACTTGTTTCATACTACTTAAATAGGACAGCTATCTCGGTAGTATATAAATTTGCAAAATTTTGAATTTTTTAAAACTGCTCAAATAATTTTTTGGACCACGGGAACGTAATCTCCGCAAAAAACTGAATCTTTTGATATAAAAATTTTCACTGTATAGATACTTTTTTTTTAGTCGACACCATGGAGTAGGGATATATAGGTAGAGTGTCGACTGAAAAAAATATCGCCATACAGTAAAAATTTTTATATCAAAAGATTCAGTTTTTTGCGGAGATTACGTTCCCGTGGTCCAAAAAATTATTTGAGCACTTTTGAAAAAAGTCAAAATTTGTCAATTTACATACTACCAAGATGACTCTCCTATATAAGTAGCAGCTTTTCAGTGCCACTCAATGAAATAGAAACAAGCAGTTAAATATATCAGCTCTGCGTTATAGCTCGACCTATTTCGAATGACATATTGACTCTAGACTACTGTGTGTTATACAGTCATGGATGTTGATTGACATGCGACTTTCCATTGGTCTTTGAGAGTTTGAGAGCCTTTTGAGAGCCTTAGGCTTGTAGATGACCTTTGAATCTTATCTGTGACTGGAAGCGTGGCCTCCATGAATCACTCCCTCACCTAAATCCTTAGTCCGTGAGAGAATTTAGTAAATTCCATCAACTAAAAATTAGTAGATTCAATCATTTTTATCTTAATTGTTGGAAAATAATAACAGTATTTTTACATCAAGTCCTTAATTGAGTATTGTGTTGCTAAATTGTCGTTCCAATCATGCTTGCTTCCTGTGTTGTCACTCTCCATGACTGCTATCCTAAAATAGTATATTCAGGCTGAATTCACAAAAATATGTAAGCTAAAATATGTCGACTTCCAAATTGGTCACTCAATAAACATGTACAAGTAGAAAAGATTACAAAAGACTTGGAGCACAGACTAATTCTTGTATAAGCTTTGAGGGGATTCCAATTGACCGATTTTTAAGCCTTTGGAGATCTGATGTCTATGAAAGGACCATCTTTAGGCCCTCGTGTGAAGATTATGTACCCGTGCAAGTGCAATGACATTCAGCAGGTTGGCATCACACGAGTGTAGACATGACCGCCCCCAATTTTTATCATTCCTCCTCCTGATCGGATTGTTATGTTCTGATCAGAAAGTTTGTTTACAATACTTGGACTTAATCACCCTTGACACATACAGAAGACAGAAAGGCATTTATCTGCGAGGAGATCAACCATCTAATCCATTGACAAGCAAATTGACAAACAATAGATATGAAATTTGATGCCTGGGGCAGAATTTATGATAGTTTCATCTTCACTGCTGCCTCCTATCTCTTGCCCAGTACCTAAAGCTCAAATGAAAAAAACAAATGAATAGAACAAGGAATGCGTCACGAAAGCAACAAGTCACTCAAAAGCAGTGAAGTAGCAATATCGGAACGGTTTAGAATAATTTAGACGCAATAAAAGTTGAAAGTTTTCATTTTACATGTACATTCAAATCAACTTCATTGCATGGAGATAGATAAATCGGTAGACATCTCTTAAGTTAAACGCAATAATTATTTTACAGATCTGTACGCTATATTTGAAAGAAAGATTGCATATTCATGTACGAATATTTCTAAATATTTAACATTTTGGACATGAAGGCTGCTGATTTAATGCACTTTTTGATGAGCATCAATTTCATTGCGATATGCGTAAATGCAATTAGGCATTTCTGGAAATTCACGAATATCATAACTATGAATAACATAGAATGTATTGAAGATAATATAGAAGCAAACTATGACCATCTGCACTGTTGATTAATTGATATATTTTAGAATAATCTAGCTGAAAATTAGTTAGGAATAGAATTTTCGACACTCGTTCATGTCGTGAGACACTTATATAAGCATCGAACAGCATGCGTAGCATATCTAACTGACATTATCATATCTATGACACTCTTTACATGACATTGTTATGATATGAAATTTCTGCTACTTACGACCGCTCCGATATCTAAGTAGACTTGTACTACAACACTGTAAATATAGAGTTGGCCGCTTTATGTCGCTTTAGTAACTTTGGTTCGAAAAGTGTCTTTGGAATTCGTAGCCACAGCTTTGTTGAGTTAGTGTCCTCTGTTTATAAGTAGCAATGATCACAAGAATAATCTGATTGCTAGCATTATTTCAAGCATCCGCACTTGCACGACAGTAATATAGAAAGTGTTATGCGCTTCCAACCACATTGATCAGGACTCCATGATGCAAGGCAAATGTATCTCAAAATTTTTACTAGTTTCCGTCGATGTGGTCGGCATTTCATGCCAGGGGGGATAGAACACGATCGTCCAGTGTTATGGCAACTACCAATTTTTACCCAGCGAGGCCAAAATTTTGGTCCATAATCTTTCCACTGAAATTTGATTGGACATGTCGTAAAAAATGACAAAAATTTACGCAAGTTTCTTATGGTTTTCTGATTCAGATGATTTGATCGACGATGGCCGTGTCCTTCATACAGAAAATGAGCAAATTGTCGTACAACTGATTGCACAAATTTCGGCACTTTCCCCTTACTTCGACTAGTGAAATTTACTTGTCCATTAGGATTTCCTCGATGTTCTTGTGGCTGCATAATCCGGGTAAAGCTCATATCAAAATATTGATTGCCCAGTCGCCGCATCATCTGAGACGTAGATTCTACGAGAGAAAGATTGAATGGCCTTTCTTCCATGTGTGGAAATTCGGATCCTCCCTGGGCCATGGGAGACCGTCCGTCTGCAGAGACTCCTCGATGGAGTTGAGCTGCAAACTGTTCGTCGGGATTGTTTCTGCGCTCCAGAAGCTCCCAAGTAGTTCTCGATAGGTTCTTGTCAGGAGGTGTGAATATCCGAGTGGATGAGAGAGGCTGTCCGGTCAACTCCCCATCCTCTCTCAGCCAGTACCCATCGCCTGGCATTAGTCCGGCTCCACTGGTGCCGAAGTTAGAGGGGATACCTGAATAGTCCCTCTTTGATAAAGTTCGTCCAGGGACTGATGAGTTCGCAGTCTTCTCGTTGACTTTCCTTGCTACCGGGACTGCATTGAGATGTGGAATCTTTCCTATCAGCAGAAGAGTGACCAGTAAAACTCTCACGAGCGATGATGCAGTTATAAGTAGCATTTCGATGAATAGCGGTCGACTCCAATGTTGAACGTCCGAGTGCCTGAAAACACAAGAGAAATATTGAATATAACTTCCAGTGATTTGGAGTGACATGCGCTCGTATGACGATCACACGCGATATGAGACAACGCGATGACACTAGAAGACGTTCATCAGTCGCCAGTATAGTCGGCGATGTCGAGACGCAACAAATGCCCAATATGTGGCGTGTGTGTGTGTTTGTGTGTGTCACCTGCCCCTCCTAGCGCCTCCAGAGTCTGTCTCCAATATTCATCACCTTAATTTCCTATTCCTTGCGGCATAGTTCTTAAAATTGGCGCCACGATCAGCAGACGCTCGAACTGGATCGAGTATATGGACAGAAGGTGTTGAAGACAATAACGTTAACTAAACATACTTACAGAGACAATGTCTCAATCTCGGCATCCTTCCTGGACCGTGTGTGCGCGAGTGTATCTGAATGTTAACGGTCAGTATTATCTGTCATGAAGAGGGGGCGTCTCGATCAAGCCCCTATAACAAGTGAGGCCGTCTGATCTTCTAATTTATGACCAATGGCGTCCTACTAGAGTCGCCAGTTAGTGAATTGATGTACGAAACCCACAAGAAGAAATGGTGTCAACTCACAGGAAGGAATTATCCAGTGTCTCGAGGTGAATATGAAGAAAAGCAATCACCGAAGTTTCCTTTCCCTTATTATGACACTTTTTTATGTATTTCACCTGTGTCTGATCCTTTGAACACTAGTGGCGTTTTTGATGAGTTGGTGAGTTGTGAAATACCGTCAGTTCTAAAAGACCTTATTCAAAAAGGTCCTAAGTACCGTATCCCTCATAAGGTTGATAACAACCTTATTTCTAATGCTGAAAAAGAGCTTGACAAGCTCATTTATCGTATAAGATGGAAAAATGCCATATCTGATAACGACTGCACTGATAATAGGCTAAAAATACCTTTTGGCAGAAACCGAATTACTCTACCCCCAAAATTGTCGGAAAAAGAGGAATCGAACCTACAACTTTTTCGTTATGAAGTTATGAATCTAATAAAACAACAGAAAAGTCATAACAATCAAAAAGTAAAAAGAATTTCTAAAAACATTAGTGATTCCAAAGTCTTCATGAAAGAAAATAACCTCACAGTGGCCCCGTCAGATAAAACCAATAGATTAATTCTTATTAACAGCGATGATTTGATAGATCAAACTGAATCTGTCCTAAATGATGAGACCACATACAGAAAACTTGAAAAATCGAACAACAATAAATTAGAAAAACAAGCTAACATGATTATCAGATCTGCTTGTAAAAATAATTTCACAAAAAAAGAAGTTGAGCAATTGTTGAGCTGTGGTACCGAAGCAGCATCGTTTAGAACGGTCATAAAAGACCACAAAGAAATGTGTGAAAACGGACTTTATCCAGTCCGCCCGATTGCTTCATGTATCAATAACCCTACTCAGAAGATAGATTGGCTTGTGACTAGAATACTAACTCAGCTGATGGAATTGGTCCCAGCCCATTTAAAAAACACAGAAGATCTGATCTTAAAACTAAAAAACATAGAAAGAAGTTGCAAAACCGATACCATCTTCTTATCCCTTGATGTTAAAAACTTGTACCCCAGCATCCCGATTGCTGAAGCAATTTCAGAAGTTATAAACTTTACCGCTGAAAATTGGGATAAAATAAATAATTACGGCCTTGACCTTCAGTCGATAGAAAATATGTTAAAATTTATCTGCTACAATTACGAAATACAGTATAACGGTAATTTTTTCCAACAAATCAAAGGCTGTCCGATGGGCACACATTTCAGCCCACCATTCGCGGTTATTTTTATGAATAGCTTAGAAAACAAAGCTCTGAAAAAATTGAAAGACAATCATAATATTTCGCCAGACATGTACGCAAGGTACATTGATGATATAATAATGGGTCCATTCCCGACCAATGCAGATTTCGATATCATATTAGAAACTTTCAACAGTATAAATAATGATATTAACTTCACTATTGAGGTGCCGAACAAAACTCTTAACTTCTTAGATATTAGTATAAGCAATGCTAACAAAAAGATACTTTACTGTTGGTACCAAAAAGAAATGCACTCGGGAACTTCACTAAGAAAAGATAGTTTTGTCCCTGCTCACATAAAATCCAATTTTGTCACTAGTAGTATTAATAATGTTACTAAAAGATGCAACAACGAACATGACTTGAAGAAATCCCTCAATCAGTTGGACATAAAATTAAAAAACAACGGGTTCACCCACAATTTCTCTAGAAAATCTAAGTCTAGAAATAAAATAGTCTCGCAGAATACTAGTAACTTAAAATTACGTTTCATCAATGATCATACAGACAATAAAATTCGTCACTTAATAAAAAAATACGAATTACCCGCGAAGTTGATTAGCACCCCAAATAAATCACTTTATTGTAGTTTAAAAAATAAAAACAAAAAACTAAAACATGAAGATTGTGACATTTGCACTCGGTTGCCTGCCAAAAACAAATGTACAGACCGTTTCCTAATTTATAAATTCACTTGCAAAATTTGCAATCAAATTTATGTTGGCCAAACCTGCAGACCTTTCAAATTCCGCTTCATGGAACATAAACGTGCGATCCAGAAGCAGGACAGGTCTAGTGCTTTAGGTGAACATTCGCAGCATGGCCTGATATCTATTGATGACTATGACTTAGACATCCTGGAAAAGTGCAGTGACGCGCTAGACACGAGACTGTCAGAAGCGAGACACATAAAGATGATATGTCCCTCACTGAATCGCAAGCATGAACTGACCGTATTTTAAATCCAGCTCACCATTACTTATTTTAAGACGAGTTTGACTGTCAGTTTGTCCTCTTCACGATCGTCCCTAGACAAAGCGAGAATTCGCGAAACGCGTCGGGACCTTGTAAATTTTCTTTTACTTATAATTACAATTATCACGCCGAAAAGCAAGGAGACTTTTTCATCATCAGCCTTCTGGTCTGATCAACAGAATGAACAATCGCCAACTCCTGTTAACGGCTATCCTCTACATCAACTGAATTGATGTAATTCTATTGACGCCTTGATTACACGATCATACAAGACAAACTGTCGCGGATTATTTTCTGCTCTCAGCAGTGAGATTTTATTCCGGACATGTTTCGGTATTTGAGGTCATACCATCATCAGCGTTACAATCAAATGGTAAAAGCAGATACGAAATGGCTTATATACAAAAATGAAAAACTATGGTGAAATTTACAAATGAAGTCTGATTGGGTGAGATCCACTACTCTCGTTAGCAAGTGTGTCAAAGTTGCTTTTGATCAATATCGTTTCTAGAATTTTAGGAAAATTTAGTTCTACCGACGATGCTGAAATTCTCACGTGACGGATTGTGCACGTGCATACGTAGATATCTCTGTAGGGGTCGGTTTACCAGAAATGTGCTCGTTTATCCGAGTGGCTAAATGGCGTGTTGTAACGCCAACGTATCGCATTTGGCAGCGATCACAGTTGTAAAGGTACACAATATTAGATTTAAGCTCACTCGAAATAGCATCAACGTTCTGACAAAAATCAAGGGTTTTCAGAGTTTTGAAAATCAATCTAATTTTCCTAAAGAATTTTTCAATAGAATTTTCCTAAAATTCTAGAAACGATATTGATCAAAAGCAACTTTGACACACTTGCTAACGAGAGGAGTGGATCTCACCCAATCAGACTTCATTTGTAAATTTCACCACAGTTTTTCATTTTTGTATATAAGCCATTTCGTATCTGCTTTTACCATTTGATTGTAACGCTGATGATGGTATGACCTCAAATACCGAAACATGTCCGGAATAAAATCTCACTGCTGAGTACGATGGTTTTGAAAAATATTACCCTGGGCGATCTTTCTTTGAAATATATATATATATATATATATACATATATACATATATATATATATATATATATATATATATTGCAGACAATGAAAAAGCAACAATAAATCTAAGCGACCTATCCGTATAACTTCTAAACGCAATCATGTTTGAGCTGAAGCGTTTTGTTGCAGGACCCAAATTTACTTGTACAGATATAAAATACATTGCTTGTAATTTTAATCACAAAATCTGCAATTGAAGCTGTGTCGTCCAAACGTGTCGACCTTTAGAACATAATTCTCCTGAACATTGACGCAATTTGAAAAGTTGTGATCACAGATGTGCCTTGGCTAAACTGTCGCATGAAAAAGAAAAGTGATAAAAATAAATATCGCAGTAACCTGTTTGAAATGCAAATCGACAACTTTGACCACTCCATTCTACCTACGTAAATAGCAAAATTTACTGCATCGCCATTTATCCATGAGTAAGTCTCTCCTTACCAGGAATCATGAGATGGTTTGATGGACCGCTCACAGTTATGACCATATATATCCTCTCCTGGCGTACAGCAACTTTCATTTTGCCCTTGAGAACTTCTTAGGACGAAACGCGTCGACCGTGTATCTATCTTTTGTGCAATAAAATTCGTCTTAATGATGGGAGCTCTTACAAATTTTGTTTTGAGAAATGCTGAGTCAATAAATGTTTGACTGAAACGTTGCGTCAGTATAATAAGATCGATCCTATTGCGATAGCAGGTGACATTCAAAAATTACTTACACAATGATGACTTGACTTGTACATGTAATATTGATCTGTACTTCAAGATGACAAATAATCTTCAAAAAATCTTACCTTTTGCAGTCTCTGTCGACGTTGCTAATGAATAATTTCTCTTTTAGATTTACACAATAAGTTCTTAACATCAAAACCAACTGACCAGTCTATTAGTAAGGACCGTGGTGACAATGCCAACGCTGATTGAGTCTTTGTTCGGACCACTTATTAGCGTAACCAATTTCACGTCGGTTTGGGAGTTAATTGAGTGAAGGGCCTGGCGACAGACGACACCTAAGGTGTGAATAAGGCGCACGCAAATTGCCCCAGCTGCGCGAGTGTATGGGGCCGGCGCCGTTCGTATAAGTGTGTATTTCAGGAAAAAGTGGGCCTGGGTTTCTATTCATCTTGTGAAGGAAGCCCAAAAAACTAGTTGATCTTACTAGATTTCTCGATTTTTATTGCGAGGCCTTTCAGCCAGCACAGCCGGCTATCGTCAGGCGAATGACAAACACATTAGATGATTAACATCACTCATACTGCAATGGTCAGACACAAATTACACAATAGAAATACGAACGAGCAGAGAATAAAATTACATGACTTCACAAGAAAATTAAGGCACGAAGATACTATCTACAAATACTGGAAAGTAACAGTAAAGAAAAGGAAGAAAATGCTAAGGAAACCAAAAATCACTGATATGATGCTTAGTTTTATTAGATGAGGACAGATGTCGAGTCCACCAGGCCTCTTTGACAATCCTTTTTCGCCAGTTGCACTCCCGGTCAATAACTTTCATCCCGTCGAAATTCACGTTGTGACCGGAGTCCCATGCATGGTGGGCAACCTCCGAACGCAGGACATCACAATCGCGAATGGCTTTAGCGTGTTCTTTCTTTCTTTCCTCCATGGTTCGCCCTGACTCCCCAACATAGCTCCACTCACAGTCCTGATGGGCACATGGCAGCTGGTAAACCACTCCAAACTGTGTGGCAGGAGCAGGACGTTTCCTCACCAACTGACTCCTTAATGTGGTCGTAGGCCTCATCCCGACACGAACCTCCACTTTCCGCAAAACACTCCTGATCCGCTCCGATATTACTGGAATGTAAGGGATCGAGCCGCTGAAGGTGTGATGTTCGGTGTCATCAGGCAAGCGATGGGAGACTGACCACCACTTACGACACTCATCGCTCGAATACCCATTCGCCATCAGAGTCTCTTTGACGTAGGCCTTCTCACCAGATGCATTGGCATCAGAGCAAATGCTGTCGGCACGCCCGGACAAGCACCTGACCAATCCCTTAAAAACACCAAGAGGATGAGCGGACTGACGATGGATATAGCGGTCAGAGTGAGTTGCCTTACGGTGCACAGAAAAGCACAACCCCGTAGACTGTCTCTCAATCTTCACATCCAAGAACGGTAGAGTACCATCCATTCTGAAGGGACATGAATCAGGGGTGGTGAATTCCACTGATCTTGTGCGGAAATTACGCAAGCATGATGGATGCGATGGACTTTATGTATCTTTTGACGTCGAATCGTTATTTACGAGCATCCCTTTGGACGAGACCTTGGATATTTTTAATGACTTACTTCATGGTGACACCAGCTTGCAAGACAGGACTCAGTTCTCTGCTACTGAGATTGTAAGACTTTGCCGTCTTGTCTTGACCTGTGGCTACTTTCGTCATTTTGATGGGATCTTCATCCAATCAGACGGCGTTGCAATGGGTAATAGCTTGGGCCCCGTTGCTGCGAACCTGTTCATGATCAATTTTGAAAGGAGAGCTAAACGCATGTGTTTGGCATCGGGTGACTATTTCCCTGGATTCTGGCTTAGGTATGTCGATGACATACTGGTTCATTGGCAAACTTCTCCAGACGACTTGCCTGCATTTATGGAATTTTTGAACAACCTCAATCCCAACATCAGCTTCACAATGGAGAAAGAGATGGATGGTACTCTACCGTTCTTGGATGTGAAGATTGAGAGACAGTCTACGGGGTTGTGCTTTTCTGTGCACCGTAAGGCAACTCACTCTGACCGCTATATCCATCGTCAGTCCGCTCATCCTCTTGGTGTTTTTAAGGGATTGGTCAGGTGCTTGTCCGGGCGTGCCGACAGCATTTGCTCTGATGCCAATGCATCTGGTGAGAAGGCCTACGTCAAAGAGACTCTGATGGCGAATGGGTATTCGAGCGATGAGTGTCGTAAGTGGTGGTCAGTCTCCCATCGCTTGCCTGATGACACCGAACATCACACCTTCAGCGGCTCGATCCCTTACATTCCAGTAATATCGGAGCGGATCAGGAGTGTTTTGCGGAAAGTGGAGGTTCGTGTCGGGATGAGGCCTACGACCACATTAAGGAGTCAGTTGGTGAGGAAACGTCCTGCTCCTGCCACACAGTTTGGAGTGGTTTACCAGCTGCCATGTGCCCATCAGGACTGTGAGTGGAGCTATGTTGGGGAGTCAGGGCGAACCATGGAGGAAAGAAAGAAAGAACACGCTAAAGCCATTCGCGATTGTGATGTCCTGCGTTCGGAGGTTGCCCACCATGCATGGGACTCCGGTCACAACGTGAATTTCGACGGGATGAAAGTTATTGACCGGGAGTGCAACTGGCGAAAAAGGATTGTCAAAGAGGCCTGGTGGACTCGACATCTGTCCTCATCTAATAAAACTAAGCATCATATCAGTGATTTTTGGTTTCCTTAGCATTTTCTTCCTTTTCTTTACTGTTACTTTCCAGTATTTGTAGATAGTATCTTCGTGCCTTAATTTTCTTGTGAAGTCATGTAATTTTATTCTCTGCTCGTTCGTATTTCTATTGTGTAATTTGTGTCTGACCATTGCAGTATGAGTGATGTTAATCATCTAATGTGTTTGTCATTCGCCTGACGATAGCCGGCTGTGCTGGCTGAAAGGCCTCGCAATAAAAATCGAGAAATCTAGTAAGATCAACTAGTTTTTTGGGCTTCCTTCACAAGATGAAAAGTGTGTTTTTATGCGTCGGCGACCACTCAGACTAATATTGTTCTACCGAACTGGTTAAGACATAGTTATTGTGTCGAGGAGACCCACAAATGCGTTAAAATACAAATAATTCATGGACCGATGATTTGATCTCGATCATCATGGCGCAACCTTAATGTTCTATCGCTCAAGATGCACTCAGTCAGTTGAGGGGCAGACCACATCAGCAGCTGAGTGGAAAAGCCCACGGGAGACTGAGATTGCCTAATTGCTGTGAAAGAAAGAGAAAGTGAGCCTGAAGCCAGTGCACAAGTGAGGAACACATTAGGTTTGTCTGAGGTGTCAAGAACTGAAGTAACACTATATCACAGCTATGCGCGTCTACTGAGGGGCGGAACTGGCGTCAACCGTTGACCAAAGGACAGCAATATTTACACAACAGGCATCAACTTGTAATTTAAAATGCAAAAGCCATATTCCATACTGATCGTAGTAAAAATTAATTATGTAAAATAGACGGGAGGTACAACGGATGCGAAACTGCAATGAAAGGTGACGAAGAAAAATTAGTCGATGTGATATTAGTCATCCACCATTGAAGATCAGATCTACGTCATATCTGATCAGGGATTATCAAATATTGACTGAATTGCAATTTATTGGTAGGCAAGGGCGAATAATTGCAATTAAAGTCGAAGCTCCTGAATTCGGACTCTGATAATAAAGATTCCGGTTAATTATGTATCTTTTGTATCTTATACTTATGAAGGCGGCTATTCTATTGAGACCTGTCGTAATTCAACGCCTGGTATTAGGTCTTAATTAAGGAACTTTTATTCCATATGTCGTACACTGATTGCTCATGTCGAATAATTGCAATTAATTGATTTGTTGGTTTCTATAGCAATTATTATTGTCAACTTAAAAGGATGGAGACGGGATGCAACATAGAGACGAGCTGAGCTAAGATTTAACTCAAATATTATGAGTTACTCAGTATGAATATCATAATATGTCTATTGAACAAAAAATTGTGAATGTGATCAATGGTAATTTAAGCTGGTATAATCAGAATTTGACATTTATTTTTCGCAATTTATAATGAACGCCGTTAGTGTATGAACGTACAATGCCTATGCCAGCATTATGCACAAGCTGATTGTAATTGATGAAAATAACTTGATTATTCACGAATTTATTTCTAGAGAGCAATTAAATGGCATCTTATACAGCAGAAAAATTATTATAAAATCTTCATAATGCATGATATTTAATGCATAATGTACATTTATCAAACGAAGCACATTAGCATTAAAATAGCACGCACGGTCAAACAATTCATGCGGAAAATACAACTCCAATAAGGAGGGAGAATGAACTGTTGATTTAAGCCCGGTTTTTCAGACGCTCATTAATTTCTTTCTTTATAAATCAATCGTGTGTTGCTAGCTTAACTTGCGATGGCCTTTAACTTCTTTGTAGTCAACTTATTCATGAAATATTGAAACTCATTTGGTGCTGTTTCTTGTCGCAATTTCTGATGCGCGGAACATTCTAATATAAAGTGATGCTGATAGAGATTTCAATTCAGAGTCATCACATGCTTTACAGACATGTTCTTCATGCCTGAAGGCAGCATCACATCATCACCTGTACGTGTTACATTTTGAACGTCGTGTGGAACGCAATCATGTACATGTAGGCTAACCATACAAGAAGTTATTGTACTACAATGTCTATGAATAGTGTGATAAAGAATTCTTTAGACATGCATTTTAGACTAAATTTTCGATATCTTCAAAGGAAGGGGTTATAAGGTTAATTTGCTAGTTAATTCTTGCATACAGTCCTCAAAGAATAGGTTCCTCGTTTTTAAGTTTGGTTGTTTTTCGCCCCACCAGATGCCCTCTGTCATTGGTATGTTGGACTAAAAACCTCTTCCAGATTCATTTGCGTCCTTCTGTCCTCAAAAATTCCAAAATTTTATTTTCGGTTAGGTTCTGCTATGTTTCCTCATGCTTGGAGAGACCTTCCATGTCGTACATTCGATATCGCTGGCCTGGCCCCGCCATGTGGTATAGGTTGGAGGTTAGGGGCCGAAACCTTGCTTCATGCAGCCACATGGTTCCTCCCTGATGACTCCATACATAGCAAACTTAATTTTGATTTCTGAAGTTTCTTATTTTCGCCGTCTGTCATTTTTAAGTTAGCTTCTCGTCAAGTCCATGGCGAACTCTCATTTTAGTTCTTAGATTGTAAAAATAAAATCGTTTATAAGTTATAATTTATTTCCCTTCCCGTCCTAAGTTGGGTTGGCTAGCCTTTATTCGTATTTCAGTCCGTACTCTGTACTGGAGTAGGTTACTCTATGTAGTTAGCATTAATTTGTTTTCATTCGTTCATGACTTTTAATTACCTAATTATTTACGGGATTCTCTACGCGGGTAGTTGTTTAACTTTGGTATCTTCCCTTTCCTGGATCCTTCGAATCATTTTGACCGTATCGTGTCTTGATTCGATTATCATAGTATTCATAGATATTCTTGGTCATAGCCGTCACATTCAATCAGATTGTCTCTACCAGAACTTTTTCAACTTCTATGCTTTGACAGTTACATTTTCATTTCACAATAGTCTATGCCATTTCATCCCTTTTATCGCATTACATGTTCATGTATGTGTTTAACTTCTACGTCTTGAGTTCGAAATTTCATTATAATGTGAATGATTTATTCACAATTTATCTATAACTTCGAACACGCAACACATAACACGCAGGTGATGTGATACGGCCTTTAATACAGTGGCTCTCAAAGAATCATTAAACTGTGATATCACTTCATCATAACGTGGCAGAATTTATTGTTGTGATAAATAGTTACGTGTAGGCCTATACTGCATATCATTCAGTCAAAATTATCTGAATGTCGTACACAACAAATTGACTATGAAAATTCTACTAAAATGACCAGAGTTTATTTAAAATTCTTACACGCAAAGATGTTCGCTAGTGTGTTGATGTTTCTATGCTAAAAATTGAATGTCCGATTGGATGTTGCTTAAGCAGACGAAACATTTCTCCGCTTGAAACAACGTCAAATGTGCTCCTTTCTCTTGGAGGCGGAGTTCCAAGTCCCATCCTTTTGAAAGGACTCCGATGCCGACTCAGGACGCATACCCATATGTGAAATTATGTGCTTGGCCTACTCTATGTATTGAACGCCAGTACCATTGATACGATAGGTCAAATGATGTTGGCTTTCGCCAAGGGTGGTGTCATCGGTAAATCGCTTCCGTTTATTTACTCGTAGAGTGGATCTTCGCATCTTGTGATGCTAGTGAAACGATATTTGTAATTTGATGACGCATGCCATAGCCATCGAGCAATTAGAAAACAGTTCAACGGTGAGCTCGCCATTCCAATATGTAATTGACCAGGCGACGGGAGATCATGATGATTTTCCACAAAAAACCTAACAAGAACTCCCCAAAGTTCACGGTCGTCGATGTAATAAAATTAAATTGGTAAACGACAGATCTTCGGCGTCCAGCGCTTTCGGTGGTCGATCTTACAATAAAAAGCTGCATGCAATAAAACTTTCTATTGTAAGATCGACCACCGAAAGCGCTGGACGCCGAAGATCTGTCGTTTACCAATTTAATTTTATTACATCGACGACCGTAAACTTTGGGGAGTTCTTGTGGAAATTCCCAAAGGAAATTCCCTAATTGTGGAAAATTCCAATATGCTCGCAAATACCTACGAAGTTTCTGTGACTGGTAACTGCGAGATGAAAATAGCAAAGAGACATAGACGATTTCAAGTTTTCAAGAGTAGCCTTTGATCATTTTTCGTACGCCGGCCATGTTTTAAAGTAATAATCCGAAGTATTAACTTTATCGACAAAAACTGTTCGCAATTATCTGAATTCTTGAAATCTGACTGAATAGATGCGATCAAAACATTTTGAAAGAATTTACAGTAATCTGCAAGAGATGAAACACTATTTTTGCCATCCAGCCACTGCATTTCATCATTGTTTCTGCCCCTTTATTAAGTGCCAGCACATGCCATCGGTGTGAATTATTGTTTGCACTTCTAGTAAACCTACCCGCTAAAATAATCTTATTAAAATAGTTCGTGCATGGATCCTTTATTTTACTTTTGTGGATCCTACGCATAAAAATTGCAATCGGAGATGAGATAGTATAAAGAATTATTTCTGAATTTGCTAGTTTGCATTCGCGGCAGACCCTAAACAGTGTCTGCAAATTTAATATAGAACAATTATTTGTATACTATCGAAAACACATTAAAATGGCGGTGCAATTTTTGTGTTTTCTAGGTTATACGTAATCAAACGAGGCCTGAAATTCAAACTTCCCGTGAATTTTGTTTCTTCATAATATTGAGAAATGTTTAGAAAAAACGCGCTTGTTTCTGGAAAGGTATTGACAAATGTCACAGATGTGACAGCGAATTTGTCTTGGGAAATACCAATCCAGCATTCGCATTGGAGTATTCACTTTGAACACAGTTTCCTAAAACATGATGTCTCAAATATTTGCCATTTTTTGTTGTCACTCGTTTCAGGATAGCTGTGTTTAACATCGATTGATCTGTAAACAACAACTGAAAAGTCGATTATTGTTGACATTCATGAATATGCAGTTAAAAGGAACCTGCGTCAAGCTGTAACACAGATGAGACTCATTTACTTTTCAAAAAGTTTTTGAAATGCGTGGGAAGTTCCTGTTAACGAAACAGTCAACAAGAATTTTTTCAAGATGTTATTAACTTTTATGAGTGGATTCTCTCTGTAAGTTAAGCATGGGTATGACAAATTATTTGCTTTTCACAATCTATCATCAATATCAGGTTGTGATGTGTTAATATTGGCGTGCTCGTTTAATGTGTGAATGTCAATCACTTTGATGCTTTCTTAAATCCTGGCATCTTCAAACCATATTACAGCATATCAGGGGCGCCGGCAGGGTAAAAAAATCTGGAAGCACGATTCTATTTGTTTGCGCTACTACCAGTACATAAGCTATTTTAGACGAAAGGTGAAACTACAAATTGTAGTTTCTTGCAGCCGTGACTGTAAAATTATGACATTATTTATTCATTAATAAAACCTAAGCTACATGCACTTTCTTTTATTTATTATTTTTATTTTGTTATGTGCGTATTTGCTTTTTAAAGACATCCAATTTTAAGTTAATTAGTTGTAAGTAAATTTAAGTTATTTTATATCATTAATGATATTAATTAATTAATTATTTAAGATCTGTTTCTATATTTATAATTTCTATGTAATATTTAAATTTCTTTGTCACAGTTGGCCTGCTTAGACAGTCACAATTTAGTAGCAATCAATAGATGGACGCGCGCTTGTTAAGAGTACTCAGGGAAGTTATATCAAGCAAACAGCGTGTCACTGTGTCAGCCTGTCAAAAAGCGAAGCGCACGCAACCTATCATCCATAGACAACTAGAGTATTGTGGGGAAGGAAATTGGCAGCGAAATTTGCCCGAATGACTTCACCTTTAAACCACAGGTGTCTACTTCAATGGTTTACACAAAGATTTCACACAGCGATGAGCATGGTTTGTACCGGAATGGGCTGGACGCACATGCGTCTGTGTGTCTGTGCGTCCGCCTGCCGGCGCCCCTGCAGCATATTACAGCAACCCCGCGAGATAGGGAAGAATGATTGCGGTTAGGCTGTTTCACTACATAGCTCGAGAAGCTCTAGATTTCCTCGGTATGATTTTATGACACACTCTCAATGACTTGTTTCGTTGATCAGCAATCCATCCACTTACAGCTGCTCCACTTGATCTCCTATCAGTATGCTATACGAGTATCAGTATCTCCTATCAGTTTGCTCGTACGTACGTGTATCACAAGTCTAACAGCTATCGGCAGACCATGGACCAATAGGCAACAGAACCATAGAAATCTATGGGCAGGCGATCCGTTTTTAGATTATATGCATTTATTCTGCATTTGCTTGTGAATAAGTCTTGACCGGACATTGTCCAATGGCCATCCATCATCAGGGTTGATAACATTGTGACATTATTTGAATTCATATCATAGCCTAGCAAAGTAAAACGTGAAGAATCACAGTGGGTGGATGAAGTTTATGGTCATGCCCAGGACCAAGTTCTAAGGTACAGTATGTAGAATGTACATGTCTGTATAGATAATGAGCCATGTGCCACTTTTTAGGCGATACGATGATGATTGCTTCTCAGTGACATCAAAGTCCAAAACACTTCTTTGGACTGATTTCTATTTTGTCTTATTACTCCTTCTGACTTTGATGTGAAAAGTGTCTACATGTAGTTAAATGGTACTAAAAAGCACAGAAATCCAACTTTCCGCTTTGTTAAGCTAATAGTCCTGTCGTCAGAACGAGAGACCGAAAAGAGACTTTCACAGAATGATATGCACCCTATACTTAGGTGAGGCGAATCTGCGCGTCTGCCGAGTTTCACCCGGATGTTAATAGTTATACCCACAGAACCGGTCGTCGGTTCTTCTGTTTAACTAGAAAGGAAACATAGGAACATGTAACGTTAATAAAATAGCACAATCTGCCGACATATTACCATAGCAATCGAAAAATAAGCAGCCATTTCGACATAAAATACGCCAAATTGTGCGAAGTTTCAGTGACTGTTACCAACCGGATCACACAACAGAGACACAGTCGATGTCGAGTTCTACAGAGAAGTTGTGAGCGTTTTTTCGTGCGCCTTTTCTAACTTTTATAATAATGATCGGAGGGCTCAACGTTATCTAGAAAACTTTTGCACAATGATCTGAATTCTTCTAAGCTGAAGGAATCGTGACGATCGGAGCATTTTGAAGGAATTCACAGCAATCCGCAAGCGACGCACGAATATTTTTCCCATCTCTGCAAGTGTGTGGCCTTTCCCTAGAACAATGTTTATTTGCCGTCAAACTTTTGATTATTATGGTCTTTGGATGAAAAACCAACAAACTTCTTAAAAATGTCAATTTTTTATTTCTTAATTGCAATATATATGACAAAGAATCAGACGTTGAGCAGAATTCAAGCCTTCATCAGAATCAGATTAAGCCAAGCGTGTACTTATACTTAGAATCAAAGCATATTGGTGCGCTAGATTTGAAGTTATAAGGACTTGAATATAAATTACCGGTAATTTGCCGGTAAGGTAACTTAAAATAAATTGTCGGTAATTTTTAAACACTAGTGAGTAGACAAGATCACGAAACATTTAGGCATTGATGATATTTTTAAACAACCCTAGTATCGATCTTAAAAGTATATTACGGACCATCTATGGGGGACATATTGAATAAGTTTAGTGAGGCATAAGATAAATTATGCACACAGTACATTACAGTTTTGTCTGATCTACCGTGTGTCTCAAAAGTCCCCGGAAATGGAAATCCACAACAATTCTTTCTCATGTTTGTCAATTGCATGCTTTTATCGATTGCTTTGGTATTAGTTGATTGCTATGACATATGAATTCTTACCGCGCTCTATGATTGCTTGATTAGTTGATTGCTATGACATATGAATTCTTACGCGCTCTATGATTATCAATCATTAGCTATACCATTAGCTGAATTTAAACCACTGACATCAGTAGGTGTCTATATCTTTGTAATGTATAATCGGTAGGAGGTTATCAGCGTTTAACTCCTGCATTTAACCTCCTGCAATCACTATCTATGAACTGCTGGGAAATCTCAGTACTGCAAAACAAATGTAATGTAAGTAATTGTATTACTATCAACTATAACAATATCATTCTAAATATGTGATTTTCAAGTATAGTGATCAGTCTTTACGAATATAAATGTTGAAAGAACAGTTTTGAAAATTTCCTCCAAAAGATACATTTTCTGTGGAAATTCCTTCTTTTTCATTATTGCATTGGTTATTGGTTGACATTGGTTGACATTGACGACTACATGTAGGTGCCTGAGCATCACTTTTTCTCAATGCATGGGTCACCTTTTCGTTCATCGATCCCATGTCGATGTAATTTAGATCTGCCTCTGATACATGACCAATACGCTTTTTCGCTACTTCATTTGGTAATCCTGATGCTATTATTCGCGTTTTTGCAGTTCTTCTTGTACTTGTGTTTGTAAAGTTACCTTTTGCTCTTATGCTCATCATTAGGTTCTTGACTACTTTTTCAATTTGATGAATACCTAATGGAGTTTTTTTGAACCAAGTTTCATTTTTGGGTTGTTGTATAGGTGTAAGATAAAAGGACGTTATTTCTTTGACATTTTCTCTGTAATGGACGAACTTTTTGTAGATCTTCACTGGACATCTCTCCGGGCTTTCAAAGTTTGGCAGCACATGTACGACTTTTGGCTCCATTCTGGCTTGTTTGATCCCAAATAAACGAGATTTAGAGGTGTTTTCTTTGTACTGAAGCACCTCCACGCCATCTTTTTCTATCAATCGCAATTGATCGTTTTGATCCCCAAAAGTTAAGTGTTTGTGCTCCGTAGCAGCACGCAACCCTAGTTCAATGCTTAGAACATAAATGAGTGTGTTCTGTAGCTGTGTAGGGGAACTCGTTCCCAGCCCGTTAGGCCCGTTAGTCCATAATTTCTCTTCAGAGTTGAAAGATATTATGTCACTTCTTTTGGTTATCTTTACGTTGCCTTCCTTTGCACTTGCCTTCATCTCACCGTCTAACACTTTTCTTGATTCACTGAAGTCTTTATCGCAGAATATTGACCAATTTTTATCCATAACATTATTACAATAATGTTGCAGCATTGCAACCATCTCTTTCAGTGTTTTGGGAGGATAGTTAGTTCCATCCGTTTTTCTAACCTCACATAAAAAAACGCGAAGACATTGGTCTAATTCATAGGCAGTCATTTCATCAATATCTTTATAGACTTTTAAGCTTCCATCTAATCGACATTTCCAGAATTGTTGCCATTCTCTAAATATGCTCAGTGCCCACTTCTGTTTCTTTAATGTATTATAAGGTATCCTTTCTTCCAAATTCTTTTTCCTTTCTTCCTCTGTAGTTGTAGCAAATCTGCTTATACTGCTCATTTTCAATTCTTTTTACCGTAAGACTGATTAAGTAAAAGATGATATTGGATACTTTTGATCATGGACTATTTTGATATTGCTTTTTGATTTTCAAACAGCAAATCAAACTAGGACTATGTTCATGCATGAACTAAATCACGGACACATAAATCCATAGCTTACATCTATAGAAATCTTTATATGTGTTATATCATGGAAATCTTAATAGTAAAAACCTTTTACTGTGGTGTAATAATTTATGGCTATAATGTAGATATGTTACATCAATGTGTTGTTGATATCAACGGTTTAAATATCTTAATACCATAATGACATCTAACCCTAAACCATTTTGGAAATCTTAGCAGATATCAGTGGTTTAAATAAGATATCTACCTGATTTACGGAGTTAAACCATGAAATCTACTCGTCTTCGCTGCGCTCCGACTCGTAGATTATCACTGGTTAACTCCTAGAATCAGGTAGATATCATATACATAATACTAAACAATCTCAAATGCGTTCATTTCCTGATGTTCTTCATTTATGTGGACATTGCGAATGACTAAGGCGTCTCCAACTCTACCATGAATTTGGAGTCGATGCAGAAAGAGAATCAATTTCTCGACATGAATTTCGAAATATAAAAACTTGTTCTCATTTCAACGATAACGACTTCACAGCAAACAGCAACGACAAGTAGCATAAAGCAGGCCTTTGATTAAATTGCTAATTCACAGTTTCGACAAATACCTCTGAAATGTGATGGAGAGCTTTCATACTGAAGCTATGATTCATTACTTCGGCAGGAATTGCTTGGAGCAATTCATAAGCTGCATTTGAAAAAAACATGCTTTTGTATATTTTGACATCATATGACGCCATCGTAACGAAATCGTTACGGCTTTAATTTCTAAGATAGGGTTTTTGTAATGAACTGGTCATCATATATTATTCTTAATTATAACATTCTGAAATACTTGCCACCGTTTTTATAGAAAATTTGCCGATATTTGCATAGGCGGCCTTAAATGGGTAAATACTGTAATATTGTATATAGCGTATATCCATTTTGTTTGTTCCCATCATGCGCAATAAACTTTGAGACACAGAGAAATCTAGCACTGTGGCAGCAGAAATTTCACCGTAGCAGCGAAACATTGGAACGGAGCGAGATGGAAAATGTAGAGAAAGAAGTTGAAAGTAGAGAAGAAAAATTGAAAGAAAATCAGAGGAAAAAGAGATAGGGAGAGAAGATGCCATAGAAAATAGGAAAGATAAATGAGAAGAAAAGGTGGGAGCATAGAATAAGATAGATAGAGATCGCCTGTCGAACAAAGATATGGTTTTGAGACATCGAATCCCAAATCGATTACCTGGTGGTCGATTGTCTGTTCCCTTCTGCCGCATGTCAATACGACGCAACTCTTTTTCCCTTTCATAAGTATTCATGTCAATAATGTATACTGTGACTGATTCCGTTTTAGCTCATTTACAAAATTAATCTCTTTATCGTGATTTGTATTTTAGCGCTGCATATTTATTTCGATTGTCATTTGAAGATCAATAAAGACATACATGTCTCTGTCCCCTCCTCTCTCTCTCTCTCTCGACAATTTTCATGTCAGTCTTAGCTCATTGAACTAAAGATATTAATAACAGCTTTCTTGGCATAATCTTATCAAGTAAAATTACATTGCATTTTAGATGTGAAAAGACCACTGGAATCCAGCTGAAGAGTTGGAAAGACAGTAAGGTTGGTAACATAATTTCAACTGGTGCTGGAGTAGAGCCTTCGCAAGCGACCACTCGATTCATTAGGAAAAGAGATAAGGCGAACGTTAATCCCATATCCTGACATGGAATTCAAATTGTAGGCCACTGAAACTTTGTTGGCTTCCAATGAAATTACTAAAACAATGCCACTTACAGCGTCGAAAACGTGATATGAAAATGTTGGGCACATTATGTGGTTGTGTATTCAAAAGGAAAGGACGGATGATGTGCACATTGTAAAAAGAATGCTGTCAACTTTGAAATCAATGAATTCAAGTTTATGAAGCGTCATTTCAGCGAAATTTCTTCTCGGAATACTTTTTTGCTACTTTTTCTGCCGTGAGCTAATTTTTTTATGAAGAAAACTTTGTAGTTTGATTTACCATGCTCGAAAAGAGGAGACACTACTGAAAATTGGTTCAGAAATAAGGATTCTACACACGAAAGACACGTTTTTTGGCAAATGTTGCTGTTTTTTAAAATGGATTTACTCAAAACATCAGATCATGTACTCATGTACTACATGTACACTAGAAATGTAGCTCACTCTTTTGGGACCGTTTTATGCACATGAACTGTTTTCATTACTGGTGGCTGTGTAATCGAGCCTCTTTAGGCATTTTGATGCAAATAAGCATAAAATACACAACGCCATCAAACTGTTCGTGGTCTTGTTTTCGTGGACATAATCGGGTATATGACTCAATTTAGGCACCAGACATGGCAGCATAGCTATTCTCACTTAGTTATACTAGTAAACAACGTACTTGCAAGCACGTATTTCATCTATTATTTTATTCAACACTATTTTTAGTAAGCATATTCAAAAATATACATGGATTAAAAATGCCTTCTAATGGCAGTCGTTGATGTTAGTCAAGAGTTGCTGCTGTTCGAAGAAGCATGGTACAAGATAGCTACTGGATAAAATGGTGACTACAATGTGATACAGTCACGGTCATCAGCATTTTTATTTGTGCATGAAACCAAGTTGATAAAATGACTTGCAATGAATCGCCTTTCGACAGTGGATCTAGCAACATTGATATCTAGGTAACAACCATAGAGTAGGGATATATAGGTAGAGTGTCGACTCAAACAAGTATCTGTATACAGTAAAAAAATTTATATCAAAAGATTCAGTTTTTTGCGCAGATTACGTTCCCGTGGTCCAAAAAATTATTTGAGCAGTTTTGAAAAAAGTCAAAATTTTTCCTATTTAAATACTACCGAGATGACTCCCCGTTGTAAGTAGTATAAATTAAGTTGGATATCAAAAGGAGTGAATATTTGCTAATAACATCGCAACTAAGCGGAAATCAAGCTGATTATCAAGGGCATTTCATGCTCCGCATTATAAAAGAAGTCTTCATGGAAAAGTGGCGATATTATTCTTTTTTTTGGCTGAAATGTCAAGTTTTTAATTCAATTTTCACCGGCTTGATTTTATGATTCACTAAATTCATGTTTAATTTCTTGAATCTGAATAGTGATTGGGACCCGTTTACATCTTTCAACGTTAATTGAAATCATTATCTTTGAATCTGTGGTTTTGCCATGCCAGTGGCAGGTTGCCTGATCACGCAAAAGAATATTCTATTGAGGTTCAGCATGAAAGCAATAGCGCAGGTCATCGAGTTGCTAATTTAACAAATCTTGCCTCACCAAGACTTTTAGACACGAACTATCTGTAAAATAGTATCATTTCCTTCTGCTTTATGCTATCATGATCAGTCAATTCCGTTGTAATTTATTCAATACTGCATAAATGTGTATATCTCACATTTGGAAACAATTCCGACTGTATCTCCTTTGAGTTCATTTAATAAAATCGAAAGTGTATAGGGACCTACACATTGGGGATTTAATAAATGCGGAGTTACCACTCTACCTAATATACCTACTCTATGGTAGCAACACTGATTTTCTGCTGCCATAAAATGCGAATTTTCCCTGTCATCACCAAACATTTTGATTTTTTCTGCCACTACGTTTCTTCATCACATCAATTCTATGTAGTAAGTTATTTTTACTATATGAGTCAGATTCTTAATGTGCTTGAATGTTGAAAAAGACTTGCGTATGTTTCATAGTGACATTGATCTTCCGATTTGCATCACAGCTAAAAATCAGCATCCCATTGCAAAAGTGCGTTGTTAGACCTTGAGCAAAATTTGGACACGTTCACTGTAACTCCAATTGTAAGATGCATATCTAGGACATTGAGACAGCAAGTTTTAGGTTATGTTTGTTTTTCAAAACAATTATATCAAAGCAGACTTACATGTAGTGTTAAAAGTTTATGTATCTGATGATTTTGGTTCTAAACACAAGTACTAAAGCAAAACAATCATTGGTCTCACCAACTTATATAAAGCGTTATGTATATTTGTATTACATTTTCCAAGTTGGAAATATACGTTTTGACTTTTGACCTTTAAAAATTCGGATAGCTGTGGTCGCATGACGCATGCATGCCCTTCAGGCAGTAAAATAGCCCTTTCATGTGCAACTTATGTGGTCATATAAAATACACGTAGGTCATCGGTTAAGGACTCGAGTGAGATTTACGCACCCGGCCAGTAGGCCTACCGCCTGAAATTAAGGCAAGAACATGTAGATATTGCTTTCTTGAAACGGTTCGGACACTAAAATTGTGCAACAACACGTCAACTTACTTTCTGTCAACCTGCAAAGCTTCTGAAAGGGATTTCAAGTATAGCATGCTTATAACAACTCCCCAGCTATTGAAATCGAAGTCTTAATACAGCTGTTTCTGATTTGTTTTCAGAACATGCAAACATGGATTTCCTGAATTGTTTGCAAATCTTTAAGAATTTTGCTTCGTGGGGAATCGTTATTGGTGAATGTGGAAGTGAAATATAACTGTCAATTCTTTTGTCTTACGTGTACATTATAAAGAGTAAACAATAGCGTAATCGATCAGATTGCTTCCGAAGTAAACAGATCTTGTTCAAGTGAATTCTCTAAACTTCAATTTTAATAAAGCAAACATCCCAACGCCTCCACATTTCTCGATTTCCACGTATTACATGTGTGTAAGGGAATGTGAAACTGAAAAACACGTATGTGAGAACTGACTAAAGACTTTACACAATTCTCAACCAGTTTAAAGCGGTTGGACTGTTTGCATGACCTTCCATGAACTTGTCCGATATATTTGGAGAAAGAAAAGACAAGTATTCCAGCTAATATTAATTGCATTTACATGTAGTAAACTAACAAGTATCGCAAGTATCAGAAAAATCATGTTAAAATAATGCTTACAATAAATTTTCAAAATGACCGTCATTTTGTTCCACAGTTTTTCGTCTGTCTATGTGAAACTCCTACATCCTTTGCGATCACTCGTTGTGATGGACGAGGGTATAAAAAAATAAAGCCGCTGACAATCGAATCCTTCTTCTCATTCAATACGCGTGAAGTACGATTTCCTGAGCTGAATCGAGGTAAGATGGAACCGTTATTGAGGCACCACAAACTGCTTCACAGGTCAAGTTCATTCTTACTGCATCAACCCAGATGGATTGTTCAATCACAGAAAAAGTTTATGATACCGCGTGGATAATATGAGGAATGACACTCCACGACAGCATGAATAAATTTGAGGCTTTATTTCAAAAGCAAGCACCTCCAAAATCAACACTGCATGACTGGAAAAAGAAATTACTCGAAACTGGCCATCTTTCAAGTGACCGACCTCGTAGCGGCAGACCTCGGTCAGCAACCAATGATGAGAACAAGGAGAATGTGGTGACTGCAGTTAGAGACGATCCAACTACGTCTATTCGGCGCTTGTCCTCTGACTTGGGAATTTCTCGACCTTCCGTTCAACGAATTTTAAAGGAAGAGAAGTTTCACCCTTATAAACCTTATTACTCGCAATTTTTGTGCGATGGAGACAGTGATCGAAGATTGGAGTTCTGTGAGAAGATGATCGTGAAGATGGAGAACGATCCGGCGTTTTTGCGAAAGCTGACGTTTTCTGACAGGCTACCTTCAGCCTTAATGGCTCGGTGAATAAACACAATGTGCATTACTGGTGTGAAGATAATCCAAAGGTGAGGGTCTTGAATCCTGGAAGAACGGAAACACTTTGCGTCTGGGCTTCCATCAGCTTCTACGGAGTCGTGGCCTGTGACATTAATCAACGTACGATGACAGGGGCCGGATACAATGACATTCTAAAGCAGAAAATTGTGCCATATTTTAGAAGGCATCCGCAGTCGTTGTTCCAACAAGACGGTGCCAGTGTCCATTATGCCTTACAAGTGAGAGAGACTTTGAATTCAGAACTGTCTGGTCGTTGGATTGGAAGGCGGGGACCGATAGAGTGGCCAGCTCGCTCTCCCGATCTGACGCCATGCGATTAGTGGTTATGGAGTTACTTGCGGTCAAAAGTTTATACACCTGGTGAAATATTTCCAACGATTGGTTCTTTGAGAAATAAGATTGAAAACGAGCTTGACGCCATTCCACTTGATATGTTCATAGAGTTTTTCGTGATTTTATAAAACGTTGTGAAATTTGTCTTCAGCATCAAGGTGAACTGTTTGAAGAATAGTGTTTGTGCAAAAACAAAAAAAATAAAAGCTTTTGGATAAAATAGGCCAATTTTCAGTATATTTTTCGTAATTTGTTGTGGATTTCCATTTCCGGGGACTTTTGAAACACACGGGTATCAATCTCAATAATTGCTGCAGATTGATTGACCGACCGGTTTTCGACCGGGGCCGGTTCACCGATCGACATACACTGAACACAACCCGACCGGTCGACCGGCCTCGGTCACACGGTCTCAGTTCAAACCCTGGAATACATGCACATGTCTGCTGGCATGAATATTAGTACCAAAATAAAAAAAGTAATTTGATTCACAAAGTCATTTTTAGGAATTGGCTTTAGCTTATTGAAATGACGTAGTAACATGTTTGGATAGGCAGAAATTCTGAATGAGACTTTATAGACATGTTTAAAAAAGTTCAATCGCTCTTACAGTCATCTAAGTGCTCTTAGCATTTCAAGTTTTTACGTTTCCTACTGGCTTTTAGATTTTCCGTATTCAATAACTCATCGCCCACAACCGCAAAATATTTCTTTCTATTTTTAGCAATATGAACACAAAAATAAGAAGCGATATTACTTCAGTAAATAAGCTATCTCTGAACTGTTTGCTTAAGTTGTCAGGCTACCCGCATCACTTACTTTCAACTAAACAGGCATGCATATTTCATGTCCTTTCGTTGCGCACTGATCTTGGCATTTCGTCTACGGAAACTGGAGCGAAGTGGATCTTCACGCATTCGAAGAACCTCACTCTATAGACGTAGATGATTCATGTGACGGAAATTATATATTTTGAATTTTTTTAACTTACTTATTATCTTCCATTAGTGCAACATTGACTTGTAAATATCAACACTTAGAGGAAATACTTTTGGCTTCAGGACGATGATAAAAACACCTGATTTGTAAACATACACTTTTCAAGTGAAGGTCACACATGCTTTGATGAATTGTAAATATCTTTGACTCACATGCGGTCATTCATCGGAAACAGCAAATTAACCTCAATCAAAAAGCAATTTTCTCAAGAGATAGATCACCTCTGTAATTGCTTATAAAAGTAAATAATAATTGCTTGATATTTCCGTTTCCTTATTTACTCACATAGCGATACAAGTTTCGAAGGTTGACGAACGATAAGTTGTCAACATTATTAAGCACATCGATATGACTGAAACGACACAGCAAAAGGGGTAATTGTCATTGACTTTCGCTGCTTAAGTACGATGGGTGTCTCAAAAGTAACGAGAATTTTGCTACACCTTTTGAACGAATTATGCAAATGACTTGAAATTTTTACACGTTGATCTTGACAATCAAAGTGACATGTGGGAAAAATTTCAGCGCAACCAACGGTGCATATGCGCATAAGTTGTTGCCTTTTAAAAATGCTTCAATCCAATTTTGAAATGCGATTTTAAGCAAGGTAAATTTTTAATTTCAAGAACAATAACAAATGACACAAGATGTTTTGTGAATCATTTAATCATATGACTCGTTCAACAAGCAGTCCACCATCTTCTTGGCGCTCTTCACACATTCGTCTTTCAGCTCGATGCAGTCCTCGCAACGCTGCAACATTTTGTCCACCCCTTCCTCCCAAAACTGTGCCGGAAAATTGCGAAGCGAATCGTTGGCGTTGGCAATGACCTCGTCATGACTGGAAAAGGGCATGAGCTTGGTTTTCGCCGGCTCAACCATCCGCCGTATTCGTCTGACCTTGCCATTGCCGACTTCCACCTGTTCAGGCCAATGAGAAGGCCAATGCGAGGTCGTGTCTTCAGCAGTCATGACGAGGTCATTGCCAACGTTCAGTGATTACGACAATGCACGTCAGGGTTTTTTGTAAATGTTCCGACAATATTTTTTTAAAGCATTCTCAATAACCCCTTTTTATGGATTGGAGATGTCTTTGATTCAAAAGTTTACCATTCAATATTTTGCGCTCTAATAAATGAAATATTCATATACGGAACAGTATTCACTCATTTAAAGTCTCTCTTAAGCCTTATTTCAGATTGGAATGGTTTGCTGATTAAAGACTGCTGATCATCTTATTATTTGTCGCTAGCCTGTAAGTAAATTTCATAAAGTTGATGAATACCTTAGGAGACCTGAGGGGGGTCCAGTGGACCTCGGAGCCACATTTTTCTATTTCACTTTTTACGCTGACGATATATCAACCACTCAAGCCCATACAAAATCATCATTTCTGACGGTGAATCTGCATGTGTTATTTCATTTCAATTGAATCAGTAGAAGTATGCCAGATAGGCCAAGGGGTCCACTGGACCCCCTCAGGTCTCAGAGGGTATAGAAATTCCATCACAAAATTCACAAACTCGACATAAATCGATGTCCGAAATGAAAGCTATCATTATATTCATAGTTGAGCATCAAAAACTGATTGATGACAAACTTTTCACAGCAGTAATAATAAGTTTGAGATCTCCACAGCTGTTTTTGGTTCTAGAAGTACAGCAATTTTGACTCATTTTAGGTCTATTTCTGATAGCTTTGGATAAATTTGAAGGAATGTACAAATGGAAAGAATTAGCTGCATGAATTAAATCAATTTCATCAAAATCAACTATCTGAGGCTTTATGGTGACAAAAAATATCGTAAAGCCGCCTCCTAGTACAAATGATGCTGTACTAAATGTGGTTGACTTACAAAAACACCATATTTTCGCACGTGTTTACTGAGAAGGCTGAAAGTCACTCAAGGGATTCGTTATACCGACCTGCTACACGCAAACATCATTGTTTTACTTAA